>QLNU02014802.1:71823818-71845941 GCA_006491805.2 Dysdera silvatica | reverse complement strand
GAAATTTTGCACTTGCATTTTTATACACACGTTTCACCATGTCAATGTACACATCCTCAATGTCTGTTGATCTTAAAGAGTTGATGACTGCTGATGTTTTTATAGAGTCAAAGGCCTTCTCATAGTCAATAAATGCAACACACAATGGAAGTTCATATTCATGTGTTCTTTCAATTAATTCTCTTAATACTTGAATATGGTCCACTGTACTGAATCCACTTCGAAATCCAGCTTGTTCTCTTGGTTGAGCTGCATCTAATTTTTTCTGCAGGCGATGTGTTAGAACTTTTGTGAAGATTTTATAAATAGCAGGTAACAAGCTAATTGGTCGGTAATTTTTCAAATCCTCTTTATCACCTTTTTTATGCAAAAGAATTACTGTTGCAGAATCCCATTGGTTTGGTATGTTACCGCTGTTAAGACATTTGGTAAAGAATTTTGCAAGTATGTCTTCTACATATTCTCCAGCTTCTTTTAGGATATCTAATGTAATACCATCATCACCAGGGGCTCTTCCTTTCTTCATATTTTTTATTGCAAATGAAACTTCTTCTTTTAAGATTTTAGGAGCTGTTCCTTCGACTATTTCAATGTCTTCGTTTAATCCACTGTTACTTTCATATAGTTTTTTGTAGAATTCTTCAACTCTTCTAAGTATTTCTTCCCTATTTCTTGTTACGGTGCCATCCTCTCCTTTTAATGCAATGATGTGTTTCTTCCCAACAGATAAACTTCCTTTAACAACCCTAAGGCTCTTGTTATTTTCAATGGCTTTCCTTACTAGCTCACAGTTGAATTTTCTTATGTCTTCTTTCATGCTTTTGCGCAGAGTTTTACAAAGTTCTATGTACTCAATCCTGGAACTGGTATTTCGATTGTCCACCTTCATATCTCTTCGCCTTTTCATGAGCTGTTTCGTCTTCTCAGATAATTTGCTATTGTGCTTTTTACAGGTTACACCACCAATTTCCCCAGCAGTTTCAACTATTGTCTTAACAATGTTTTCATTTGCTTCTGAGATATCACTTTCATCAATAAGTCCTTCCAGTGCAGAAAAGCGATTTTTTAATTCCAACTTGAATGCCTCGGTATTTACTTTCAGTTTCATTAGATCCACCCTCTTACTTACTTGTTTCCTAATGAGCTTCTGTCGTTCTAATTTAGTATTTAAGTGCACTTTACATCTCACCATTCGATGATCACTTCCAGTATTAAATCTGTTCAGTACACTGCAATCTTCAATAATTGATTTCTTGTTTGCCAGGATATAGTCAATTTCACTAGTTCCCCCATTTGGGTGTTTCCATGTCCATTTTCTTTGCGGTTTCTTCTTAAAAAATGAATTCATGATGCTAAGGTTTTCAGCTTCTGCAAATTCGATGAGTTGATCGCCACGTTCATTCCTTTCCCCATATCCGTATTTACCAACCGATGTCTCTCCTTGTTCCTGTTGTCCAATTCTTGCATTGAAATCCCCCATGATGAGCTTGATATGTTGTTTCCCTTTGGTGTGTAACTCTTTGATTTCTTCATAAAATTCTTCAACCTCTTCGTCGGTATGGCTTGATGTTGGTGCATATACCTGTACTATTTGAAGTTGGTATCGCTGGGTTAGTTGAACAACAAGCCTCGCTGCTCGATCTGATGTACTTTCAACTTCCAGAAGACAGTCTTTAATTCTTTTGTTGATTAAGAAGCCAACACCACTTGTTCTTCCAGTTTCCGTTCCTCTATAATAAAACAAATGTCCGCTTTTAAGTTCCACCAATTCTTCACCTTTTCTTCTGACTTCACTGAGTCCTATAATGTCCCAATTGATCTTTTCAAGTTCCTCTTCCAATTCCTGAAGTTTTGCTTCAGAAGCATATATATATATATATCATCATCATCATATTCAACCATTATCTATCCACTGCTGGATGAAGGTCTCTCCAAATGCTTTCCACACAAGTCTATCCTGGGCCATTCGTTTCCACGTCACCCCAACCTCTTTTCTTATTTCATCCACCCATCTAGTTTGAGGACGTTTTCTAGGTCTTCGGTGGTCTCTTGGAATCCAGTTCAGAATTTCTGTTGTCCATCGTTGATCAGTTCTTCTTGCAATATGCCCAGCCCATCGCCATTTCAGTCCTTTTACTTTAACAATGATGTCCTCTACTCTAGTTTGCTCTCTCACCCAAGTGTTTCTTTTTCGATCTCTCCTAGTTATTCCAAGCATGCACCTCTCCATGCTCCTTTGCGTTGTCTGTAACTTTCGTATTGCTCCAACTGTTAGACTCCATGTCTCTGATCCATAAGAGAGGACTGGCAATACACACTGGTTGAAGACTTTTCTTTTTAGACATAAAGGCAATTTCCCCTTCAGGATAAAACTGTTTCTTCCAAATGCACTCCAGCCAAGTTTAATACGTCTGTTGAGTTCTTTCATAATGTTGCCATCCATTGAAATCAGCTGGCCAAGGTAAATATATGAATCAGCAATTTCTAGCTCAGTGTTGTCAACTTGTATTTTTGTTTCCTCTACAAAATTATTGAACATGATCTTAGTTTTTTGTAGGTTCATCTTGAGTCCAACTTCTTCACTTCTAGTTGAGAGCTCTTGTACCATGTCTTGGAGTTCTGATGGGTTCGTTGAAATATATTAATTTAATAATATATATATATATATATATTTCCAATGTCTTATAATTACTACAAATAATCCCCTCTTTCAAATTTGCATAACAAATTTAAGTTTCTTTTTTAAATTAGCTTTTTGGAACATATTTGCTATGGGAGAAATTTCGAATTTCGCATCAAAATATACCCTTGAAGGCAATCAGGTTTTGCTAATGAACAAAAGTAAGGTATTGAGGCCCGGCAAATGTTCTTTTTAGAGAAAATTAACACTTATTAGCATTTTATGGAACCTGAGGAACCTGAATAAGAGAACATGAAAAGGAAATTTGTATTTTAAGTTTGGAAATTGAATTTTTCCGAAATTAGAGTAAAAGTAAAATGTTGGCCATTTATAGCTTGTTGATCTATGGATTTAATATGTTGTTTCATGAAAATAAAACAAATAAAAAGCAAACATTAATAACTCGACAATATTCAATAATGCATCTTAGTCAACAAGTATCAAAGACTTATATATGTGGTGAAGAAATTAAAATAATCTATTAAAATCCTGAATTGGTTATTTCTCATTTATCCCATTAACATATATATTTTGACATCTCTTCTTTTTATTTTCAATCTCAGTCTCTTAACATTTGTTTTGTAGCCAAAACGTGCCATACAATTTTACTTAAAAAAATATTGTGCTTGATAATATTCATTTTAAAAAAATATAAGAGACTCTATGACATTTTTATCATTAAACATCTTTGATACATGTCATTCAGCTTCCCAAGTCATATGGATAAAAGGCATTTAAAAACGCAATTCTTTAGTTTATAATCTTATATTTTCTCCAATCCTTCTTAAAAGGGTGAGAACTATCATAGGCGTAGCAAGGGGGCAGTTTTTAGGCATCGCAATGAAATTTTGTATATTTAACATAGGAATATATGAGTTGTAGCTCTGTAACCCCTCCCATTAAGCCTATAACCCCCTTATGAACTTTCTGTTTACGCCTCTGCGAACTATTAGATTCCTTAACATATGAGGAAATTAAACAGCATAAATTTCTATTGAGTTAACGCAACTTTTCTCAACATATTTGTATTCATCTGGAAGAAAACAAACAGGTAGCAAAAACATCTGATGCCCTGGTACGCTCTCCTTAAGAGGAAAAGAAACTTCATGACCTAAAATTACTCTGTTTTCCTGGCAAATAGACTGCATTTATTGGCAATTTTAATGAATGCAAAATCGATATACTGAAAAAGAACCATCATCGATCGAATACCATCTTATGGGCTTTTGTGATATGAGCCTCTTTATAAATTGTTTTAGGCTTTTATTGGATGTCTGAACTGAAAAAAATAGATAACGATATGTCTTTGCCACTTGCAAATGTTCTATAGGGTAAATTTTATTTATTTATTCACTAAAAACATTTCTTCGAAAACATATTCTTCATTGTCGATATTCACTGCTCTGGTAAAAAAATCTCTATTATACTTACGTCCAAATAGACATTAGAGATTAAGGTAAGGAGGAATTGTGAAGAACTTTAAGAATACGCCGTAACATTTCCGGTTTTGATGAAATCTGTTTAATCCCTTCTTCTTTCTTTTTACACCTCATATTCTTATCAAAATCTTATCTGTTGTCCTATTAGTTTTTTCAAATTCTGCTAAGAATATCTAACCCTCATCAATCTTTTTTCATACTTCTACGGAATCATCTTTCTGATCATTGATTTGAGGACAACAGATAAGATTTTGATAAGAATTTTAGCCTTTTAGTTTCCATTGTTTTTAACTAAGTTCAAACAAAAAAAAAACAAAAAAAATTTCAATTGATTTTTTCAATTTTAAAATTTCTGTTGTTTCAGAAAATTCGCTTGAATTAACGATGAAATTGAATAAGTGGTTTAAATCCAAAAAGAGAAAAAATTAAGATGCAGATTTCCCAGATTTAAATGAAAATTAGCTTGTGACATTTACATATGTTTTCATGTAAAGCTATAGAATCTCTGCGTGGTAAGTGTCATTATGGTAAGGTATGCAGTGTTCATTTTAAATGCGCAATTTTTCGCTACTATATCGCATGATCGTGTTTGTTGCCGTTTATTCCTTTGAAATATGGTTATTTAAGTTTGTTCTCTAGTAAATTCTGTGGCAAGCGTTGAAAAGTAGTTATATTAACGATGTAGCTGCATTATGCTGTAGTTGCATTACGCTGTAGATACATTATTGCTGTAGTTGCATTATTCTATACTTGCCTTCATGCTGTAGTTGCATTATTCTATACTTGCATTAATGCTGTAGTTGCATTATTCTATACTTGCATTAACGCTGTAGTTGCATAAGTCTATACTTGCATTAATGCTGTAGTTGCATTATTCTATACTTGCATTAATGCTGTACTTGTATTATAATATAAATGTAGCTGCATTATTCTGTACTTGCATTATGTATTGTTGTATTATAGCTGTATTTTGCTGTAGCCGCATTAAGCTATAGACAAATTAATTATGTAGCTGAATTATGCTGCTAAATTAATGCAGCTATTGTTACGTTATGCTGCAGTTACATTAATTCTGTAGTTTCTGTAATGATGTAGCTGTATTCATGGGCTATGCACGTATGGTATATATACATAGTGAACTCTCCGGTTAGCAACATTCAATGAATGAGGGAAAACGTAGTTAAACAAAAGTTAGGCCTCATTAAACGGCTTAAGCGTCATCAAACAAAAGTTATGCATTATTGAATAGAAGTTAAGCATCATTAAACAGAAATCTTAATTGAAAAGTGTGTAATTTTATAAAGCATTTGCTGCTAATATAAAATTGATGATATGCGAACTATCATTATTTATGGAAATGGTCGTCAGATGGAACGGAGTTAGCAAGAGAAATCACTGTATACAATTTTAGTAAGCATGTTCTCGCATTAAAAAAATACACTTTAATTCTACTTCAGGCAATTTCAAAATAATAGGCGGTTTCTATAAGAGAGTTATGCTTACTGCTTGGCTTTAAATCTCTGCTTTGAAAAGTGGCTATAAAAGTGATGCGAGGGCTGCGATGTTGAATTACGTCTATATAAGGAAACGCTAGCCATGTTTGAAGGTAATCGAATAACAAGGCGCCTGGAAACACAGTAACTCCATTGAGCGCATCAGCGAAGTTGAACACAATTACCCCTGTTTGAATAATGTAATGCTATAATTAGTATTTGGTGCACGTTTCCAAAATAACTACCAAATTTCTATTGCAAGCAGACAAATTGCAGAGGGTGTTTACACATCTTTAGAACGATTTCAATAGAGGATTAAAAAATGAAAATATTTTGTGGAAAAATGGATCTGGCAACATGTTATTATTTCAAATTAAGATTATCGTCTGCTACTTTCAAATTCATTTTTCATTCAAAATGGCGCCTGTAAACAAGCTGTGGATCGAAGAATACGTTTTTGCGCTTTCCGAAGAGAAATATTCTTATTCCATTATTAAAAAACGTTGTGAAACGCATGGTATAAAGATTTCTAAGTGCAAAATAAGCAACATTATTAATAGAAAAGGAAAAGACCGTCAATCAGAACTTCTACATAAAAAGAGGACTCCAAATGAATACCCGAACAAGATACATACTGTTGCAAATATTTCTAAAGTGAGATCACTGGTAACAAGAGAAAATCCACCGATGCAGAAATCAATTGCAAACTCTTTAAATACTTCTGTAGCAACAGTAAATAAAATAATAAACCAAGATTTATAACTTAAAAAAGCTAAAAAACATAATCTTCACCGTCTTTTGTCGAGACATGTGGTTCAACGCAAGACATGTTGCAGAATCCTGTATGAAAATTACTTATCAGGAGATAAATGGAAATACGTTGTTACCCTTTGTGAAGCAGGGGTTTATCTAAATGATTGTAACAAAAAAAGGTCCATTTACTATCGTAAGCGTGGAGAAAAAAATGTCCAAACTTGGTTCCGAGAATGCAAAGAAAGCTTCAGTAAAGGCTTTATGATTGTCGCAGGTTTCTCTTACAATGGGAAATTAAAAATAAAAAAGTGGAAAACAACGTTAAAATCAACTCATGATATTATCAGGAGAATTTTTTGTATCCAATATTTACAGAAGAAATTCTATTTCTTTATCCCAACGATTTTCAGTGTGTAAAACTGCATCAAGACAAAGCCAGCAAACATACCTACTAATACTACCTAATATTACTGCATTTCTTGAAAAAATGAAAATTAATACAGCTATTGCATATATATAGAGTCTGCCTTTTCAACATATTCCTGAGAAGTCCCCTGTTGTTTCTCCTATGAACTATTGTGCCTTTGGTCCGCTGAAAAGAGCTCTCTCTAAGCGCAAACCCACTACCATTGATGGACTTTGGAAAGTTGTGGAACAACAATGACAAGCAGTACCTCTGGAAATGTTGCAAAAAACCCTTCTATCATGGAAAACATGATGCAGACTTATAGTTCAAAAACAAGGTTATCAGATGGAATATTTAAAAAAATAATCTTTACATTTTAAACATTAAAAAAATGACTCCGAAATCATTCTAAAAATGTGCAAACACCCTATGTGTTATATAATACTATAAATATTTAAAATTTGATTTTTTAACCACAGCTAGCTTCAACTATATGTTGAAAAATAGTCGGTTCGTGGAATAAAGTACAGAAACATAAACAAATTATGTAGTCACTACTGAGATTTTTTGGATGTTTGATTGTTGACACTATATTCCAGTAATTCTTGAAATATATAGGCTATCCTCATCATTCATACATTATACGATGATGTCATTTTCAATCTGTTATGAATTAATGTATTAGCGCCAATGTACTTAAGTAATGGATACTTAGCTTTCTTTTAGTGTTTTGCATTACACACACGTAACTTCCCTGAAATTGCATTTCTACATAACATAGGCGACGCGCTTGGTTTCGCTGCAAAATATGGTCACCTTTTTCACTGTCCTGTAATTTGCCAAATGCTCATAAAATCCTCGTTACTTGGTTAGCAATTAAATTGTGGTTCTACATATTTTATTATCTTGGTTTTGTTTGCTGTGATTGAGCTTTTCTTTTTTCTGATTTTGAAATTATATGGCGCTGTTTCTTACCTCTAGAACCATACTTAGGTTAACCACTAAACTAAACTAAGAGGTCTCTTTATTATACCCATCGATATAACAAAGAGGAGGTCCGCCTCTTAATCTCAAAATAGCTGTTCACGATGAAGTATATGAGACTATTCATGTAGAATCCCTGTAGAATTATACATAAATTCGTGTAGAATCATACATGAATTCGTGTAGAATCATACATGAATTCATGTAGAATCATACATGAATTCATGTAGAATCATACATGAATTCGTGTAGAATCATACATGAATTCGTGTAGAATCATACATGAATTCGTGTAGAATCATGTATGTTCATGTAGAATCATGCATGAATAGATGTAGAATCATGCATGTTCATGTAGAATCATTCATGTTCATGTAGAATCATGCATGTTCATATAGAATCATGCATGAATATGTGTAGAACCATACATGAATTCATGTAGAATCATGCGTAAATTCATGTAGAGTCATACTTGAATTCATGTAGAATCATACTTTAATTCATGTAGAATCATACTTGAATTCATGTAGAATCATACTTGAATTCATGTAGAATCATACTTGAATTCATGTAGAACCATACATGAAGAATCCCTGGAGTGGCACAGTCATGAGGCCGTTAATTGGGTTCCGACTCTCATCGGCGCCAAAGAAAGGGACTTACCGACTAACAGTAAATAGCCATTGACAGTGTAGTCCTGGTTCCATCTTCTAGGGCTTTAGAGGTGTGGCTTCATTGAAAAAAATGAAGGTTCACTGAATTCGGTATCATCGGGGTAAAGCATTTGCAAATTTCTACATTATCCCAGGTTCATTCCCCAAATGATATCAAACATGTGCCGCTTCTTCACCCGTGGTTGTTAGGGGTTTGTTTCTCTTGCAGAGAAAGTTCGAGTTCCTTGGAAACCTTAGGCCCCGGCACAGTATGTCCTTTACTGACATTGAGTCATAAAAGTTTAAACAAACTGGACGAAGATTTCGGAACCGGCAGTTGGGGGATACACTCAATGAATCCCAAATAATTAATCAAAATCCGTCAAATTTCTAGGCTGCAGATTTCAGCTTTGAACTTAATTTTTAATTTCTCCCTTCAAGGTGCCCAATACTGCTTAAAGTAGATTGTTTAAAGGATATTTCATGGTGGTTCATTTAGTTAAACATTTGGCCAAGCAATTGATCGCCAATTTAAACTCATCATGTGAGACATTGTTCTTTAGTTGAATGCCATTCTCATATATGAAAAATATAGTTTACTAACATGAAGCTATTCAGATAACTGGTGTATTACTCGCAAATGAAACAATGATTTCTCGAATATTGGTGGGAGACAAATTCAAAATCTCTCGCTTATCGATCAAATGCTTTGCCACTAAGCTACAGGCATCAGAAATTCATTCCCTAACGAGAGCACATAACTACCTGTATGAGCAACTTAGAAATAGGATACAGATAGTTATAAAACAGTTTCAAACGTATCTAGTACATTTAGTAGTATACGTACAAGAGGATTTCTTAAGGTTAGTGTCAGAGCACACAAAAATTCCACTGCCTTCATAAGCCTATAATATTCCAACCGTACAAACGGGGTCTGCAAACTTGTAGAGTTTGGATCGCACACGTATTCTTCCGCGTCGGTTTGTCAAATGGATCCTACATTTACCAGACAATCCAGACAAACTGATCCAGACAGTATAGACAATCCAGTTCAAAGTTTTTTCGGTAGTTTGCCATTTTTAGATTTGATACTGCCCTTGTACACACATGTTGTGGTCAAATGCGAAAATTTTACGAATTCAGCAGTCGCAGAGATTCAATATAATAAGATATAAACTCCCATCATTCGGCCTATTATCATATGAACTAAAATGTCTTTGCTTATATTCTTCAAGACTTTAATAAGACAATCTCACAATATATACGAACCTTAACTGTTTAGAACCAAATGTGGTAGTTTTTCCCCCCCCACACCTTAATACAGTATCATTTTTCATTTAGCGTAACAATTGATGCTATTTGCATTTTTTACCGATTGAAATTATTATTCAACCAAATCTACTTTTATAATCGTTTTACCGAAATTACATCTTACCACAAGCTTATAAAACCTCAAGCTGTCTACATATGAGAGTCATTTTGAATGCGATGTAGTATAGAGACTATTCATGTAGTTTATGAGACTATTCGTGTATTATATGAGACTATTCATGTATTACATGAACAGTTCTTAAAATTTCTGCCAAGCTTAGTGTGTTGCTGATAGGTTATTATCCAAGTGAACAAAGTATATATATACAGAAAAATATAATTAATATAATGAATTAATATAATTCTAACAGCTAAAACAACGAGAGTTGCAAAGTTAAAATTTATTTTGCATATTTGCTTCACTTTTAAAAGGATACTTAAAGAAGGAGGTGGTGATTTTCTTTTTAAATCCATAATCTTACTTAATTAGTCTTAACTAATTAATTAGTTTTATTGAAACCAAACAAATCCTGGATTTCTTAAAACGGTACTATTTCTGTCCATAATAATAGAACGCCCTAAAATTCTAGGTGAATGTAATATTCCTAGAATTTTATCTAATATTTGAATTGGTTTATTTTGTATCGATTTAGAAGTTTGATGTTCAACATGTTCTTGAATGCATCGAATCAATTCTCCCTATTACCTCATCAATTCTAAAAATCATCATTTAATCAACCCGTGTTAACGGATTGGGAAAGAAAGAAAAGATTTCGTAGCGTTTGTTTAATCTTCTGCTTTTATATTAAACCCAAAATTTGCTTAAAACAAATTGTTATTTACTTTAATGCGAATAAATTTCTTTCTCGGAAATAAATTTTAAGTAAACAGTGGTACCGGCATCCAATTTAAATGTGTCGCAGATGTATCCACTGGAAGCGAAACTACAAGGTAATCCAATATTACGGGAATAGAAATGTATTACTTGCGAGCGTGTTAATACTCAAGAAAAGACGCAATCGATAGCTTCGTGAGGTATTTTAAGACAGTGAAGAATGGGATTTTCATATTTCAATTTCCATGTTTTCCTCATTTTCTAGGAGAAGAAAAGCCATATTTCTTGGCGCTACCAAGTCGTTTTCTTCCTGTTCTGGAATTCTTCAAACCACAGAAACATCGGACTTCCCTTTATTCCGTTCACAGCGCGTTTTGAAATATATTAATATTTTTCATCTTATTTAGATGAGAAAGAGCACATTTCCATATGTCTCTGTCTTGTTTTTTTAAGCTTCAGTTAGAAAATAACATTAGTTTTGCGAACACCAGATTCTCACCTTATATATTTGCATAGTGTGGCAAAGATTCTAAAGTTCAATTGAAATAAAAATAGACTTTTCAGTTATACGATATATGTACATGAAAACATAAAGCGGGTGAAAAGTTATTAATGTAATAAAATGTAAAATTATAATGTAATAAAAATAATTTTTACCAGCTTTACGTTGTCATGTACATGTATCGTATTACTTCATCAAGCGGTGTTATTCTCTCTTTAATTATCTCGATTTTTCAGTTTCTTATAAATAAGTCTTTGTTATTAACTAATTAAAGATACTATATTTTAGTTGTTGATGTTATTAATAACTTCTATAATATTAATGTGTAAATACTATCTACCCAGCTTATTTGAGAGAGGAGAACTTTACAAATGTGAAATATAGATAGTGCATGAAATAGAACAGTTACTTTGTGGATTCCTTTAATTTAAAATACCCTTTGATATTTTACTATTTTGTATAAATATTTGGCTATCATCAAATGTAAATTATCTCTTATGATATACAAAGTACCTTTATTTAGGAATTTGCCTATTTTTATTTCTGAAAATGAATGCTAAATTTTTAGAAATGTTTTTTGTTTTTCTATGAAATCATTAAAGATCATTTTGGCCACAAAAGAATATTATATCGCATGAGCACAGAGATTTCAAAAGTTAAGGGTAAAATGAAGAATGCAGTTAAAGGAATATTTAATGGACTGGAGTTCAAGATCAATCGCTTGCATATATCAACTAGTCGTACGATACGAATTATCCTATATAGGATAGGATAGTGGCAGCTATCGTGAAAAACAAACGGTTTGAGTAACCAGTAAAATTTTCTGACACTAATCTGGATATAAGAAATGCAAAAAAAAGAAGGTAAGATATACAAACTGAAAACTATTCGCAGCATTTCGGGAACTACTCTACCCTTTATTAAACGAAGAGTAACGTTAGCCACTTTACGACGAAGGGCACAGTACTTTTCGAAACGGTGCGGATATTTTTGCGGGCAGTATGTTTCGACCAGTGTCAAAAATTTTAAAAGTTATAGTAATCCCTGTTCAATCTTTGTATATTTTTGTTACATGGTTTATAATATGCAATGTGAAATTTTCGAACATGTAAGCTTTATTAAAACTGAAACAAATATTTATCTTTGGACGAATTTCGTCTCCACAGTACAAATGCATTTACATACTTTAGAGAGCATTCTATTTTCATTACCCTGCTTATACTTCTCCTTCTTTTATTATTTAATGGCGTTGTTATACGATCCACGGAATCTGGAATTTTAGAATATAACATTACGGAACTCTTTAGTATTCCTTGTGTTTCCGGAATCTTCTGAATAGTGATAAAAGCCACGAGAACATCTCGTTGATTTGCTTGATCGTATAATTTGATTGAATAATGTTTTAAAAAGATTTACCTAAGGCAGCGGTTCTTTGACTTTCCTAGACCATAGAACCCCACTTCAGAGGTCACTCGTCCTCGCGGACCCCCAAGAATTAACTCAAAGTTTAAAGCCCGGAATTTGCATCATACATATTTATTTCTAGTGTTTCATCACTAATTTTCACCATTTAAGGAAAGAATTTTTCGTTCCCTCATAATTTATTCTTAGCATTAAAGAGTAAATGCTCTTTTCTTAGTGTTTTTCTGAACCTTTGTGGAAAGCTGGGAGGATCGCACGCACCCCTTAATAGGGTCCTGCGGACCCCAAGCGTCCGTAAACTACATTTGAAGAACTGCTGACATAAGGGATAATTTATGAAACAGATATCGTCAATTTCCTTGTGAGCATAGAATAAAATAGAAAGATGTCTAAAGTATATAATCTTCTTACATGATGCATGTAACTAAAGCACGTGTACTTTACAGAAGAATATAATGAGGTCACATGCACACAGTGAATTATTTTAATAATTAAACTGATCTTAGAAAAGGAAATGTCATTTATATTTGTTAAATTTCCATTCTATATTATGCACCTTGTAAAACAAACATTGGTTTGGTGATGTATTTTATATAATAACAGATGGTGTGACACCTTTTCGCTACTTACTAGGAAGACCCAGGTTTGAACTGTATTGTTTTTGATCCTCCTGGTTTCCATATTGAAAATTTACTTCTATCGTATATTTAACTAACAAGAAAATCACAAAATTTAAATTATATTAAATTCAATTAACATTTTATAGAATAATTTATAAATTTTAATTGTGTACTGATAGAAATATAGTCCGAAATATATATCACAAACTTATCTACAGTAATCGATAGAAATTTTAACATACATTTATCGATAGCGGAATGCATGTTTCCGGTTTGTAATATTTTCTGTTATTGTTTTTTTCTGTATTCATCTATGTGCTCTTAAATAATTACCCGAGTGAATCTATTTTGATAATAAGCAATGATAGTGAAAACAACAATTTAAACACTCCACTTATGACTAAAACTAAATACTTGTGTGTTTTCTTGATTGAGAAAATGGGAAGAATAATATTTATGGTTAAAGTGCTCCTCCTATCAATTTTTCAGAGCTTATTGCATAATATATAAATTTAAGTTCGACGTTAAACACAGTGGTAATATCTGCTGTAAACGATCTTCTTGCATAATAGTGCGCAGACGAAAAAAAAAGACGTAAAGACGTTTGCAAATTTTCGATTCTTTTTTCGGATCAGACACATAAACTTCAAAAGCTGTACGTGTAACCTAGCTTTGGTTGGGCATACACTATAAAAGTATTTACTCATAACATCAACTAAAGAACTACAAACTGCACAAGTAAGTTACCAAAGATCATTTTCCTTAACTCCAACTTGACTCTGAATATATCCTGTGACTGAACAGTAAAAAATTTACTGTAAAAATGGCTGTAGTCCAATCACTAAAAATTATTCCAGACATCATCGATGTATTGAAGGATTCCGTAACATCAAACAACTTTTTCTCTATTGCAAGTGAGGCCTCCAATAACAAAAGTAAAAAGGCCCAACTGCTGATTTTAAGGTATTTTAACATCCTTATTGGCTAAAAAGTAGGCACCTGGATTTCATTCAACGAACTGATGAAAGAACTAATGTAATCCGTGAACTGATCAATTACTCTCTTTCACTTGATCCTTTGCATATCTCCATTAAAATTTACCAAATAATGAATATCCGCATTTTCAAAGACAAAGGTTGGTCACCACAAAGAAAAGTTCATTTTAAGCTAATTTTACGCAGCAACAAACTTTAAAACGAAACGTCTAAATATACGCGTTAGGTAATCGAGAATAGTAAGATCACTCACATTGGTATCGTTCGAAATATGGTCCCCATCAATAAGTAGTGCTACAAGCAGGCAGAACTGTAATAGCATAAAATGATGCATTTTGCATGTAACACTATGGGTCCTCCAGTTGATTGAACTCCTGTTGATTACTGATGAAGAATAACAAAAACGTTTGTCCATAAACGCATAAACACGTTCTGCCCAACATAAAAATTACGGTCTTTAATATTGGTTTTAACATCAAATATATTTTACGTAGCCCTTGCCCGAATTTACGCACCTTTATTAAACAGATTATTTAAACCTGATTCCTGATCTCGTTATGACCTATTCTCACACTTTCAGGAATTTCACCTGACATCTGTATAAGAACGGCGACTTTTTTCTACTTTCAACTAACCGTTATTATTCGATGTATATACAGTAGAACCTGCCTAATGTGACCACCCTTGAGACTGAATTGAAATTTTCACCTCAGACAGGTAGTCATTATACACGACGACTTTGCTATAAGCAGGACTAATTCCCTACCAATCCTTTCTTATAAAAAGTGGTCACCTTACCCAGGTTATCAATTTATAAAAGTGGTCAATTTACCTGGTGCCACTGTAGCTAAATTTATTGTGTTCCTCCGCCGAAACTTATAAAAAAAATCAAAACTGCATTCGCTCCGAAATTGAACAATTAATTCTAAGGCACTAAACATGGTGGAGTGCACTGAAGAATTTTTAGGAGTATTAACAGACTGAATGATTCGTATATTAAGTGGATAGTGTTAATGCAAGATGAAAGCATGTAAGTCATATAAACTACGTTACAATTAGAATATAGTTTATTTTGGTTAAATAATACATTTTTAAAATCTATAAAGTATAAATAAATAGTTTATTTTGGTTAAATAGACGGCTTTCAGTTTAATAAAGAGTAAATTATTGTACGTACGCCAACGAAGTATAAATGTATATTTCAGTGCTAATACCGATAGGATGTAGTGTTGTAAGTTTGCAAATACGTATGATAAATAATATGTTTCGTAGAGCTTCCCCTTGTACTCAAACATGTATGAAAATAGGGTAAAAATATTATTGGTGTAACTTTGAAGTTAATGAACTAGTATTATTGCTAGAATATAAAAGAAATTTACAGCATTTCTTTAGACTCGGAAACTGTTCATAATAAGAAATTGAATTAAACTTTGACCTTATAAAACCAAAATTTTACGTTTGTTAAAATAGATTTTCCTTGCCCTTTAATATCGTAGGATATATTTCGAGTAAATTTTTTTGAGAAATTCAAATCCTTGTAAATGATTTTAACATGAAAAAGAAGAAAGAATTTAATTATTTAGAATAAGATTGTAACTATATTTTTTTAGAAAGAGACAAATCTTAATTATTCAAGAAACAATTACCGATACTTTTTCTTTTTCCTTTAAAAAATGTCCTTTAAACATAAATTTTTAATTAGAATGGATGTTTCTTACTTTTAAATATTCAAATTTAATTACACTAAGCTATTACAATGTTGTAATATGGAATAAATCGTTTTTAAATATTTTTTTTTTCTTTCTATGAGCTTAGAACCTCCGTCGATTTCAAATTACTTTCTCACACTAAAAAACACTAGAGTCTAGTGACAAGAAAATCGGTCTTATTTTACCGTAAATAAATAATAATACAGTGAAACTTGGTAAATTGACCACATGGATAAAGTGACCACTTTCATAATAGAGAACAAGTAGGAACTTATTCATGCCCATACCAAAATATGTCGTGTATATTAACCACCTGTCTACAGTGACCAATGAACTTCAATCCCAAAGGTGGTCAGTTTAGGCAGGTTCTACTATATTTGTTAATCATTTTGCAGTTTTTCTTGTAGTTTGCTACCAATGTTCCCATCACTGATTATGAGAATGCATGCAATTTTCTTAGGATTTAATATTCAGGGTGGTTTAAATTAGATGTTGTGAAAATTATCTTTTTTATCTCTTAGTCAAAAGAAGATTCTTTTCCACAGGAAATATTCCCAAATTCTATAGCAACATTGAGTAATTTACCTTACAAGGCATCATGTGTTTATACAGATATGGAATTTAAATTTTCATAAGGGCCATCTCCCAAGGAATTTCCAATTAAAAATATATTGCTCATAGCTAGGTATTCAATAAAATAACTTCAATATATTTCTAAGTGAATTTCTTTGAACAGAGCGTTTACATCAGAAGTTAAATTTAATATTCTTATACATATACAACCCTTTGCAAAACAGATAACATATTCAACATAATTATATAATTTGATCATTTTACCCATTTGAAGGTATTTTTCTAAAAGTAACGATTATAAAAATAATAATTGTATTTTAGTAATACAGTAGAATCTGCCAAAAGTGACCACCCTTGTAGCTGGACTGAATTAGTCACCATGGACAAATGGTCAACATACACGTTAATTAATTTTTATAGGCACTATCTATATTCTATCTATATTATATCTATATAGGTAAGTTCTAACTAGTTCTCTTTTATAAAACATTTGGGTTCCAGGCCACGTTGTTACCACCGGTACCACCGGCTGATATCGCTGCAAAGACAACAACTGTAGAACCTGGGTGTATGAATATTCTATTTTGAGATCTTAATTCTCATATCGCATCCTATCTGTACAAAAAATGGCAGTTGGAGTGGGACGAGCACGTTTTTAATAAGCTTCACCACATTAAACTTCTTATTGAGGTGTGGAAATCTAGCTATAGAAGTGACCGTCGTAACGAGGTCACTCTGGCTAGATTTCGCATCAGGCATATACGCTTCTTCCATCAACATCTCTTAAAAGGGGAAGACACCCTAATGTGTGCCACATGTGGTGAAGCATTAAATGTTTTACATATTTTATGTAAATTAATTAATTTACATAAAACATTATCATACAATAATTTTTGCCACCCACGTATTAATTAGCTCAAACTAGAGCTTATGTAATTTTGGAGAAAAAGAGACGCTTTCCCCATCCTGGATTCGAACCAGGGTCCCTCCGTTTAGCCCGGAGTGTCTTGGACCGCTAGACGACATAAAATATTATTTTATTAATATTTTTTAATATTTTTAAATTTTTTTAATATTTTTATTAACATATAATTATATTTATTAACATGTAATTATATTTTATTAACATATAATTATATTTTATTAACATATAATTATATTTTATTAACATATAATTATATTTTATTAATATTTAATAAATATCATAAAATTTATTAATTTACATATTTTATGCCCCAATTTTAAAAAGCAGCGTGCATTAACTTTCAAGCAAAACAATTTTAGCCTTCCCGACATTTTATGTGACTCTTTTAACCATGAAATAATTTTTAACTTTTTATCTAATATTCACTATTCCCATCTCATTTGACTTTTTTCATCATTTCGTTTGGTATCTTCGTTAAATTGTTTTTAATATTTTTTACCATTTTAGATTTAATTTATTTTTATATTAAACCTGTGTGCACATTCTCGCCTCGTTTGGTGCAGAATGACCCTTGCTGTCCTTGTGCCATAAAATTACAACCAACCAACTAACCAACTTATAAAAAAATTTCACCTTATTCAGATGGTCAGTGCACCAGGTTCCATTACATTTTGTTCGAATTGCCTTGTATATCGTTTTAAGGGAACGGACATAAGCTAAGTAATCAAAAATAAAATACTCTAAAGTTTGCACTAACGTTAATGTATCTCATTAATTTTAAATTTTATTTATTGCCCATTAGTACCCTCATTTATATTTTTCATTAATATTAATCTGTGTTTTTCATTAATACTAATCTGTTTTTTTCATTAATACGAATCTGTTTTTTTCATTAATATCAATTTGTATTTTTCATTGATGCTAATTTGTTTCTCCTCCTTAACCTTAACTTGTATTTCCCCCTTAACATCAATTTTTAAATCGATATTAAGTTGCACTTTCCCTTAACAACAATTCATGTTTTATACTAACGTTAAATTATATTTTCCAATAGCGTTATTTTGTATTCTCTGAATTTAAATTAATTGCATATATAGAATTTATGTTCAGCATGTGCAGGATTTTACTTACCTATTTACCTCTTGCTTTTATTGAATGGGATAACATTAGCCTAAATGTGGTCGTTGAAAATACGGAACAAAAATCGTTACTGGGAACTAGTTTAGAGACAAAACCTGTTTAAATAATCAAAAGTCCATACAACGAAACTCTCCACTAAGACTCAGGGGAAAGAGTGTGAGAAAAGTCTAAGAAATGTGAGAGGTCTAATAAAGTTTTATATTAATTTATTATCGAAATAATATCGATAGTTAATTGAATATATGGCAATTTTATAAATATATATATATTAGAATCGAATAGCATACAAGTCTTACTTAGTGTTGTCTTCATTCATCATCCAAATTATTTAAAATTAATCAACAATACTGCAATTTCACAATTGGAAAGACTACAAATTTTCCATAGTACAAATAAGAGTCTAATAAAAGCATTTCATTCAGTTAGGATCAAAATTGAGCCCAATTAATGGAACAAGTTATAATTCCGTTAAATAATATCATTAAAGTATCGTTTGAATGTCGGTATAATCTTATTAATTATTATGGTGATTGCTTTATGAATTCCAAAAGTGGTTGCGACATAGGATATTTCCTATAATTAACATTCCTCTGAATATTATTTAATGACTTTGGGATGTTGGAGATTTCTCTTAAGAATAAAGTAAGTCCTCTTTCGTAATTAAGAGGACGTATCGTTAAAATGAGCTTATTATTGTAACTGTATAACATTGCAACATCATCACGAAGTTAATTAAATTTTGTATATGCTCGCTAGAAATTAGAAAAAAAAAATTTTATAAAACAGCTTGCTTTTAGATGAAACCGCAAGCTTTTTGTAAAATATATATGCTAATTTTACAGCTATTTTAAAAGTAATGTGTTTTTCAATCTTAAAAGATTTCAATATCCTGTCCTTAACACACTACACAACTTCAAAGAAACGAAATTTCTGATATCTTATTAAAAAGCATTTGGCCTATTGTATTAAACTAATCTTCACCGATATTTGGATAGTATTATGAATTTCCTCACTTATTAGATGTAAAACATTCAAAAGTTTTTAAATTTGTGAAATACAGCACAAATAGAAAGAAAGGTTAATTTTCGGCGGACAAGTTAATCCAATTTTTTTCCGAAGAATTCATAGTAATTCCCGTCAACGCTAATCAAATGCCATATCGGGATTGGCAATAATCATAAAGAATAAAACTAATAAAACTGTCAAAACACAATTAAACTGCAATGATCAACGATAGTCGATTTCAAATGGCGATACTGACAAATTATTATAAATGCTTGCCAAACTAATGTTAATTTCTAAAGTGCCGTAATGTCGACAAAGGAGCATTCTTAATTTTAAAAATGTATCTGCTTTACTCTCGAAAAATGCTTATATCGAAATTTAGCTTTCGTTGCTAGATAAAACGTCCAGCATATCTGGTCGGCAATTTAGATAAGAAATTGCTGGAAGACTGTTATAAACTTTTATCTCTAATTATCTTTCTCCTTCCATTCGGTACATTTGTGAAACAAGTTTTTATACCTAGATGCGATAACCTCGAAATCAAAAAGCCCAATTTACTTATTTAAATTGTATTTTTTTCATTTTTCAACACACACGCACTCCCCACCCCCCAGACAAACGAACATATATCAGGTTAAAAAAAAGGGTGGCTCATGAAATCCACGCATTTACCCAACAACGCTGGTCGAGCACGATCTCCAACCTTGCCGCAAAAGACGGATCCATTTGGAAATTTCGGAAGAGGCGTTTGGGGCGCAGGCCCCCCTCATCAGACTGGATACCCCCAAGGCAAACTTTTCCGCCCAAACAAAATGGCTGAAGCCATGGCGGACTCTTTCGAAAAACAATTTTCCCCCAACACCCCCCGATGTCATCTCCGTTTCCACGACAGGGTAACATCAACCTTCAATACATACATCAATAATATTTCCACCCAACCACACGCCCCCCTCGCCACCACAACAGAAATAAACACAGTCATCAAAAGTCTCTGTAACAGGAAAGCACCTGGATCCGACAACATATCATACACAACCATTAAAAACTTCACCCCCCAAGCAATCGCAACACTCACACACATCATAAACAGCTCCCTTACACTACAACACTTCCCTACCCCCTGGAAAACAGCCAACATCACACTCATACTCAAACAGGGGAAAAACCCTTTTAAAGCAGGGAGCTACCGCCCCATCTCACTTCTCTCAGCGCTCTCCAAAATCGGGGAAGCCATTATTAAAAACAGGCTCACCGATTTCCTCGATCAGGAAAATATTTTAATAAATGAACAATTTGGCTTCCGCAAAGAACACTCCACAACCCACCAATTAACTCGCCTCATAGAGGACATCATGCACTCCTTTAATAAAGGGTACTCTACCCCAATGGTCAGTTTCGACATATCACACGCATTTGACGCCGTGTGGCACCCAGATCTTATTGTCAAGCTCCTACAAATCAACACCCCCACCTACCTTATCAATATCCTCTACTCATTTATCAAAGACAGGAGCTTCAGGATCAATATCAATAACACTACACTTTCCACCCCCACGCACCATCACTGCCGGCGTCCCCCAAGGGTCCAGGCTTTCACCCACCCTCTTCCAAATTTTTTTCAACGACTTCCCCAAATCGACTAATATTTCCCTAGCCCTTTTCGCCGACGACGCGGCAATATACACCTCACACGCAAACTGCCCCCGGTCCATTATCCACTTACAACGACATATCAATAAACTCACCCGGTGGCTCAATAACTGGAAAATTAAAATTAACACATCTAAAACACAGGCCATCATTTTCTCAAAAAACCACTTCATCCTCCGCCACGCTACAAATCCACAATGAAACAATTAATTGGTCCAACAATATTAAATACCTTGGCATAACCATGGATAAACGCCTTTCATTTAAAGATCACCTCTCCACAGTTAAAAATAAAGTTCGTGCGGCTTGCGCCCAACCAAGCAATCTCATTGGCCCCCGTACAATCCTCTCCACACAAAATAGGCTCCTCCTCTATTATACCGCGATTAGACCAATTTTAACTTACGCCGCCCCCTCATGGTCAATTTTTCCAACCAACATCCTTAACTCGCTTCAACAATTCGAAAACATCACCCTACGTAAAATACTTCACATCCCTTGGTTCATCCGAAATCGTCAAATGTTTCACGACATTAACATCCCCACAATCACAGAAGTTATAGAAAAACTGTCCCAAAATTACTTCAACTACATCCACTTTCATCCAAATCCACTCATCACTAACTCACACAAACTACACAATGCAACAATTAACCATGTCGTTGGCTCCCTACAAGCATTGGCAAATAATTTCCATCCCCCTCCGGGCACCATTCCCCCACCTCCGTCCACGCCATCGCCCCCACCAGTACCTCGAAACTTCCGTTGGCCCCTCTGGCCCCCACAAGGCATTATCCGCCGGGACCATCCTCCCATCAAAAGGACTCGACGCGCTAGAGGCCGCCCCCGCCTACACACCTCCCATTCCATTTTAACCGACCCCATCCCCCCCAAATTCCGTCGACCAAGATGGCCACCCATCATTCACCATCCTCATCGGGTCCGAAAATATCGGAGCCGCTATGTTAAGAAACTACCACGAACCATTTATAGACGAACGATCCCACAAACAATTTTACCAAGGCCCC
>QLNU02014802.1:71811955-71823718 GCA_006491805.2 Dysdera silvatica | reverse complement strand
TGAATGACGACAATCATGTGAGCTGTGCGTCTCTGTACGCCTGTTTCGATCGACAATCCCCTGCAATGCCCCCTCCCCCCCAGTGTCCCTTCTCGGTCCACTGGTCGTCATTTTATGTGACAAAAGCCTGTCTGGGAATACAGCGCTGCCCCATTCGGCGGCCACCTTTCCCATTACACTTCTTGCGAAAGAAAGAATCTCAAAATTCTCCTTTTTAAAATTCCTGTTATTCCAAATTCAACCATCCAAGCATATAAAACTTTTTATTAATTTTATTCTTACCTACTCCTGCCATTCCACCCAAAACCCCATCTCTCTCCATTCCGTGGGGGAGAAAACAAACTTTGTTTGTAGGCGCCTCATATGACAGGATGTGCTTGGCTTGGCTTTCATTTTTTTTTTCATTTGTCCGTATTTCTTCTTCAATTTCTGAACTCACTTTCATTAACGTTCCGAGTGCGCCATCATTCTCTGTGTCATTTTCTCTTCAAACATCTTCTATCTATCATCAATCTTTAGCTTTTCACTCATAACTATTTTATCTTTATGCATATCAATATTTTCTCTTTATCTATTATTTTCTTTCATCATTTTTTGTTTATATATTTTTCGCCTACTGTCTTTCTCATTCGTCCTCAATTTTCTATTCATCGTGTTCTGAGTCCATTTTTCTTCTTGAACAAATTAAACTCTTTTTTTTTTTATTTAACAACTGTTTTAAATCACACATTCCCTAAATAATATGTGTAGATATTTACTAGTTCATTTGAATACATTACGTTATACATTACATATTTCCAAAAATACATTTTGCTCGTCTTTTTTCATCAACATTTTGCATTATTCAAATATCACTATATATTGCTTATAATGTGTGCGCATCCTTGAAATTAATTACATGAGTGACAAGTTTCGGATTTATTCTATAATTACTTTTTCCTGAGTTGTCTTATGTATACACCTTTCAGCCATTGCATACATGTGCTCAAGTCCTTGCAATCCAAAATATAAACGATTTGAGATGGAATTTCAATAATCTAAGAATAAAATTTGTTTGGCGATATAATGTACTATAACTCAATAAATTTAAATTAACCATTGCAATAAAATATTGAATTATTTCTGTTATTAAATTTCCAATGCATCATGAAGAATGAAGTTGCTTTTCTCAATACATTACGTTTTTCTATAACTTGTGCAATACGAAGAACAATCCATGGCTCGTACAATGACTTGTGGACAGTATTCTTACAATTGGATCTTCAATCTGTTACTAACTCGATTGCATCTTAAGTACGCGGAATTTCATGTATAGTGGAACCTACTTAAAGTGGCCACCTTCGGGACTGACCTGCAATGATGATCATCATCATAGATAGGTGGTTGCTATATACGACAGATTTTAGCATAGGAATAACTAAGCCCCTATTAGTTCTCTCTATCTCTCTTATAAAAAGTGGTGATTTTACTCACGTGGTCGATTTACTAAGGTGGTCACCTTGCCACTTTCCACTGTATTTTACTCCCCTTCTCTTCTTAGGTGTGCAGTTTAGATCGTATAATAAGGAATGGATAGAAAGAAATACAGAAAGTACAAACAACACAGAAGAGCAGGGGATGTAACATGTTTGAAATAACTTGAGGAGATTGAAAACAAATTACTGGAGAGAATGCAAAGAAGATTTAAAGCCGTCATCGTCGAATTAAAAATGATAAATGGGCAATGTTGTAAGTATTTCGCGAACAAAACTGACCAGCAACTGACAACTGAAATTCTAAATTAGATATCAAGAAATAAAAATATTTAATCATTATCTTTTCATTGATGGATTTCTATAAGCGCCTTCCATATATGGTTGTTTTGAGCAATTCATTTATACGTTACCTCCAACCATAGGCGTACGCAGAAATTTAAATTAGTAAGGGGTTACAGAGTTACAACTCACATGTTCCTATGTTAAATATACAAAATTTCATTGCAATGGGGGTTACAACCCCATGAACACCCCTCCCCCTGCGTATGCCAGTGCCTCCAACCAACTTTTGTTTGTCACCCACCCATCTATTCTGACAAGGTTTCATGGGTTTTAGGTGGTCGTATGTTATCTGATTGAGACCTTTGTTTATATTTTTACATATATATTTAATTCTTATTTCAATTTATGCAGTTTATTATTTGCTTAAATATCTTACACAAAAAGAGAAACGGTTATTGTTTCATCCCCAATCTTTTGTCCAACCAGTCTCACCGAAACTACAAACGTCAGATTATTTTTGAGGAAGCTACAAAGGGTTAATGAGATTTCGATCATCGAATATAGTTTCCAGAAAGTTTTGGCTTTTCTAAGTTTTTCCGGAACTATTTTTCCAGAAAAGTGCAGTCAGGAATCTAAACTATTGGATTCTCGTTTTGAGTTTGGACTCAACGAAACCACTTTTAAAAATCCTACAAATTTATTTCTTAATCTTTGTAGAAAGTTTTTAATATCCATGAGGCATTTTTTTCTGCCTTGGGTTAATTAAATAAATATAGGGAATTGCATTTTATACATAGAGTAAATAGAATGCGATCTTTTAAACCCCTAGAAGCGATAAATTATTTTACACAAATAATTTATACTTCCATATTTATTACTATTATTGCAGTATACAAAATTTTATTGCCTCAAAACCCAAAAGCAGAATGTATATATAATCCAACTTTGCGTGATGTGAATACTGGGCTTTAAAATTCCATTTTCTAATAAAACAATTGATAGCGGAAAGAAAGAAAAGTGTCTAAGAATAAATTAATGAAATTTGTGTATTTGGAATAGGCTTTTATTATGTTCATGTTGGCTTCTGTGTTGTATGTTAGTGTGATGTATGTGACAGTGTTTCCCGAAGTGTGTTCTTCAGCGATACCTCAGTACACCGCTACGGACCTCCAGAGTTGGTGTTCATCTGACAATCACTTAGATTATGTTAACTATAATAAATAACACAGATAATTAATAAACAACATATAGTTAACTAATAAACCAATATCCAGAAAAGATAAAAGATTAATAGTTAATTTTCATACCGATATATTTATTGCTTTTACGTTTATATCCAAGTAGTGATAACTAATAATTCTTTTGATTTTCTTTGAATAGGTATCGAAGAGATCTACGACAAGACATATGGTGCGAAAAGTATCTATAGCGATAGAATAGTTGAGAACCACTGATATAAATTATTTTATGATATAGTTGAAAATTTGGCATATAAATATATTTTCTCCCTAAGATAAAACTGCAATGGTGGTATGGTAAGAGTCAAATACTTTTTACCTAAAAACACCAATAGTTGATGATTTTTCACAAAACGAACTGTTCCGATCTTAAAAAGTATCAATCGATCGATCAATAAATTTTGATTTATAGTAGCAAGAACGTGTAGTGTTTATTAAATATTATTAATTAATTATTAATTAATTTATATTATTTAGTGATTATGTATTAAGTATTAATAAGTAGAGGTACATATATTCCTCCGTTAATTAATATTTGTAAGAAAGCCATTGATTTTTCTATCTTACAATATTATTATTCTTATTATTACAATTAGTGCAGTTTGTTCTATAATTATTGTTCAAAAATATTTTCACTGAAGTAATAATACTACTTTTTTCAACCAGAGGTACATACTGAGTGGTGCACACAGTGGGTATATATATCAGCTACATATGAATGATGTTGAATGATTTTCAATACCTAATACTTTATTTTTAAAAAATATTACGTATAATAAATTCCCCCAAGGAAAACCACAAAATTCGCATCGTTGGCTTTGTGTGTTGACCATTATTTGGCAATTGTGTTATCCCTGAGAAGGGTAATAATATCTTACTCTGGTTATACAAATGTCCCTGTGTAACAAATTAGGTTAGAAATAATGGAGAATAGAAAACAGAAATTTGTTACGAGATTCTCCTTCAGAGTTATGAAAAAACGTAAGTAATTTTAGTTTATTATGGGAAGTCGCATTTAGTAAAAGCAAAATATGTCTTAAATCATTAATGCTCATTGTATTTCTTTAATAATATATAAAATGGACAGAAAGCACGAATTTTTTTTCCCAAATAACGAATTTGTAATTGGCGACAGGTCGTGATGTTGACAGTCATCGTTTGTAAGCGTAGTTAGTATAGTTCTGAAGATGGCGACATGTGACACCGATATGGCTATGAATGCAGCGATTTTTTAACTGCAATAATTTGCTACTCTTTATTCAATATTTTACGCAGTGTGTCGCATTATTTCAAGTATGATTATGTATAGGGCATTTGTCAAAATTTGGTATTACATAAAATTTGACAGATATTTAACAAATATTTGAAAATAATTGCGTTACATATAAAGGTGGTTGGATATCAGAAGCGCTTTGTCGTATTCAGGGTCGTCCGTAGCTAATGGAGGACATGGGATAAAACATATTTCGGGGCCTATGGTACATGTAAGAGTAAGAAAGTAAAACAAAAAATTGGAATAATGTATGATCACTATATGGCACGAAATGCGAGATCTGAAGCAAAAATATTTTTGGGGAAATTTTCAATATTACAAAAATTAAAAATTTGAGAATTACGCTTCTCAGGGCTCCGTTCACCCCTGCTTAAGGGCGTCCTTGGACGTGTTGTTAGCAGGTGTGAAAAGGAAGATAGTTACAAAGCCTAGACTTATCACAGGAATTAAACGCGTTGTGATGATTGTGATCGACGAATGAACGCTAAAGTGAACAAGTAATGTTCAAAAACGTTTGAAATGAATATTTTTTTATTATTTGTTTGATAATATGTTCCATCATTTTTAATTTAAATAATAACCTCATTAGAGGAAATAGTTATAGCCTCACAAAAGAAAAAATTGGGAAAATATAGCACATTCAATTTTCTCATTTTATGAAGCAGTACAGAGAAGACAAGTTTATCTAATAGATATATTTAAAAGTATATGGATTATGTTTCTAGTGTGAGGTTATTGTTTATTTATTATTGTAAGGACATTGAATATGGGTTGAGGCTTGTATCAGACAAAAAATTGAAGTATTATTCAATGACTGATTGATATTTGAGCATTTTTCTATTACATGGGTATAATAATGTAAAAAAATAGCAATACAATATATGTGCAAAAGTGTTCTAGAGTAAGAAGAACATAAAAACCAAAGTTCATAGAATTTACAAAAAATTATGAAAATTTGGTCGACTGATATGACCTTTACTCAAGGAGTTATGAATAGATCCAAATTGAAGAAATATGTTAAAACCCTATGTAAAATAGAGCTAGATTATTGTGGTTTGGTTGTGAGGATACAACGATAAAACACTGTTCAATTCGAACCGAAAGGCATCACCATCTCGGCGAGATCAAATGACAGAGAAGAAAAATTTTAAATGAATGATTTGTCGATGTGCAAGGTTAAGTATAGAAGAAAGTATTCACAACTGAAACGATGGGAAATTGTGGCTCAGGCTGGCTGCACTCATCTCGAAGTCGTAAAGAAGATAAAAAGAAGAATGAAATACGGACTAGTATTCATACGAAGAAAACAATTAATGCTGTTTTCTTTAATTCTCTTGTGATCTATTCTTTAAGTCTCTTGTCATCTGTTTTTTAAGTCTCTTATCATCAATTATTTGTATCTCTTATCACCAATTATTTATATCTCTTATCATCTATTCTTTAAGTTTGTTGTCACCTGTTATTTAAACATCTTATCATCTACTCTTTAAGTCTCTTTCATTTTTTAATTATTCTTCAAATCTCTTGTTATTTTTTTCTTTACAGCTATCGTTGTCTATTCTTTGAGGCTATTGTTATCTATTCCTTAAATCTTTTGTTATCTATTTTTTAAATCATGCACATGTTTCTGGAGTATTTCTATATACTGAGTTCACCTCTTTATCTTGTAAATATATACTTATACGTTACATCAGATTTCATAATTGTAAATTTTCACTTTCCAGAAAATAGTGAATTTTGGGAAGAATTTTTTCTTCACAAAATATACTGTTGTGAAACGTTTATATGCCGTAAATGTTTATATATCATACTAAGGAATTATTCGGAAATGTATGGATGGGCAAATCCGTTTACAGAAAAGGTGGTCGTTAAACAAGGTGTTCACCAAATAGCGGTGGTTGTTAAAAACGTTTTCATTGCATTATACGTATATTTCTATGTATTTTTACCGTGAGAGGATAGAAAAGGTCGTATTTCACAGGATCATGCCGCTTTCCGAAATATCTGAACTTCTGCTTCCAACTAAATCAAACCCCGCTCTACGGTGTGTCAAAAAACGGCACTCTTACCATTATACTATTAGAAGTTAAACGGGACTAATGGCATGATATACGAATCCGTCATCACTAAGTCACCGTAAGACAATGGACTTGCGCAGAGCCCTAGAATTATTGGCCGACGCATCAGCCACCATTTTGTTGTATATTTCCTGTATCATTTAGCAAAGCGATAAAGTTTTTCCGCTTTGGCGCAAAGATTGCTATTTTGGCATAAAAATAATCTACATTCTGCGATTGTCCGACGGATGTAAATATTAGTGCAACATTTAAAATTTCGCCAATAAATGCAATTTGCAACCATAACTTGGAATTAAAATGCCTGATCTGCCAGCTTGCTTTTGTAGAAGCCTTAGACTTGCTACCTTCCAGAGAATCTGAATCTCTTAAAGCCTAGGGAATACATCCCCGAACTACAGTAAGCAGTTACAGTGAAACCTCCCTTAACGACCACCTCTATTCATAGACCACTTGCCCTAATGACCATTTTTTCTAGAAACGGATATCCTCCATCCCTCCCTCCCACATAGGCCCAATGTTGAATTTACTTCCATTCAGAGACCACGAGCGAGTGCTTTCACGAAACCGAAAGTTTTTTGGCACCGTTGGGAGTTGGTTTGATGGCACACTAAGTAAATACCTTACCACCGCTGCACCACAGACCTTTAAAATGTTATTAAACTGAAATTAAATATTATTAAAATGTACTCGTAGAACCTTTTTCCCGAAAAATATGTTGCTTTGGAATTAAATTCCTCCCGTCTGGTTTCGCTAAATAAATGGGGATTGGGGAAACCTAATAAGTTGAGCTAATTTGGCTCCGATAGTTCTCGGATATTTTCCGGTGATGTTCATCGATTATTTCTGCGCCGAAATTGTTTCGAGCAATGACACAGCTGGAGGATAGTGTTTTGTTGCATGCTATTTGAGATTTTCTATTTTTAGTTAAAGACAACGAGAAATGTAACTGTATATTATTAATTACTTGTAAATAAAGATTTTTAAATTAGTGTTTGCTTTATATCTGCACAATAATTAATTATCCCAATAGTTCAATAACTCTAATTATGATAGCAATTTTTTTAAAAGGGGTTGTCCATGCATTCGAAAGACAAAATATGGTCCAAAAAGTTCATACATATATTTTAAGAATATTAAGGAAATAGCCGACTGTCGAAGTAGAAGGTTCGCAATAACGAACCGAACAATCAAGTTGTTGAGTAATTAAAGTGTTTTAATATATTTTCTTTGAACAGTTTTAAACTCGAAAACTGTTTACAAATTATAATATTACCGACTTTTTTTATATTGCACTTTATAACAAAATCGAAACGTAGATATACATGAAAATGAAAAAAAATGCATTAATTTTCCTTGAAGTAACTTATGCCCTCAACCTGGAATATTTCTTTCCTAATGTATTTTTCCAAATAATAATGATTTTAATGCATGCTGTAGACACAAAAATAAAACCTGCTTCTTTTAGATAACATAATTGTAAAAAATAACAATAATCATAATGAAAAAACGTGACACAAACGTAATATTAATACGTAAAGGTGCTGGACTTACGAATCTAGTTCTTCATGTAGTATCAGTTCAAATTTGTAAGTAGTCGCTTTCGTCCTCTTAAATATGGTGTTTACTTTTTATCCGTTCGACAAAAATACAATCTGATCTTGTGAATAGATTTCGGGACAAACTTTGTGAAAATGTAAGTTTATGCAGATTTATTCAGAATAGATGGCTGTAGTGATGACTTGTCCATGTTAAGCTACACACGTTAACGCATTTAAAGTTATTTTTTTGAATTTGTCAACTAATTTCGGCTCTAACATTAAATGAATACATTTCAGATTCGAAGCACGTGGCAAATTTCTTACGAATGCGAAAGAATTGTCAATTTTATTTGATGAAACAAGCAACCGTAGCGAAATTTTGTCGCTCCCCATACTAAGGAATTCTTCACCAAATGCAAATATTTGTTTGTATCCAATCTTTAAATTTAAGATATATTTGCTGCTCATGGTAATTAATTCAGCACCCTGTATATTTTCCATTTCTTCAACAGTATTTCTAGTGTTGGGTTTAGGTCTTTCATGGGGCCCCAAGCCGAGTGAGTAGAATGGGTCCATAAAAATAATGGTCCTCGCGCTATTCAGTCAATGGCACATTCGTTTGTTTAGAATTTCATTATCGTCGAAATCCAGTTTGCCAATAAGGAAAATTTCTTGGTCATGTTATGGGAGAAAATTGTGGAAATTAAGTTTCAAATTCCTTGTGTTTGAAATATATATTGGTTTGGTTTGTGCGTTAATAATAATCGATAAACCAAGCCCCAAAATAATATAAAAATAACCACAAGGTTCTTTAAAACAGACATAAAAACATAAATTCCACTTTATAGTTTTTTATTAATTTAAACAACATAATTTAGTAATTTTTCAATACTGGGAGTTGGGCCGTGTCATAATAACATTAGGGAGTTATTAACATCCCATCAATTTTCGCTATTACATAATTATCTCTACTCAGTACTTCTTGATATACAAGGTAAACATCAAAACAAAATCATGCTGGGGTATGTGACTGCCCAGAAATAATTAATTTACATCTTACATTATAGGTTTAAGGGGGGAGAAGGAGGCACTTATTATTGCAGGTTAAATGAAAGGAAAGAAAGGAATGTTATTTACATGTTACTTTGAGATCATCTTGGGTACGGATGGAAGTGGGAAGGGAACCTCTTCAAAAAAACTTGTCACATTGTTATTTGCAAGCGGGATCGGGAAGTCTTTTGGGCCATGTTGCTTTTTAAAATTTTTGTCTCGCTCTCTCCGGCTCACACTCTTTTCTCTCTCTGGTCTTAACGCTTGTGCTCGACTCTATATCGAGGAGTATCGTGGATGGTGATTGGCCAATTGAATTCTGACGTAAAAGTTATCTCGTCCCCAATTGGCCAGATTGACCCCACAGAGGGGAGAGCTGCAATAGCTCTCGTTAAGCTTCGAGCTGTCTTTCTAGACAGCTTTCTCATAAAACGGTGAGTTTATGACGCACTCTTTGCCGGAGGTGACTGGGGAAGAACTTTAACGTTGAGAGATCCCGAAAGTATTGTGGGTGGTCTAGCTTATTTGCGCTTGGTGAGTCATACAACTTCTCCCTCGACCAGGGATTTCGTGGAAGTTGTTTTGATTTTTTTTCTGTTCACTGGTCCTGAGAAGTTCAGTTTTATGACTTGAAAGGTCACAGGCGAAAAAAGGGTCCAGTGCTCCCACGGTATCGTTTAGTTGTTGAGAAGAAAATGGTGCAAGCTGGTATGGACTGTTTATCAGAATGAGAGGAATGTTTAGTCTGTTATTTCAACGGCCTTATGGCCCAGCTGCATCTTGCAAATGGTGAGAATGGGGGGATTAACGAGGGTAACATGCTTGAGAAAAAAAAGAAAAAGAACCTTACACTTTTAAGGGTTTAAGAGGGTAAATGGGGAATTTTTAGAATTAATCTTACTATTGTACAACATGTATATCAACACTTTCAATTAATATAACTTAAACTTACGAGCAATTTTAGAACTTGAAATTAATTTACAAGTAGCAATGTATGAAAATGATATAGACATTTTAGATATAGAATGAATTACACATATCAATCAAATTATAAATATGATAAAACCTATACTGGTCATTGATGATTGAAGTAGATAGTCCAGTAGTTCCTAGTTCTTTTAATTAAGTCTTATTGATGCAGTGTTATGAGGACAGTTCTGTTGTTAAGTCTGATGATTACTTGAGATTATAGGATGATGTTGCACTTGATTCGGGTTGAAGAAACTAAGTTGCCGCCACAGTAGTTTTCCATGAACGAAGGGGAACATTAGATGAGGAGCTGAAGAGATTAAGTTGCTGCCACAGTAGTTGTACTGGATTCGGGCGACCATTAGATGAGGAATATTAATTGATATTGACGTCTTGAAGGGAATATACAATCACAATCTCGTCTGAAAAATTAAAAGAAACAAGAGCGGCAGAATCTCGAAAAAATAAACACAACACTTAATGACATTGACACATATATTTGTACAATAGTGAGAGAGAGAGAGAGTGTGTGTTGGTTTTTTTTTTATTTTTTATTTATTTATTTATTTATTTTTTTTATTTAATTTAATTGTCCACCTCTGTGCTTATGTGTGTTTAAATTTAATTAGTCATTTTAAAAAGAGAATTTTGAATTTTCACCTTAACAAAATAGTAGTCCATGTACTACACCATTCTGCGAAATAACTGGCAACAATATATATACGTTCGTAAAGAGAGTATGTATTGTCCTTCGTAGCTCAGTAGGGAGAGCCTCCGCCCGGCAAGTGGAAGGTCGTGGGTTCAGGTCCCACCGAAGGCAGAAATATTTATTTTCTTTCGAACGTTTCACCATCTAATCACGCCATAACATCGGCGCTGGTATCACTACGCCAATAAACGTTGATGGATTGACATTGTTGTTTGATTTAATCTGCGTAGTGTTCGATTTATATAAAATAAATACATATATGCTGCAACGTGCATTTCGATCAATTTAATACCAGTCTCTTTGCAATTTGGTTTAAATAGTAGTCTATGTACTACACCATTCTGCGAAATAACTGGCAACAATATATATACGTTCGTAAAGAGATTATATATTGTCCTTCGTAGCTCAGTGGGTAGAGCCTCCGCCCGGCAAGTGGAAGGTCGTGGGTTCAGGTCCCACCGAAGGCAGAAATATTTATTTTCTTTCGAACGTTTCACCATCTAATCACGCCATACCATCGGCGTTGGTATCACTACGCCAATAAACGTTGATTGATTGACATTGTTGTTTGATTTAATCTGCGTAGTGTTCGATTTATATAAAATGGATACATACCATAGTTGTAACTTTCATTAAAAGAAATCTAATACAGTAAAACACCCTTTAACAAACATATTGCAGATATGGTCATCCTGTTTTTTGCAGTTAGATAAAAATTCCCAAGCTAAAAATTTCTTCACAATAATACCCTTACCTTATAAAATTTTGTTTTCTGCCCACATCTAAGTAATAAAGATAATGATACTGTAAAACCCCTTTAACAGATATTCACAAATAGTAGACACCTTTATTTAATGACACTTTTCAAATTCCCAGTCTCAATACCTATACACACATTTTTATGTATTTACCTCACAATAATAGCGAGTGATTTTGATAAAAAAAAAAATACATATATGCTTTCAAAGGAAATAAAGCTAGAAAATTGCTTTAAAAAAATTCTGCAACTCAAAATGCAGCACAAACATTTGTGTTTATTCTTCAAGGTCATTTAAAGGTCACATTAATGGATTCTCTGCCTTGGACTGGAATTTAACCCCTCTTTCCAGGGTCTAAGCTATATTCTTGTTAACTGTGCAACAGAAAGAATG
>QLNU02014802.1:71789032-71811855 GCA_006491805.2 Dysdera silvatica | reverse complement strand
GGCCTCCAGAGATTAAGTATGATTTTTAATGAATGCTACGTGTTCTCTTGTAGCGATCTTCTACACACTATTATTGTTACCAAATTGCACAGAGCAAATATTTGAAATTTGTTTTTAACTTTCTAAAAATAAATTTGATTTTACTTAAACGATGTTACAGCTGGTTTGCTTATCGCCCCTTTCAGAAGCCTCCCTACAGCTTTTTTCCCCTCATTTTAAACTATTTTATTGGGGGTCTCACAATACCAGTACCCGAAGAACCTCAAAAAATTTAATCCGCCGTTGCCTGTGGCCGTGTGATAATAAAAAAGAAAGTGAAAAATAAACAGAAGATATATTCGCTAACAAAAAACGCTAATTCTAGCTTCACTAATCTGTCCCTAACATCCATCAACTTGGAATCGATGCTATCCCAAAATGCTCCCGAATAGTTTTCCTTCGAATTTAAATGCTAGTTTGAATGATAATGCGGAATGTTCTTTCTTTCGTTCAGAGGAAAATGAGAATTTAAAAGAAATTTGGAAAAAAAGAGAATTTAAAAGAAATTTGGAAAAAAAGAAGGTAAGCCCTTTCAAATTGAGTTTCAATTCGTCCTGATAAGGTAAAAAAAGTCCATTCTACAATTAGAAGTCGCAAAATTCTTTTGCATTTGTTTCCAGTTGAATGAGAGGAGGACCACGCCTCTTTCTGGTTGGCCATGGTTCTTCTTCAACGTGTGACGTCACAGAGAGACCCAGATAAAGAAACAAAGAAAATTTTGAATACTCTATTGTCTTGGTAGCCTGCAAAAAATAGAAATCTCATCATTTTACTGAGGTTTCAACAATTTAAGATTCATTAACCTTGTGTTTCATGAATTTGCTTTTTGAAGAAGTTTCAATTCGAAGCTTTTTCATCCGATGATTTTAGTCTAAAGTGAAAATAATTTTTTGACAAAGGAAAAAGATGCGATAAATGTCCGTTTGTTTCCATATCTAATAAAAATTCATTACTAGTGATTATACAAGTAAATCGTCTTTTTCATTCGTTCCTAAGACAAGGGTTTGCTAATCGTCATTTTCTACTAAGAAAAACCGCTGCGTAATTATGTCACTTAATAAGCTTTTTATATGATTGTGAAAAACATGAAACATGGAGGAAAAATCCATTAGAACAGCAGATTGAACTTTCTCGCTCTGGGTTATATTCTTCTCATTAATTCCTTATACATATTCTTCTCATTTATTTCTTATATATATATTCTTCTCATTTATTTCTTATATATATTCTTCTCATTTATTTCTTATATATATTCTTCTCATTTATTTCTTATATATATTCTTCTCATTTATTTCTTATATATATTCTTCTTATTTATTTCTTATACATATTCTTTCATTTATTTCTTATATATATATTCTTCTCATTTATTTCTTATATATATTCTTCTCATTTATTTCTTATATATATTCTTCTCATTTATTTCTTATATATATTCTTCTCATTTATTTCTTATATATATTCTTCTTATTTATTTCTTATATTCGTTTCTTCTATAGATTTTCAAGGAAGTGGGACTCTCATCACTTTCTGATGAAAATTGTATCATGTACCCAGTGTGATATCCAGGTCTGTTTAGGGACCAAAATGTCAATTTTACCCAGGGTGCGAATCAAGCATTTTACAAAGGGGGATATAATAATTCGAACTACAGTGAAAATCGGTTATAACGACCTTCAAGGGACCGCGAAAATTCGGTCGTTATAACCGATAGTCGTTATAAACAATATTTTTTTTAAAATCATAGTAGCCTATAGTATAATACACTCTAGAGTTTTATAAATTATTTTGATAGTAAAAAGTATTAAATTTTTTGGTTTCAAAATTAAATAAAAATATATTTAATTATAATCAATTTCATTTCCCTTAACGTTAAATAATATTTATAGCCACAGTAAATACGTAACACTTTTTTTTTTTAAATTGAAAAAATTCTAGAAAATACTAAAGTATACAATGTAGGGAAAAAAATCTAATGAATAATATTTATTGTATTATACTAAAGATTATACAATGATTTCCCCCACGAAAACTCACAAAAATCTCGCCCCGGAGGCTTTCTTGTGTTGACCATATTTGGCAATTGTGTTATCCCTGCGGAGGGTAATAATACCTTACATTATACTAATGACTTCCGAACAGTGCCGGTTTAAGAGTTTATGGGTCTTACGCTGAAAAAATAAAATAGGCCTCTAAAGAATATGACCTTCGTGTTATTCAATTAATAAATCACGTGTTTTTTAAGGTTTATTATCTTCAATATTCAGGTTTAGCAGTACGGGAGCATTCAAGTATTACGTAAGCAATATTTTGGCCATTTCAACCCCCTCCCTTATAAGCAAAAATTAACATTGACCAACATAGGAAAATAAGCACAACGGAGACCGCCACCCCAAAAATTGCTTACGTAATACTTAGTAACTCCCTAATAAAAATTTCTCGGACATTTGTAAATAAACAAGATTAGAATATCGCTTAAATTTTGATAACTAACCTTCAATTTTGATAACTAATCCACTTGGTTCCGATTTATGACTGTCAAGTCGCGTCGTTATATCCGATACGAATTTCCCTACTTAGAATCTACGTAGACTACAAAATCGCCGTCGTTATATACGATGTCGTTATAACCGATATATTTAGTATGGAGTAGAATAGCAAACCAAACTTCTTGTAAAAATTCCGCAATCACATGCAGTCGGTTGTTATAACTGACGTCGTTATAAAAGATTTTCACCGTATACTACTATTTATTACATCCAATTTGACAAAAATAAAATTACAATATTACAACTAAATATAAATACAACGAAACTTTAAATCAAATAAATGTAAAAAAAATCTACTTTTTGAGCTTTATATTTACGACATTATGTCAATATCTTTCAAAAGATATTTTACTGACATGTTTGAAAGTTTTCAAGTATTACGTAACGCATCTTTGATGGGGGGTTTGAAATGGCCAAAATATTGCTTACGTAATACTTGAAACCTCCCTTTATCTCAATAGTCAATATTGCACATTCTACTTTGACCAATAGTATTTCTTTATCTTTTATTATTCGTAATTTACTAAATGATTTTTCGGCAGAGGCAGCTGACACGATTAGGGTATTAAATAACATAAAGTAAAAATTTCCAAAAAGTCACTTTTTAGAACACTATATTTTGTAATTAGCAAACAAAAAAATTATCTAATAGACATGTCTGGCGATAAATCCTGTTTGACAAGCGTGATTAAATTACAGTATTCAATAGGTAGTTGTGGAGAGATCATAGATAAATACTTTTTTATGGGATTTTTACACTCACTTAGCAATTCAGCATTTGACATATTTATTATTTTTTCGGTTCTAATATTGCAAAATATTTTTTTACGAATTCCATGCTTTCAAAACGATATTTAATTTGCATTATAATTTTGCCTAAAACATAGTAAAAAACACTGATTTTAAAAAATTGATCGCTATTATCAAACAAAAAATCTGAAGCTAACTCGTCATATTGTTTTTTAATTCTACGTTATCGTTTATTTTCAAATTTAGGATCTATCCTGCACTTGTATGAAATACGAATTACGATGTTGCATCGTTTACTAGTAACTCTGAACTATTGGTGTTTTAAAGACAGTAGACGGTATAAATAGGCAGTATACGCGCAGTACCATGTGGTCATGAGTCGTTGGTAATCGACATTCGGTCTGAAAATTTAAAGTAGACAAAATGAAAACAATGGCGTCCCAAATTGGCAAACCTAAAAATACTTCCGAACATCAAATTGAGAAGTTTTATTTGTATCATCGTATAAAGTAAATTCAAATTGTAGAGGAGGAGGAGGGGAGCAAAGCATACCCTTTTGCCATGCACAAAACTATTACGAGGTTCTTCCAAGTTTTTGTCCGCTCCCCTCCTTTGTTACATCAATGGGCGTTGATGAAAAAAGGGCTCCTAGGCTTTGCCTACTTTTGTTATATGGTATAGCTAAGCCCCTGAATCAACATGTATAATCCACATATTTACGATAAAGTAAGCATGTCATAATTTGTAATAATTATCGATATTTCTATATTATATACTTGAGGGATGTAGTAAGTAAATGACATAGAAATATCGATAATTATTACAAATTGAGACATGTCAGTTTACAGTAAATATGTGGATTATATGTGTGGATTTAGGGGCGTAACTACCATATAACAAAAGTAAGCAAAACCTTGGAGCACATTTTTTATCAAGGCCCATTGATACTACATCCCTTCCTCCCATTACTCACTCACCCGAAAAATATTTTAGGCTCATTCTTTTGATTATAAAAGGCCTCATAAAAACCCACTATTTAATTCCTTACAATATTTACTACCTAAAGTTTATCTGTTAAAGTCTTGCTATTACGACGGAAAAACGTTATACCATTATAATACCGATATTCAATTTGCACAGTGATTTTAAATGATAATTTGAAAAGAAATACCAGTTTGCCTTATTTTGTTCAACAGAAGGAACAGTGCGCTGTTGAATATTGGATGGCATTTCCGTTACTGGACATAGTATTTCTGTAGAGATGACCTCTTCAGGATGAAAACCTTGACCTGGTTTTTGTTGGAAAAACATTCATACAAATTAATTTGTCTCTTCATGTTGTTAAAACTTTAAATAATTTATTCTGTATGGAAAATGCCAAGGTGAAGCATAGAGTCGATGATTGCGCCAAAAAGAAGATAAGTTTTTATAAATTAATTAAAGCCACTTTAAAGAAAAAAAGCGGCGCTCATTTTTCGAAATCATCTCCGCCGCGAGTTTCAGCTGCATTCCCCATACCCCAGCCTCACTTTCCTCAACTCTTTGTTTTGACCTTTTCCTCTTTCAATGTCCGACTTTCAAAATTGGATGCTAAAATGCACCGTCTGCGTCAATCGTCGACTGTCTGTTAATCGCCCTTCCGAAATTGTTTTATTGCTTTCGGAAATAATCAGATATTATTTCCAAGATAGGGTTCACAAGTGCCTTTCTCAGACAAGATGTTTGCAACCGCCGTACAATCAGCCTGCCAACAATTAGCGGCTACTTCGAATATCAAAGGGATATCCGATGTTCCCTGAGAAGTACACCTCTATTCCCTTAGGGAATAATTGCCGTTATTTTTTAGCTTTCCCTTCTATTTCCAAAATGAGCCCATTTTATATCTTTCCCCTCTCCCTCAATCCCGCCTTCTCCAAAACTAGTGATATCTTTAGCAGTCACCAATAACTTTAATAATTACAAATTATTGTTGGAAAGAAAGAAAGAATGTGAATACAGATTTTTTCATAGGGCGAGAAATAATCATCCCTGACAGGGAAGTTAATTAAAATCTTTTGCCAGGGATATATTTTCACGAGCCGGGGAAATCTCCCCATTCCCTCGTTTATTCGCACCCTGATTTTACTCCCCCTCCACCAAGGATCTTAGATTGAATTAAATTTGTAATCCCTTTTTTTAAGTTTAATTCTAAATAGTTATTATCTCCAGCGTCACCAATATCAGTTATTGTTTGTTTTTGGCTCAGAACCAAGCTTGTTTAACGTCCTTATTTTATGAAGTACAAAACGCAGGTACGCTGGCCACTCGGCCACTATCAATTTATTTTGTGAAGTTAAAAGCGAGCAGTAACCGTAACCCGGTTAGCGAGTAAATAAACGTCATATTTCGACAGGTGATCTTTGAACTACGAACTTCTATTTTCTGTCTATTCGTGTCCTTCCTGTTGGTTTTTGCCGATTCTAGTGTTATTTTTTCTTTAAAGTTTATGCCGTTCGCATTTTTATTGCTTTGTGGTTCTAAATATGGCGTTAAATTATATCTGTTTTTTGGCTGCAAAGTGACTGTAAATTGCGTGTTGTGAAATTTTTAGTTTGTAATTATCGTGATTTTGTGATGTGTTTGAAGGTATTAAATTGTAAATGCAATCACACAGTTATGATAGCTTTATTTCGATATGGATTTATAAGTTCAATTTCTAGTGGCCGTTGGCCGAGTAGAAATACTGTAAGCACAGGATCTGAACTAACTCAGGTAGGAGAAAAACAGCAGCGAGTATTCGAGGGCTAAATAAATGATCAGGTTGAAACAAGCACGACCATAAATGTTATTGTTGATCACCCTAATAAAGTCACTCCCATGTTTCTTACAAGCAAGAGTAGGACAGGGGAACGCTGTGAACTAAAGTAAGTTCCAAAAGTAATAAAGTTGAATAATCCGCCAAAAAGACAAACAGTCAGACAAAGATACCAGAACAGGCGTTAAATGTGCAAAGCAGTTCAAAACATTTTATCCCTGGTTGGGTATTCGTGGTGGCTAAAGAAACCCCATCGCCGATTTTGTATTCAGAACGAGGAACTCTTACACGAAACTAAAGTGCTCTTCTAGCTCCGCACCGCACTTAATTTTGAAATTCCCCTAATGCAAGTTTCCTAGATATCACACCGCATGTACTTTCATTTTCACTGTCAGATGTATCCCCATAAAACTTCTTAACATTTGCTTTTATAAGAGAAAGTTCAAGTACGTGAAAAGCTATCCTAGACAAATCCACATTAGTTTAAAATTAATGCGCCTTTTCATGCCAATTGCCTTAAACATTAGTAAGCTATAATAAATGTACAAAAGGAATACGTCATAATTGTTTTGTCATTACCCACAAATTAATTATCCTTTTAAATGAATAAATACTTAAACGAATGGACTTGCCTGAGGAATCCAGAAGCAAACGTGTTTTCTAGCCACTTTCTCGTATAAGCACAATGTAAACACAATATAAACTCTTCAAATCCAAATGGAAAACAGTGGGTGATAACTGAGCACCAAAAATTTCTTTTACAGTAATAAAGGTTACTTACAAAATTTCATATAACTATCTTACAAGATTAAAAGCGGAATATTTAAACTAGTCAACAAAATAGCCGCAGTACAAGCCCATGCTTGGTGGGATACTACTTTCATCGCTGTCTATTGTAATAGAGGAGAAACCTTTTTGAGTACTTTTTCGATTTCATTGAGAGTTCAGTAATTTAAAAATGTGTTTCTATAAATAAATATAATAATTGATTTCCATCTTTCACTTTTTAGATCTGTTTCTATTTTCGTTACAAATGGAGAGCGAATCTCACTCCAAATGCTGCGTTTTACATAATTTCTGTAAATTTATTTCATAATAACGTATGTCAAACTGCCTTTACACCAATCAATACAATTAAATAAATATTTGTTAGAACCGCATTTATGAATATTTTCAAAACTATTAAAAAATGGGATTTTCATAACGAATATTGCTGCTTACTACTATTTCTTTAGTGTGCTTGTACAAAAAAATCCTATGCAATCTATGAAATATTGAATAATTAATTCTATAGATTAAACAGATTGATAAGAAATTAAGCAAATGTGTTTCAAATTAAGATTGGCCCATGAAAAACTTTATTGTTTCAAGTCAGAAAGAGAACTGTGAGAGACCAAAAATCGATAAATTCTCTTATTACATTTTATTTGAAGAAATAGATAAATTATTTTTCACGGTCTTTCGTACAGGCTTCACAAAATTTGGTCTTGTCCCATATAATCAAACTGATACCACCCAGATTAGAAAAGAATACCAACAATGCTCTTGGGAATCTCTGGACTAAGGAAATTCCCCAAGATTAGGAAGATAAATCCCATCTGGATATAGCCAAGTACAATAGAAGGAACTGAAAAATCCCTACCTGGAAACACAACCAAGAAAGAACAAACTCGTCTTTTCAATATTGTAATAGTTATCCTTGGCTATCTTCTCCAATGCGAGCTGTCAAAGATGAGTTATGCCTACAAAAATTTTGGATTCCAGCACCGAATATTTCTTGCATTCGAATCAAATGCTTTTACTTTTATCTTTAAGAGGAAGAAACTAATCGGAATTGATTTAAGATAAATGTTCACAGTGTGCACCGTTTTTTGCTTTCATATGCTTCAGATTTCCAGACAGCTGACGTTGTTTATTTCCTATTTCGTGAATCAAAAATTCTTCTTTCATTCGTTTTAACTGCTACTTTTTTTAATTCTAGTTTTAAGTTCCCTTTTTTCTTTGCATTTTTAATAAATAATGTTATTGCCGAAGAAATATTTTCCCAAATTTCAATGGTGCAGTTTAAAACGTTAATTTTAAAAAAGAAATTGAACCTTGCTGATAGCTGTTTCGATAGCATGCAGGCTATCACTTTTATAGGATGGCCACTTCCATTTATGAGCATGATATTGATGGGAGCTGCAAAAGTCCACTTTGGAAATTTGGCAAGATATTCAGGAGTTCGATGAATTGAAAATATCGTCTCCAACCGTAAGGCACTAAAGTTTTCCAAGTAGGTGAGAGTATTACAGTGAAACCCCTCATTAGCGGCCACTCGCCAGACAGAAAGTTCTACCCGTAAAGAGGGATGGCCGTAAAAGGGATGGATCATTTTGAAGTAGCTGAAATATTACATTTCAATGAGCTAAATGTTTCATTTCGAAACTTATATATTTTTAAGCGCATAAGGTAAGTCTAAAAAAAAAAAAATTAAAAACGTCGGCCCAATTGATTCCTGTGAATCACTCTTTCTGGACATAAATACTTATTCCTCCCTGAATACAGTTTCTATGGGTGTTATTTATCGTTCACCAAACAACAATGCAGCCGACTTCCTTAAAGCACTTGAAATTTCTCTTTTCCAAAATTTTTCAAAATCGAATTTAATACTTTGCGGTGATTTTAATATAAATTCGCTCGAGAACACCCCTATTAACCGTTCTTTATCTAACATCCTTGCTTCCCACGGCTGCATTCCCTTCATTAATAAAGCTACCAGAGTTACAGACGTGTCAAAAACCCTCCTAGATCATATTTATTCCAACATCACCGACTATCCATTTCAGGCAGGCATAATTCAAACGGGAATCTCAGATCATTTTCCGGTATTTATTAAAATATCGAATTTACTACCAAGATGCACTATTGATCGTAAAACCCCGAGAATTTCCTACAACCTAGAAAAAGTTTCCTCACTACTCAACAATGCAAACTGGCTTGACGCGATGTACAACAGTTTCGATCCCAACGAGGCTTACAATATTCTTACAAAAGGGGTAACTGGGGCTTTAAAAAATTCCGAATATTTAACTAATAAGTCTTATAAACGCACTCCAAGAAAGCCTTGGATCACAGGAGGTATCCTGAAATCCATCATCAATAGGGATCGGCTTCATGCTAAATACAGGAACAGTCCTTTTGACCCCCTTTTAAAATCAAAATATGTTTCTTATCGAAATTTGTTAACTACAATCCTGAGAGTAGCCAAAAGGAACTACTTTGATGCGAAGTTTAAAATCTCACTCGGAGACAACAAATCTACGTGGAAAACAATTTACGAGGCCCTAAACCGCAAAAAATCAAATAATCTCCTCCCCACCAAAATCAATGCCTTTGGCACTGAGCTCCACACAACTAATACAATAGCCAACGGCTTCAACGAACTTTTTGCAAACGATCCCCCTCCCAACAGTAGTCCCACTCCCCCGCACCACTCAGAAGTTTTTGAACCCTTCCCCGCCGCCGGGTCTTCTTTCTTCCTTAAACCATTGAGCAGAAACGAGGTCAAGCGTTCTATTAATGCTCTTAGTTCCAAGTCCACAGGTCTCGATAATATCCCGCCGCATATTGTTAAAGCCAACCCAGATTTCTTTGCAAATGCTATTGCGCATTTAATCAATATCAGCTTCAATAAGGGTATTTTCCCCTCGAAGCTTAAGATGGCTAAAATTATTCCTATATTTAAAAAAGGCGACCCATCTGACATTCAGAATTATCATCCTATTAGCAAAATTTTTGAAAAGGCTTTACACAGTAGACTTGAATCATATTTCGAAAGTAAAAACTTACTTTACAAACATCAATTCGGCTTTCGAAAACATAGGTCAACAACTACCGCCCTCCTTAATATCAAAGAGATGATTTCTGACGAAATAGACAAAAGCAATTTTGTAATAGGAATGCAAAGAGATCTCCAAAGAGCGTTTGAAAATGTTAAGCATGACATTTTACTGACGAAATTAGAACGGTATGGTATTCGGGGTACACCTCTAAAATTACTGAACAGCTACCTTTCTGATAGGCAACAGCAAGTTTTCATAGGTAAAACTCCCTCAACTCGCAAAACTATTTGCGTTGGTGTATCTCAAGGAAGCTGTTTAGCTCCGCTATTCTTCCTTCTTTACATCAACGATTTGCCCCAAGCTGTCCTGAATAGTCAGCTGTTTCTTTATGCTGACGACGCGACACTTCTGGTATCGGGAAAAAATATCGAAGAAACAGTGCAAAAAGTCAACCAAGATTTAGATAACATTTCACGTTGGCTTTACGTTAACAAACTAGAGCTAAACATTGCAAAATCTAACTACGTTATCTTCCATTCCCGGCAAAAAATATTACCTAACAGTTCTCCTATTACTTTCCGCAACTCCATCCTTCAGGAAACGAAATCAGCCAAACTTCTTGGAGTAATTTTCGATTCAAATTTAACCTGGAAAGAACACATTAACGATCTCACCAATTCTCTTAGCAGTCTCCTGGGAATATTTTTGAGATTCAGACATGTCGTTCCTCAATATATCCTAATGATTCTTTACTATTCTTTATTTTATTCAAAACTTACCTACTGTCTTGAGGTCTGGGGAATCACATATTTTACTTCCCTTAGGCAATTGATAGGAACGCAAAAAAAAAAGCTTATGCGAATAGTTAACTTTGCAGGCTTCCATGAACACGCTGGCCAATTTTTTAAATTATGGCGCATTCTTCCTTTCACTCTCTTAGTAAAATATAAACTTGCACTCCTTATGTACAAAGTCACAAAAGGTGACCTAGTTTTACCTTTCTCCATCTCACAGACGACACATGATTACAATACACGTCACCAGGACGATATCAGGCTACCGCGGACTCGCACAAACTATAAAACACACAGTGTCTCCGTTACGGGTTCTAAAATCTGGAATTCGATCCCTCAAGAATTTAAAGCCCTGTCTTTTCACGCCTTTAAAGCCAAAATCTTTGATTAGTACTTAAATCAAGTATGCTCTGCCTGCTACTTCTGCCTTCCCACTCTTTCCTTTTAGTTTTCAGTTCTTCCCCCTCCTCTGCTCTCCCTGCTCTTCCTTTTCCATTTTTCTTTTGTCTGCCTTTCCTTATAAATGTCCTTTAAAACTGCACCCGCAACGGTCAACTCAAAATTCATTTACATTTTTCTACTATTTTTGTTTCTCCTACTTCTTCTCTCGGTCCAGGCTACAAGGAAAAACATTCTTACCCTGCAGCCTACATAGATTTCATCTTTGGACTTCAACCTTCACTTGTAACGTCTTCGAGTCAAGACTCTGCTCATAAACTCTGTAAATGTGATACACCTGCGAATGTAAATCTCTTAATAACTTTGAGGATCTGTACGCGCGAATCGATATCGTTATTGTTTCTTGTTGAATACGAGAAATCCCTTGCTTTGTCTTCCGGAAAGAGAGCCCCGTTACTAGCATCGCTACTGCTCTCTTTCCATTTCCCAAGCAAATCGTTTGTATGGTCTCCTGATGTACATAATAATAAGGAATAAAGTATTACTTACTTACTAAGATAAAATATATAAGCATTCAATGACTGTTTGGCCATTGGGGCACATAAACACCTGACCCCCCCCCACCGTAGAGAAATTAAGAAAAAAAAATAGGATAAAATAAATTAAGTAAAATAAAACATCAGACACGTAATATGAGACTGTAGTAGTAGTAGTATAAAATACGAAAGTTATTAATAGTTGATTTTTCTTTATTTGTTTGGTAACTTCATTAATGAGGATGCAGGGAGCAGAAAGTTAGGTCTGTCGCACGTATGATTAGAAAAACTGACCTCGAAAAGCAGTTTAGCACCTAAGGCGTTGGAAGATGTAGATGTGAGATATTATACACTTACGGCACTACCGTTCTCACAACCTTTACTATGCGGGAGGTAAAACACAATTGTCCTTTTATTGAGTGTCTTTTTCGCCCGGGCTCCCACGGTTCTCGCTACTTGGTACATTCGGTTAATTTGATGGTTTAAATTAATTATTACATTTAGTTTTATCATTACGTGTACAAACTAGTGTCCATAGCTAAGATGGTGTTTAGCAAAATAGGTGTTTCGAAGCTGAAACAATTACGTTTTTCAACGTTTCTGCTGGAAAGAGAAATAGAACTAAAACTTCGTAGGCCACTACTAGGCTTGACTCTATGTAAGTAACAAAATCAAAAACTAGGAATTTCAAAAGGGAATTGAAATCCGAATTATATGAGAAAAATTTATGGATTTGTGGATGTGAATTAACTAACAGGCTGTTTTGTTTTTACTCTCTCCTGTTTGCAAAACAAAGTGGTGATTTACATTATGTGAGTTATGGTGTCGCTGATATGTCATATGTAATTAATAAAGAAACACGAATACTCGCTACTAGTAAGATTTAAACCCACTATTAGAGTTTTAATACTAGTAAAATTTAAACCCAATATTAGAGTTTTGTTTGCTTGGAACAGTTGATATTCGCCAATAGCTAGAGGGTTTATTCCTTTTAGTTGCACTGCAAGTTTGTTCAATCTTATGCTAAAGAAACCACAATAGCTGTACATATATATGTACGTTTCGTTGACTTGCGAAAATTTCTTTTCGTGATTTATGTATCGCAAACCCAAGGCCGCGACAAGATGGGGGCAGGAGGGGCACATGCTCTAGGCACAATAGCTTGGAATTTTGATATGGAAGTGCGGGCGCTCTACGAGAGGGGAGTCAGAATCTTCGTTTGCCCGGAGAACAAAGGCACTAGCTGCGACGCTGGTGAAACCCCATTTGAATAACCCACAAGCAGCCATATAATTCGTTTTTATTAAATAGAAATCGTTTAAAATTGCGCAAGTTCATTTCCGATGAAAGTTAACTATTTACTTTTAAAAATATTATTCTAAATAATTATTTTAATGGCTTTATGAATACATTTTTTTATTTTAAATACTACCTGCTGAGTATTGCTTGAATATTAAGATATATTGCTTGTCTTAATTAAGAAATTAATATTATTTTAATTAATTAATAATTAACAGATGATAATTCTTGTACAAGTGAAACCATTTTATGTATGCACTATTAACATATACTTTTATTATTGAAAGAGTGAAAAATCTATTCGCTTTTTGAAAGCTTGAAAATCATTCAAAACATCATTCAGACGATGTTGAAAAATCATTAAAATATTTCAAGAAACATCATACTTTTCCCAGGGAATATCTTTTAAACGAAAACATTTCGTGAAAGAAAAACGATTAAAAAGACGCCACACACAAAATGTTCGTATAAAATATTTTGAAGTTTTAATAAGAGAAGGAATAAATATTTTATACCTGTTTCATTTACATTAAAATTATTTAAAATGAGACTCATATATAAAACCTGTCGTTTCAATTCTTTTTGTAGATTACCGTTTCAGCCACCTTTTATCCATTTACGGCAACCTTTTGATAAATTACAGCCAACTGAGAAGGTTCATTAGTACTCTAAAACTGAATTTATGTGTTGAAACACGGATGAATGCATGTAAAATTTTTTAAATTTCTAAAATTAATTTGTTGTTTTGCACAACTGACAACCTTTCATACAATTTTCCACTGAGCTTCTTTCTCTCTTCAGTTTTAAATAAGTAATTGCTTATATTGTAGATGAGAAGTAAATAGTAAGAATAAGGAGAGTATATGAAGCAGAATTATAAATGAATTTCATATATGAATTTTATATTTGAAACCGAATTTATAATACAAAATTTAAAAGTAAATATTTTGTTGACATGAAACATTTACTTAAAATTGTAAGACAAATGTCTTTCTAAAAAATACATTATACTATGTCACCTGCTAAAGATGAATAATTCACTCTTTAATTATCACCTCTGCTTCTTTGCTTTAACTTCTTGCCTTTTATACTTTCTTTTCTTAACTCTATTCTAAATTCCAAAAATGAGCAAATTATTATATTCTTGAAATGTCAATAAAATATGTGAGAATCAGGTAAGAAATTTAAATTTAAACGTTAAATACTGGTAAAATAGCAAACCATATAAATCATACAAGTATTCTGACTCGTTTGCAATGGTTCTTTATCCGAGCTTCCAAGAAGAAATGCTCAACCCCACCTTCATGTGTATATTATCACAGTACCAAAATTATATAATATTCCAAAATATAATTTTATTCTTTTTGTAAATCTTTTAACAATTTTGACATAATAAAATTCAGGGGAGTGAAATTGAAATTAATGAAAATGAACTCATGGGGCACAAAAATAAAATTTTTAAAAGCATATTTAATTTAAAAAAGTTTACTAGTATTTTAAAATTACATAAAATGCATAATAAACATACAATCAATAAGTAAATTGAAATTATATCAAATAAACTCCTCTGGGAACAGAAAAGGGTAGTGAATATCTAGCATATTGTAATTTTAATTTTCGGCTATAAAATGAATGATACAAAAACAAAATATCTGAATTGTTGTGTACCAAATCGTTGATGTGAAAATATAAAATTCGAAAGAAACTGTGAAAAAATGTTAAATTAAAATTATTTTTGGACATTAACAAGATATTCTGTAAAATCCTGATTCTCTGTCACTGTATAAAATTTATTCATACGAAACACGGTACATTACGTAGAAAATTCATAATACATTACACTTTCTGGTAACATGGATCACATTTTTGCAGAAACTTATTACGAAATCGTTGTTGTAAAAACTGAGTTTTAAAAATCTCCTCAAGGCAATTTACATTTTAAAAACCACAATGATTAGTAGGTAAGGGAACAATTTATCTACATTAATCAAATGAGGGTCATAAGTGCTAAAAAAGCTGTCTCTTTTAGAAGATGCTCAGGCAGTCATTTATCTTTTGTTGACATTTTTGAAGCTGTGCGCAGAAATGAAGGAAGATATTTGCTACTTACGATGCCAGCTACATTATCCATCATAATGTATGGTTATTGTAATGTTTCTTGTTTATTAGGAAAAGAGGTAAAATAAAGCAGATGTCGCATAGTTTCATGATGGGATTTGAATAAAGTAATGATGTCAGAAGTGTTTACATTTTTTTTCGTGAAATATATATATTTATTATGAGTGCCTTATTTGTATGCAAACATGAAAATAATTTTTAAAGCAGAAATTCATCTATATTGTTTTAGACATTTGTGCCCACTAGAAAGAACCGGCGTGCAAATCTGGTAAGTGAATTTTTAATGATTTTTGGAAATGTTTTCCTTTTATTACAAAATAAGGTAATACTAAATTTGTACAAAAGAAAACTGTGGTACACACACCTTGTATTAATTAAGTTTAAATATTATTGATGATACCTAAACTTACATGTCAATGTGGAAATTTCATTTATGTATTGTATATAAATACATACATATAGGTAAAAAATGATAAGATACATGTAAAGTAGATTGCATATACAGGGTGTCTCAGCAATAGGGTTGCAAACATCTAGAAGGGGTAGGGTATACCTAGACGAACAATATTTGTCATAGAACCTAGGGTCGCAAACCACTCACAGCGCCAGTTCTAAAACCGTCCAGCATGCACAAATAGTGACAACCAGTGCATGAGAAGCGCAAAATGCGATGTCCTAATCATCTATGCACTTGAGCAGCTGACCTTAGATTTATCTGGCGCTTTTCACGCACTGGTTGTAAATATTTGTGCATGCTGGACGGTTTTAGAACTAGCGCTGTGAGTGGTTTGCGACCCTAGGTTCTATGACAAATATTGTTCGTCTAGGTGTACCCTACCCCTCCTAGATGTTTATAACCCTGGTGCTGAGACACCCTGTATACGGCACGCATGAAGTGAAGTAAAGTAAGTAAAGTAAGTTCGGTAAGTTCCCATGTCTATCTGTAAATATGTTTGCCGGCTTCATGCCTCTTTAGCTTTTTAAATTTTAATAATCAAACAATAATCCACAAACACAGCTTTAAACAAAAAAATTGTTCTTAATAAAAAATTATGAGAAAGTTGAACAATCATTTCACAAATGCTATAAAGATACCTTATCATGGAAATATTCCCTAGTCCCATTTTTTATATCATTCCAATTAGTTTTATTACTTAATTTTGAAGTGCCATCTCCTAACTTTAACTCTTAGAAATTTATTAATCTTTTCTTGAAATTTACTCCCTTTACGCAATTCCTAATTGAGGAATCTGAACTTCTGCCACCAAGAGAAACAAAACCCGGACTGCAGTGGTCAGAAGAACACGTGATCTATGATTCCAATGAGAGCTGAACCTACGTTAATGGCACGGCAGACGAACGTGTTACGACTACGTCATAACAGGGCAGTGACCCTGCAATTTTCCGAAGAATTTGCACCTCTTAAAAACACGAGAATCCATGAGCTGCAGTTAGCAATCAATTGGCAATAAATGCTATTATTCTTATAGTTGAAAGTCGATCCAGGACTAACGACACGCTAGGCCCTAGCTTCACCATTATTCAACTTCTAGCCCACAGCTTTACCATTAAATAACTCCTAGGCCTCTTCGTTATCCCACCAAAATGGAGCAGCTAGGAATGAATAATAGAAAACCCATCGTTATTTGGCCTTTAAATGTTGAAAAACGTAGTTTCACCAGGGTTGTGTGCTATCGTAAGATAAATAATTGTCTACTGTGGCGTTTTTACAAGGTATATCACAATGACATGAAATACGTGTAAGTAGTAGATACGTTAAGTCACGCAACTCGTTGTCATAATTGTTGACATAAAATTTATTATGACACTTTTACAAAACGGTTCATTTCCGAGGAAAATTTCCCTACCACACTTTGAAATTAGTTTACATATTTATATTATTTGTTTGTATTATATATTTCAATATTTTTGAATTAGGAAGTAGCAGATTAGAGATTTTGTATATTATAGGACCTTTTTTAAATGAAAGAGTATCATCATGATATTTCAGCCATTTCTTTTTCCAACACGCTTTTCAATCTACAATGCACAGAACATATCACCTATGCACAAAGTCCATGTCAAAAGGCAGTTTTATCAATCTTCTGATATTTAAAAGAACCAGTTTCGTGGAGCGCTGACCATTGTCCTGAATAGAAGCGTACCTGCGGTCGCAGCTAAGAGGGTTTGAATCTATGTAGTCAATACCAAAGACTACTTTTACCACGCTTTTGATATTAAATAGTCCTTTGTTTCATGGTATGGTGACAGTTGTCCTAGATAAAAGCAGCATAATCTCGAGGTCATGGATTGGTGAGTTTAGTGTCATATGTGAAAACATTCTGTAGATAATAACCAAGTTCACCAGATGGACCTATGGATTTTTCAACAATAATTTACTCCTCCCAATTCGTGTCTTAATTATCGGATTTATTTTATGAACCGGAAACTTTTGGCGTTCTCAATTAAGAGTGCAACAAAACGGTGGATTATGAATTTATATAACATATAGGACTTCATCGTTTTTACACGTAGGACATGTTATTTTTATAACACGCAACGACTTCTCCTTTTCTATATATGCAAGTGTGATGGTTCTATAATATCTAAAGCTTTTAAATTAGTTTCGAAACTGTAAGCATAACAGCTTACAAATAAATGATTAAAACATGTTTAATCATGAAATAATAATAATAGGCTTAAAGTATCTGAGACTTATTTTTTTTAAACCTAGGCTCAGAAAAGAATTTCTCTGATACATTAACAGATTCCTATTCAAAAAAGTGCAGAATAATCAAGAAAACAAAATCAAAGAATAATTCAAAAAACTATTGCGTTAAGCAGCTTAAAATGTCATTTAGGTGGGGTGATCATGAAACTTTACATCTTGTTTATCATGTTCGTAAAACCTTTCGTTTTACAATGTGAAAAGCAATTTAAAATTTATGCTTAGCGTTAAGATTTACAAGTTAGTTTTGAGTACATGGGTACAAAGCTATGGTATATAGTTATATTGTTTTATGTTATTTGTTATTTATTCATAAATAACCAATGTTAAAAATGAATTCATCAAATTTCAATTGTCGTTGGAAAAAATATGACATGGTATTTTTCACCATAACTTATCTTTGAATTTTACATGATACAAAGATATTGTAATACCTTTTAGCATAGAAACATAACCTCGGTGTTATATCCAGACTTTGAAGGGCTTAGAAATAACTCTAGCATAATTCTCAATACCAGATAGCATAACAAGTTACAAATTTATTAAAATCAAGCTAAATAAGTACTAACAATAATATTTTTGGTATTTAAATAATATACTAACATTCGCTCTCCTTATATACTAAAAGCAAATATATTTACATTTAGCTATAGTAAATAGTAATAATGACTGCAGACTGTTTAATATGTTGAGTTTCATTATTAATTTAGAAAAGATAATCTCATAAAGACTAAGGTATGAAGGTATATAATTATTCCTTCTTCCTGATGAAAAATGAACTAAAAGTTTTGTGCGTGAGTGAGTGCGCTCACCAAGTGTAACCTAAACCTGAAAATACGTGTTGCAATCTAAGTTTCTTCAGCAATGTTTTGCAGTTTTGTCTAGTTACGTTTTAGCGAATCATAAAAGTCGGTAGTAAAATTGAATTCTGGCTAAAACTCACGTCTTTAACTAAACACTGAATACTACACTGAATAATAAAAGAGGGTTACTAGAAAACCTTTGAAAGAAAAAATAACCATCTTTAAGAATTTACGTATATTTTCTGTTTGAATTTTAAGAAAATCCAAATATCTATATGAACATGGAGATTTAATTAATGTTACAATAATGAGCATATGTTAACCAAGATTCTTTTAATGAATTTATAAATCGAAATTTATAAATTGAGCAAATAAATAAAGCAACATTCTTCCGAGAAGAAGAAATTATATGATCTGATACGAATTCAACTATCTTAATATATTTAAGGGCGTGTAAAATTCACAGAATCAATAAAATTTTTTTTTAGGAATTATGCCTATTTACATGAAATTGATGCCAACGTGAAGCTATTTGCGAGAGAGTTGTTTTTATTTGGATCATGAAAAGAAGAAAAATTAAAAAGAAAGATGATTTGCCTGTATAATAAATTTATGATGAATTATAGGTTTTGATGGTATTTGAAAAGATAAAAAATCTATATACCTTTAGTTAATATGTAATCATAAAAATGGTAATAAAACATTTCGACAAAAAACATTACTTTTAAAACGAATTTAATCTATCCTTCAGTTTTAATAATAGCCTACTATGTGTTTCATAAATTCGTGCAGATTTCAATAAGTTATAAAAACTGAAAATTTTGGTATAATAGTATGTTTTTTACAAAATGAAGCACAAAGGTTTTTTTTCTAAAAGGATAAGTTTAGACGCTCACCATCTTATAGCTCATTCCCGGTGAAGCAATTTATCGTGAACACATTTGATCAAAAGCGATTAATCAGCAGTTGCAGCAACGATATATTGCACTCATAGTCGCCGGAACTTAACATCTTCAAGTTTTTGGTCGCGGGACTAGTGAAAGTCAAGTTCACCTGAGTAGCCCATCTTCCTCAGTGCAATCGAAAATCCTTATTGTTGAGAGACTTCTATCATCCTCCGCGTTGCTGTAAGTTGTCTTCTTACACGCTTACATAAGGTAAGTCCTTGTGCTAGCGGACACCTTGATTATTTACTGTTATAATAAACAGTGACGGACTAAGAGAGGTGCGGCAGGTGCTGTTGTACCGAGTGCAAAGCCAAGTGTGAATGGGGTGAGAAAATGGAGTAATTACCCGGAAGTTTAGAAAAAATCGAATCCAATTTAATCATCTAAATCAATGGTTCACAAACCTTTTTAAGCCGCGACCCTCTTTTATAGTAAGCAAAAGATCCGTGACCCCCCTCCTTTGTCCTCGCCGCCGCCACATCACCAAAATAAAAGTATTTTTTAACTAAGTAAAGAAAACACATTAAATACAAAATTATATTAATTATACATATGTTACATTATGTATATTATATTAATTATATATTATATGCGACCCTACTTGGGACATCGAGGCATATCCGAACTAAACTAGATTTTAGAATGATTTCAAAGAGAGCTACGTAGTTCTTTATCGGAGCACCACGTGGCTTCGTGCGTCCCTTCTATCGGGAGCGCACGAACAGCCATGTTTTATCTTCGGTATGCAAGCTGCTGCTTGTCTCTCTTTGGCGGTTTTCGCTGGTCTTCTGGGAGAAATCGGTTCTTCATTATCTTACGTAAGGAGACCATGCAGAGAAGCTCACTTGTGGGCTCGGCCACAAGTCTATCTATTTGAAGTCGTTGTTCTAAAAAATATAGTAATCTCTCGGGAATTTAATAACATTTCACATTTTAAAAACCAATATTTTTTCTCAAAAAAATTTGTCAATGATGTATTTGTATTTAACTAAATTTATTTACAATTTTTTCATCCCCCTTGTGACCCCAAGGTAATTTTTCGCTACCCGTAATTTGAACACCATTGATCTCAATGCTTATTCTTAAATAAGTTTCAATAAATTAAATTCATGTTTTATAAGTTGGCTGAATGGGATATGTAATTATGTTTACTTCCTCACGTTTTCTGAAACTGATAAGAATAAATTCAGGTTGATGTAGAATGAAAACTGTGTACGGATTATTCGTATCACGGGCGCCTATATAGGGGCAAGGGCTGGAGATCTCCTTATCCGTTTCAAATTTTGATTTGCTCGAACCTGCTATGCATTTATTTTCAAAAGTTTTACAGTCACATTTTAAAATAAGGTATTTTTAGCTTATTACTAATTATCGAGCACAATTATTTTTTATAGCATTTTAGTATCCGGCATATTCACTGAAAATTTTGACAGCCTTGAGAAGGAAGTAATAATATTTCTTAGCCTTCTGCCCTAGAAATACTTATATGATATATATGGTATTCATATATATATATATATATATACAGTAGTGGACAAAATTGTGGAAACCCTTTGAAAAAAGATTATTTTAGAGGTTTGATGGCTAATAACACCACTTTTTTTTGTACCAATACTATAAAATTATATATCATTAGAAAGGTAATTTAATAAAGATTGTAATGCAATAACATTTGTTCAATTATCTGTATTCTATCAAAAGTTATAGCCAAATAACCAGAAAAAAGAAGCACAGCTTGCTTACATTTATATGAAGTAGCTTTCCTTCATTTGAATGTGGCCAATGAGCATGAGTGTTTACAGAGCCAATCAGGTGTCATCTTGTTTTGGCAATGAGCCAATCATGTTTTCTCTTGTTTTGGCAATGAGCCAACAGGTTACAGGACATTTATCAGTGTGTTCTGTAATTGCTATCAAGTTGGTTGTTTTTTTTTTGTGCTCTTTGATTTAGTGTGCTTGTAAAACGTAATAAAATTAAAGAAATGGCGCAAAGAGTTGACTGGTCACCTAGGAAGCGATGTAAAATAGTAATATTAAGTGAACAAGGCTACAGTTATGAAGAAATTAGAAGAAATATTGGGGGAAACTTAACTAAAGGTGGCATTTCTAAATTTTTGAAGAAGTATAAGGAGACTCAGTCATTACAAAACCAGACTGGTAAAGGCAGAAAAAGGTGCACAACAGCAAGTGATGATAGAAGAATTAAAAGACAGTGCCTAGGTGACAGGAAAAAATCATCTCTGTGTATACAAGGTGAAATGGCGCAATGCAATGTGAAGTTAAGTGCAAGGACTGTTCGGCGCAGACTGCATGAATGTGGTCTAAATGCAAGAATTCCACGAAAAAAGCCATTTTTGTCTGTCAAACAGAGGTTGAAAAGATTAAACTGGGCTAAAACCCATGTTAACTGGACAACGGAACAATGGGACAGTGTAATTTGGAGTGATGAGACCAAAATCTCACTGTTTGGTAGTGATGGCGTAAAATACGTATGGAGAAGAATTGGAGAAGATTTCCATCCTGAGTGCATTACACCTACCGTGAAACACCCAGTTAGTGTTATGATTTGGGGTTGTATAACATCAAGAGGTGTGGGCAGAATTTGCGTGATCAATGGGAATATAAATGCCCAAAGATACATAAATGAAATACTTGAGCCCAAGCTGCAGCCTTCTGCATGTGATCTTTTCCAAGATAATGAAGCATTTATATTTCAACAGGATTCAGCTCCATGTCATGTTGCTCGTGTGTGCAAAAAATGGTTTCAAGATCATCATATTCAACTGCTGGAATGGCCTGGAAATAGCCCAGACCTTAACCCCATCGAAAATCTATGGAGCCGGCTAAAGAAGCTTGTTAGTCGGAAGCAACCCAGCAATAAAACACAATTAACAGAAGCAATAATTCAATCTTGGTTTCATATTATAACAGCTGCAGAACTAAAGAACTTGGTTCACTCCATGGGAAAGCGTTGTAAGGCCGTAATTAAGGCTAAAGGTTACCCAACTAAGTATTAACTGGTATGGTGAACATTTTTGTATATCTCATTTTTTCTATGTATATCTCATTTTTTCTATGTATATCACCTTTCTTCTTTATGAATGCTGTTCTATTAAAATACGATTCATAAATGTTATTGCATTACAATCTTGATTAAATTACCTTTCCAATGATATATAATTTTATAGTATTGGTACAAAAAAAAGTGGTGTTATTAGCCATCAAACCTCTAAAATAAACTTTT
>QLNU02014802.1:71776578-71788630 GCA_006491805.2 Dysdera silvatica | reverse complement strand
TTTAATAGAGTCAAAGGCTTTCTCATAGTCAATAAATGCCACACATAATGGAAGATCATATTCATGTGTTCTTTCAATTAATTCTCTTAATACTTGAATATGGTCCACTGTACTGAATCCACTTCGAAATCCAGCTTGTTCTCTTGGTTGAGCTGCATCTAATTTTTTCTGCAGGCGATGTGTTAGAACTTTTGTGAAGATTTTATAAATAGCAGGTAACAAGCTAATTGGTCGGTAATTTTTCAAATCCTCTTTATCACCTTTTTTATGCAAAAGAATTACTGTTGCAGAATCCCATTGGTTTGGTATGTTACTGCTGTTAAGACATTTGGTAAAGAATTTTGCAAGTATGTCTTCTACATATTCTCCAGCTTCTTTTAGGATATCTAATGTAATACCATCATCACCAGGGGCTCTTCCTTTCTTCATACTTCTTATATAGGCATATGCACCAACATCAAGCCATACCGACGAAGAGGTTGAAGAATTTTATGAAGAAATCAAAGAGTTACACACCAAAGGGAAACAACATATCAAGCTCATCATGGGGGATTTCAATGCAAGAATTGGACAACAGGAACAAGGAGAGACATCGGTTGGTAAATACGGATATGGGGAAAGGAATGAACGTGGCGATCAACTCATCGAATTTGCAGAAGCTGAAAACCTTAGCATCATGAATTCATTTTTTAAGAAGAAACCGCAAAGAAAATGGACATGGAAACACCCAAATGGGGGAACTAGTGAAATTGACTATATCCTGGCAAACAAGAAATCAATTATTGAAGATTGCAGTGTACTGAACAGATTTAATACTGGAAGTGATCATCGAATGGTGAGATGTAAAGTGCACTTAAATACTAAATTAGAACGACAGAAGCTCATTAGGAAACAAGTAAGTAAGAGGGTGGATTTAAAGAAATTAAAAGAAAATACCGAGGCATTCAAGTTGGAATTAAAAAATCGCTTTTCTGCACTGGAAGGACTTATTGATGAAAGTGATATCTCAGAAGCAAATGAAAACATTGTTAAGACAATAGTTGAAACTGCTGGGGAAATTGGTGGTGTAACCTGTAAAAAGCACAATAGCAAATTATCTGAGAAGACGAAACAGCTCATGAAAAGGCGAAGAGATATGAAGGTGGACAATCGAAATACCAGTTCCAGGATTGAGTACATAGAACTTTGTAAAACTCTGCGCAAAAGCATGAAAGAAGACATAAGAAAATTCAATTGTGAGTTAGTAAGGAAGGCCATTGAAAATAACAAGAGCCTTAGGGTTGTTAAAGGAAGTTTATCTGTTGGGAAGAAACACATCATTGCATTAAAAGGAGAGGATGGCACCGTAACAAGAAATAGGGAAGAAATACTTAGAAGAGTTGAAGAATTCTACAAAAAACTATATGAAAGTAACAGTGGATTAAACGAAGACACTGAAATAGTCGAAGGAACAGCTCCTAAAATCTTAAAAGAAGAAGTTTCATTTGCAATAAAAAGTATGAAGAAAGGAAGAGCCCCTGGTGATGATGGTATTACATTAGATATCCTAAAAGAAGCTGGAGAATATGTAGAAGACATACTTGCAAAATTCTTTACCAAATGTCTTAACAGCGGTAACATACCAAACCAATGGGATTCTGCAACAGTAATTCTTTTGCATAAAAAAGGTGATAAAGAGGATTTGAAAAATTACCGACCAATTAGCTTGTTACCTGCTATTTATAAAATCTTCACAAAAGTGCTAACACATCGCCTGCAGAAAAAATTAGATGCAGCTCAACCAAGAGAACAAGCTGGATTTCGAAGTGGATTCAGTACAGTGGACCATATTCAAGTATTAAGAGAATTAATTGAAAGAACACATGAATATGAACTTCCATTGTGTGTGGCATTTATTGACTATGAGAAGGCCTTTGACTCTATTAAAACATCAGCAGTCATCAACTCTTTAAGATCAACAGACATCGAGGATGTGTACATTGACATGGTGAAACGTGTGTATAAAAATGCAAGTGCAAAATTTCGGTTACATAAAGATACCGAAGCTATCAAAATTGGTAAAGGTGTGAGGCAGGGAGATACCATTTCTCCAAAACTTTTTACTTCAGCTTTACAGATGATTTTTCAGCAGATAAATTGGAATAACAGGGGAATAAAAATAAATGGTGAATATTTAAATCATTTGCGGTTTGCTGATGACATTGTTATTTTTTCAACGAACCCATCAGAACTCCAAGACATGGTACAGGAGCTCTCAACTAGAAGTAAAGAAGTTGGACTCAAGATGAACCTACAAAAAACTAAGATCATGTTCAATAATTTCGTAGAGGAAACAAAAATACAAGTTGACAACATTGAGCTAGAAATTGCTGATTCATATATTTACCTTGGCCAGCTGATTTCAATGGATGGCAACATTATGAAAGAACTCAACAGACGTATTAAACTTGGCTGGAGTGCATTTGGAAGAAACAGTTTTATCCTGAAGGGGAAATTGCCTTTGTGTCTAAAAAGAAAGGTCTTCAACCAGTGTGTATTGCCAGTCCTCTCTTATGGATCAGAGACATGGAGTCTAACAGTTGGAGCAATACGAAAGTTACAGACAACGCAAAGGAGCATGGAGAGGTGCATGCTTGGAATAACTAGGAGAGATCGAAAAAGAAACACTTGGGTGAGAGAGCAAACTAGAGTAGAGGACATCATTGTTAAAGTAAAAGGGCTGAAATGGCGATGGGCTGGGCATATTGCAAGAAGAACTGATCAACGATGGACAACAGAAATTCTGAACTGGATTCCAAGAGACCACCGAAGACCTAGAAAACGTCCTCAAACTAGATGGGTGGATGAAATAAGAAAACAGGTTGGGGTGACGTGGAAGCGAATTGCTCAGGATAGACTTGTGTGGAAAGCATTTGGAGAGACCTTCATCCAGCAGTGGATAGATAATGGTTGAATATGATGATGATGATATATATATATATATATATATAAGTAGCGATGATCCTAACGACATTTCTCTGAACTCTGATAACATCGATGAGATTGGCATTGAGTCAAGGAACATCAGTGGCTAGGGGCTGTGTTCAAACGCTTTCTAGGAGGTAAAGGTAGACCAAAACAGTTGAAATGGAAATTCTGACTGCAGATATTTTTAATTATGTCAAGAAATCTAACCTCACTGATGGAGATGAGATAACAGTGCTAAAAAATCTTTGGGAACCATATGCAAATTGCAATTTTCCCACGACCGTCACAAGTGCTGTATAAAATCAAAAAAAATCTCACCACAGTCGGAAGTTCTTCTCATCTGAATTGAGTAAGCATAACTGTCTAGATTACCCAAAGGTAGAAGACAGTGCCTGTAGAAAATTTTGTGTGTTCTCTTTTCACCCCATGTAGTCGGTTTAAGATCGACACAAGCCACAGGTCAACTTGTTTCAAAAGAATTTAATAATTGGAAGAAAATGCCATTGAAGAAGTTCAGCCAACATAGAACTTTTCTCTATCATAAGGATTCAGTTCACGAAGCTGTTGAGTTTTTTGAAGGTCACAAAAGGAAAAGGTCAAGTATTGGACAGAGGGCAAGAAAAGTAAGTTTTGCACCATCGGGTAATTTTCAACCTATTACTAAAACAGTGATCTTTTGTGGAAAACAAAAGCTGGCCATTGTAAAATTGTATAAGCATAATCCACCATTTTTAATCATTTAAGCATATTGCACTGTCAAATTAGTAGCAATTTAATAATGACAAATGAACACAAAATAAACCAACCGTAATTGATATATTCTTTGGTCATTTTTTCCACCAAAAATTTCTCCCGCCCCTGGGCCCCCCCTCCTTGAGAATATTCTGGGTGCGCCACTGATATAGTTTACAACCTCATGGGGCCTTGGTAATTAATCCTTGATAATTATTCTGAAACCACTGTGAGAAGGGAAACTTTGACCTTTCCTGATAACTTTAAATCCTTTATTTCTGTATATAATTTGTGCATTGGTTAATTCACGTTATCATCTTGCATTCTTTATCCACGGCTGGATGTGCTGTCCAAATTCCCTCTATATGCATATCGATTTTGAGCAAATTGTGAGCTATTTAGTTAACTTATTTTCTTATCTCATTCATTCACCTAATCCGGAAGCGTTTCTTAGACGTTCGTTGATCTTCTGGAATTCGGATGAGAATTCCGTAATGTATAATCTAACTACGATGTAACGATACCCGATTTAACGATCGTTTTTATTTATCCGGATTGAGTTACATTTAGTCAAGTTTTATATTTTCCTCGATTTAACATTTATTTTCCTTTATTTAACGATAAATTTTCCTCGTTAGCCTGTAATTACAAATAGAATTTCAGTTGGAAAATAAACTCTCGTCAGAAAATGAACTTCAATTAAATTCGCTCAGTTGAAGCGAATACTGGTTTGCAGTATGCAAAGAAGTATTTACTATGTGTACACAGCAATGATGGTCTTTTCGATGCATTTGAAAAAATCGAAAAGGCAATGTTAAATGCCAACTCCCAAGAAAAACCAAAACAAATGTCAGCAAAAGATTTCTTTTTGAAGTATTAATTGCGTACGCATTTGTGCCTTACGTTTATTAAAATTAACATGTATTCTTCAGAATGCTGGTAAGCATTTTTATAATTTTCGATAATTTCCTATTTAAGTTCTGTTCCATAGCTCACGCATGATTTTTGCTACGGAAAATGCCTAAACTGTAAAAAATGATATTTTTTAATGTAATATTTGCTATTTTTTAATGTAATATTTGCTATTTTTTTTAACGTATTTTACACGTAAATTTTCAGTCTAAGGAAGGACTCATAGCCCCACTCCCGTGGGTGAGTCATTGGTTTCGATAAACCTGTTCCTCCGATTTAATGAATTCCTCGATTGAACAATTATTTTCACTAGTCCCGTGAAAATCGTTAAATTGAGGTTAGACTGCATATTCGCATATATAATCATAGGTTTTGAAACGAAGCCTTGAAGGACAGGTTCAGGGCCTGGAGTTGTGTGCCCAAGGTATGTTAGCCGATCAGGGACCCAATAACATTTAATAACAAACTACGTTAAATTATTAAATTTTCGCGCTGAGCTACTGGGAATTTTCCCCTTAGCCACCTTGTACCCCGCCCTGTTTACACATCTCAAATAATAGGTTTAATAGTATGAAAAGTAACCTACATTTGCATTAACTTTTAACTGAAATTTAGTATTGCTGTTAGTGTAACTAGAAACAATGAACCACAGAGGCGTTAACAGTACCTAGTTCTTGGAGCAGGCCTGTAAGCTTCATTACAGGGTTAACAACTAGCAATGTGAGGGTGGGGGAGGGGGTTCTGAAAGCTCTGTAACATACACTTTGCTTTCTACTATTATTATATTCATGCATATGCGAAATCATTTTAGGTGCATATATAATCTGTGCGAAAAATCCCCTTTTTTACACCATCTTTCGCAGCCCTCGATTATTGGCTTCAATCCATTATGGCCCTATTCACCGAAACGTAACAATGGTTTTCAGAACACCTGCCCATTTAAAAATCGAATGCACCTTTTCTAATACTGGAAGAGTAGTTTCTTCTTTTCCCACTTGGAAAATCCAATAGTTGCAAAATCGAAGCGGAAAGGCGGAACAATTGGAATCGCCCCTCGATCGGGGGTTCGAACCCGCTTGAATAAACTCAAAGGAAACTTACTTGGCGAAATGGAAAATGACATGGTTTTATTGGGAAATAAAATAAAGCAATTCTCTTATAAAGATAATAATTTTTCTATATCTGCTCTTAAATGTGCGGTACTTTCTTCCCAAATTTCAAAGACTGATTAATATATACTCCCCTTCTTTATCCAGATTTTAATATCAAGTAAATTTTCAATTAAATTTCAAATCAATTTATTTCCTGGGCATAATTAAAAAACAAACAATACAAATGATAACACAGTAAGAACGATGCCAAGGTGCGAATGAGAAAACAGGCAAACATGTGCTTGACGAAGTTCTCATTTGATAAACATTTTCAGACAATTTTCTCAACATATTTTATACATATCGTACACTTGCAACGAAAGTGTTACAACTCAAAATTCGGTGAAAATGACTTAATGTTACAATCAGAGGTAAAAAACAGTGCTACATCCTCCCGCGCAAAATGTTAGGCAGCAAGTTATTAGGATCTCCTCTAGTTAGCATATATCATTAGACGAACACAACATCCCTCAATTCAGTTTGAAACAGCAGTTTTTGCGTTTTCTAAAGATTGGGATTTTTTGAATTGTAACACTTTCGTTGCAAGGGTGCGACACGTTACGCGTTTAATAGTTCGTACGAAACATTAAAAACGTATTAACTTTTAAATAATTTGTTGTATATCGGCCCAAAGCAAGCGCATACTTGACGATATTCATGTGGTGCACACGTATATTTACCACAGTAGTAGTTGAAGTAACTAGTCCGATCATAATTTATAAGAGGTTTTTGTGAGCGATAGCGAAGTATTTGGATTTACCACCTTTTTCTCCGAAGCAGCGTCAGCTGTTCAAATACGCTTCGTGTCAACGAATGATCCAATAACTACTTTCCTTAGGTAAATGCCAAAGCAATCGTAATAGGTAGGAAACTTATTTCTGTTAATACGGTTGATGGACCATCGGTGACAGAAGAGCTCAATTTCTGTCGAAAAGGGAACCCGGGTATGTACTTTGAATGTCACAAAAATTAGGAAAGAGCTTTTGAGAAGAAAAATCATTCATGAATTGATGACTCGCTTTGTCACAAAGTACCACTCTGTTCTGAATTCAAATACAATACAAAAATTCTTCGTTTTTTTATATAATTTACGCTCGTTTTTGTTCTTTCTCTCTTCCTAATATTTTTACAGGCGAAAAAGAATTCTTACTAATTTTACCCAAGAACACTTATTTTTAGCTGAAATTTTTGCTGTCTGTTTAATACTCAGTTTATGTATTTGTTTCAGTTTATGTATATGTTAATACGTTTGTTTGACAAGCGTTTATAACATAAAGAGTGAATTTAGTACAATGGGATATTTCGCAGCATATTTTCATGATAATATGGTGTTATACAATACATTTTAATTATAATATGCTGTTATGCAATATATTTTTATGGTAATATGCTGTAAAATAATGCATTTTTTATGGTAACATATTCTATAATGCATTTTTATTATCGTATGGTATTATTTTAATATCAGATTTCCTTTAATTTTATTTAATAAATTTCCTATAGTCCTTAGAAGCCTGATTTTCCAAATTAAATTTAAAAAAATATCAATTGCAGTAGAGAGATAAAGGGAAAAATAATAAAAAAATCACAATACATATTTTATATATTTATTTCGAAAAAAAAGCAGGTATCAATTTTGATACTTTAGGCATTAAGTCCATAAATATGTCGCACTAACTGTTTAAAAGTCCGGTAACAAATTTGATACTTCGGGCATCTAAGGGTTAATTGCCCTGCGGTGGCGCAGTGTGGTAACGCGTTCTCCTATTGCGCGGCTAATCCGGGTTCGACTCCCAGCAGTGCAAAAAGAACGCTTACTCAGAGATCTCATAAAGATCGCACTGCTCACTGTAGTCCGGGGTTTGGTTCCCCAGGCCTTAAGAGGTTCGGATTCCTCGGAAAACAGTAGGTCCCGGCGCAGCATGACCACTGTAGTCTTTGAGCCGTAAAACCAAAAAACAAATAAATAAGGGTTAATATATGCAGACTGGAACAGAAGCAAAACCTTTTGAGTTGCTTTACATCACTTGAGGTGTGATTTTTATCTATTGTTTCAATAAGATAAAACAAGGAATAATTTTGTATTCGCCCAATTTTATACTAATCGTCGTTTTTGTTTTCTACACGTAGAAATAAATCAAACTGCGATATAACGATAAGGTTAAATTTCGGAGAAAACCATATAAACATTTTTTGCAAAAGCACCGAAATTTGTACATAATTGCAGAAGTACAAATAATCGAATCTTAGTATGTATTTCTCATTTCAGAAATAGCTCAGAGAAAAAAGTCGAAATTAGGTCTTACGAAAGAACCGAACCGATCTGCAAAGCATTAAAATGAAAGGGAGCAAGAATTGGAAAATTCCTCTCTACTTCATAAGAAAGCAAGAGGAATAGGTTATAGCCAAAACTATCTTCCACTCTTCGAACAACTGCTATAAAGAGAACCATCACATATGTCGTAGTACGAAACAAAATAGACGATTCTTCAGGTTGTTTCTTTATTTTTTTCCTTGAAATCATGGATAGAATAGGATTACCTGACAAAATAAGTATGGAATTTCAGACAAAAATAAAACACGTATTCGAAACTTTTAGCAAATAAAAGCAGTGTTCTGCAAAAGCTATTTCTAATGAAGAAACAATTGGTATTCTAAATTATTCTAATTAATCAAATTGATTTTATTGAGAGAAACCTACGCTAATATGTTAAGCTATTTCGTATAGTCTACAATCTCTACAGACTATGGTCATCATAATTTGAAATACAGGCAATAGGATGGTGTTAGTATAATTTTACATTTTTTATATTTGCAGGCTTTCTAAAAATACCCGGTACATGTAGCCTTTTGCAATCTGCTAAAGTGCATGTGCGAGGAACTAATCAAACCCCCATGCAAAATAAACAACTACCGTATTTTATTATTATATGCGTGTACTGTAATCAAAGATAATTGCAACGAGCATCAAGGGACACACGCTGTTGTTCATTATAGCTCTATTCAAGTTACGATCGGGTTATCATTAAAATAAGTTAAAAGCAGAAAAATTTTGCCTGGAAAGTGAAACCGAATATTATTGTTTACGTATTCTATGTCATATATTTAAACATCAGAATTTTATTTATATTTTCACTATATTCTCAGCCCATTATACAAATAAATGATCCATCGTATCAAGAGTGAGTCCCCATTGCTATCATTTCCCGATTCAGGTTTGTTTGCATAGGTGTATGCAGAAAATTCATAAGAGGGGTTACAGGTTTGCAATCGGGATGTTACAGAGCTGTACACACACACATATATATATCATCATCATATTCAACCATTATCTATCCACTGCTGGATGAAGGTCTCTCCAAATGCTTTCCACACAAGTCTATCCTGAGCAATTCGCTTCCACGTCACCCCAACCTCTTTTCTTATTTCATCCACCCATCTAGTTTGAGGACGTTTTCTAGGTCTTCGGTGGTCTCTTGGAATCCAGTTCAGAATTTCTGTTGTCCATCGTTGATCAGTTCTTCTTGCAATATGCCCAGCCCATCGCCATTTCAGTCCTTTTACTTTAACAATGATGTCCTCTACTCTAGTTTGCTCTCTCACCCAAGTGTTTCTTTTTCGATCTCTCCTAGTTATTCCAAGCATGCACCTCTCCATGCTCCTTTGCGTTGTCTGTAACTTTCGTATTGCTCCAACTGTTAGACTCCATGTCTCTGATCCATAAGAGAGGACTGGCAATACACACTGGTTGAAGACTTTTCTTTTTAGACATAAAGGCAATTTCCCCTTCAGGATAAAACTGTTTCTTCCAAATGCACTCCAGCCAAGTTTAATACGTCTGTTGAGTTCTTTCATAATGTTGCCATCCATTGAAATCAGCTGGCCAAGGTAAATATATGAATCAGCAATTTCTAGCTCAGTGTTGTCAACTTGTATTTTTGTTTCCTCTACAAAATTATTGAACATGATCTTAGTTTTTTGTAGGTTCATCTTGAGTCCAACTTCTTCACTTCTAGTTGAGAGCTCTTGTACCATGTCTTGGAGTTCTAATGGGTCCGTTGAAAAAATAACAATGTCATCAGCAAACCGCAGATGATTTAAATATTCACCATTTATTTTTATTCCCTTGTTATTCCAATTTATCAGCTGAAAAATCATCTGTAAAGCAGAAGTAAAAAGTTTTGGAGAAATGGTATCTCCCTGCCTCACCCCTTTGCCAAGTTTGATAGTTTTGGTATCTTTATGTAACCGAAATTTTGCACTTGCATTTTTATACACACGTTTCACCATGTCAATGTACACATCCTCAATGTCTGTTGATCTTAAAGAGTTGATGACTGCTGATGTTTTTATAGAGTCAAAGGCCTTCTCATAGTCAATAAATGCAACACACAATGGAAGTTCATATTCATGTGTTCTTTCAATTAATTCTCTTAATACTTGAATATGGTCCACTGTACTGAATCCACTTCGAAATCCAGCTTGTTCTCTTGGTTGAGCTGCATCTAATTTTTTCTGCAGGCGATGTGTTAGAACTTTTGTGAAGATTTTATAAATAGCAGGTAACAAGCTTAAAAGCCCTTAGAAATGTTAAAATACGTTCTTAAGGAATATTACAATAATTTCTCTCACTACCTGAACATTGATGAATATGATGATCACTGGAAAAATATTGTAAACTTCTGCATCTTCAATAACTACATTTCGGAAGGCAAGCACATCTACAAATATATATGCGGAATTCCACAAGGATGTAACTTTTCTTCTATATTAGGGGATTTATTCCTACACCACTATGTAATGTTTTATGTAATGTATTTAGATACATAGATGACATCATAACTTTCGATAACCACAGTTTCAGTGTTAAACACCTTGATATATATCCCGAAGAGCTTATACTGGGAAAGACTTCCGACAACATTATCTTGCAGATCTTATATACTGTGTCTGGCATACATGTATAACTGTTCCCTTGAAAAAGATTGTACATGCATGCCTAGATTCAATATATTGTCATATAATTTCAATTTTTCACTTTCGTTACTAACGCATTATTTTAAATCGTAAAAATACAGTGTGCTATACAATAAAGTTACTTGTCATAAACTTGTTTATGCATGTATATATTTTTATTACATATGCATGTATATTTTATAATATAATATGATGTGCATACATTTACACCTATATTGTATATGCGCTTATATATAATGGTATTAGTTCTTAAAATCCTGTATATACATATTCTAGTGTATAGGCCTATATTATTTTATATAATATACGATTGTGTGGGTATTGGAATTCCATATATCTTCACTTACTTATTAATAATTTTAATTTATTTACTTTCACTTTTCACCAGTTTACTTATTTAATTTTCAACATATTCAACTATTATCTGTCCATTGCTGGATGAATGTCTCTCAAAATGCTTTCCACACATGTCTATATTGAGCAATTCTCTTCCATATCACTCCAACCTGTTTTCTTATCTCATCCACCGATTTAGTTTGAGGACGTTTTCCAGGTCTTCAGCGGTCTCTTGGAATCCATTTGAAAAATTTCCGTTATCCATCGTTGATCACTTCTTCTTGCAATGTGCCCAGCCTATCGCCATTTCAGCCTTTTTTTACTTTAACAATGATGTCATCTAATCTAGTTTGCTCTCTCACCCAAGTGTTTCTTTTTTGATTTTTTTTAGTTATTCCACGCATGCCCCTCTCCATGCTCCTTTCGGTTGTCTGTGACTTCCGTATTGCTTCAACTGTTAGACTCCATGTCTCTGATACATAAGAAAGGACAGGTAATACACACTGGTTGATGACCTTTCTTTTTAGATCCAAAAGCATTTTTTCCCCTCAAGTTAAACTGTTTCTTCCAAATCCACACTCCAGCCAAGTTTAATATGTCGAGTTCTTTTACAATGCTGCCTTCCATTGAAATCAGCTGGACAAGGTAAATATACCTGTATGAATCTGCAATTTCTAGCTCAATGCTGTCAACTTGTATTTTTGTTTCCTCTACGAAATTATTGAACATGATCTTAGTTTTTTGAAGGTCATCTTGAGTCCAACATCTTTACTCCTAGTTGAGAGCTACTGTACATTGTCTTGTTGTTCTGATGGGTTCGTTGAAAAAATAACACTGTCATTAGCAAACCACAAATAATTTAAATATTCACCATTTATTTTTATTCCCTTGTTATTCCAATTTATCTGCCGAAAAATCATCTGTAAAGCAGAAGTAAAAAGTTTTGGAGAAATGGTATCTCCCTGCCTCACCCCTTT
>QLNU02014802.1:71762114-71776478 GCA_006491805.2 Dysdera silvatica | reverse complement strand
TTGCCCTGTTAAATGTTCTTTTATTTTGCGGCTGACGGAGGTGGGGATCGCAAATATTTTGGTTGCTACAAAAGGGAGTCACGCATTATTTGGCTACTATAAAAGTGGGTTGCAGATGGAAAGAGGTTGGGAACCACTGTCCTAGGGAATCATGCGCTTAAGAAACGGTGATCTAAGTAAATTTAAGTTCATTCAATTTAAAAGGAATGCTTGAAGGAATGTTAAATTTTAGTAAGTGTTCATCTGCATTATGCGCTTGGAGTAAAAAAATGGTTTTAAAATTAATTTTGTGTATAGAAATATTCTTTACATTCAAAGATAAATTCCGAGTAAAACAAATTGCCCTTCTACGATGGCAATTTATTATCAGTTACAAGTGCAGGTTAAGAATATTGAAGATCGTCGTGAAAAATGAGCAAAGAAAAGGGGTTCAATTCAATCTTCTTAAACCTTGAAAGCAAAATCCATCAAACTATGGCGAAAAAGTCATATCCTACAAATTTTTTTATTATACTTGACAAAAGAAAAAGGGCACTCCATGCATAAATTGCTCTTTGTCATCTAAATAAAGATAAAATTTAGAAGTGTTTTAAAATATTAATTTTTGATTTATGTTAAAGATTTGAAAAGAATTTTTTAAAGATACATCATCTCAAATACATAAAATCAATACACATATACACGTATAAGAGCAGATAATGTTCGTAGGGGCGAGTTTAACATAGGCCCATAGGTAGACTCTTGTTACAGGTGGAGGCTTTGAAAGTTACAGGGGGGCTCAGAAAGATACAGGGGATGGGCTTAAAATTCATTAATGTTTTGATGTATTTTATTAATATATTTAATAATACTAAATATCTAACTATACTGATATATTTAACGTTAATGAATAAATTTCTTAACGTAAAATTTACATTGAAAACTTATAGGGGTATACTTAAATTTATAATTTCCCTTATCTTTACCATAGTACACATGAAGACGAAAACCTCAGTCATAATATACACAAGATTCACTGTAGAAATCTATTTTGAATATATTTTCAACATCAAAGAACAATTTCCATTGTCATGTACAATTTTATACAAAACAAAAAATTTAAAATAAAATTCTAAAATAATTTATTTTGAAAAAATATTTTCCATGGGGGGGCTCAGCCCCTTCTAACACAAGCCTAACCATGGCTTTGGTTTAACAGATCGTTTTAGCTTATGTTTCCTTTCGTTATTTTTGGCTTTTGCCTTTCTTGTTCGAAAAACGGACCTAAATTCCTAAGGGAATATTTTTATTTACATTATTAGTAGTATCTTTAATTACATATTTTCGTAATTTTTAGTCTAACGTATGGCGAAGGGCGAACATGTCAGATTTTGTCTTTACAACCCCCTTGTGATCATTTCTTTCTCACTAATATTCAAAATGCAAATTTGTGATGTAATTTGTTGGGAGGCCATTTTTCAAGGTAATGGCTTTGAACTGCCAAATTTTACCTTTTTAAAAGAAAATTTTAATTTTTGAAACTACGCCGATCGCAACCATAATTTCATTGGCTGAAATATTCGTAAAATTTATTCCTTCTCCTCCGTAAAATTTCATGCCAGACGATAATCCATCTCTCTGTCGGTTTCTAAATTTATTTTAGATCTGATAATTGAAAGAAAAAGTGTACTTGGTATATTTCAGAATGAAAATTATTTAATTTGCTTTAATATTATTTTTAGTAATATAATGCTAAATAAATTATTATATAATATTGAAAATCAGTAACGTAGATGTCAAACAGCAAGCTAAATGTTACACCGTCATCAGATAAAAAATCATAAAATGAAGAATTTTTGAAAGTCATTTCAAGGAAATGAAAGCTTAAGCTCTGCAAAAGCTAGAAAAGATATTCTCTCTAATTTAGGATTTAATTGTGTATACAATATCCTTCAGCACCAATTATTTCAATATTAAATTATAATAATTATCAAATATTTTACTGCTTTAGAAATTCTTTAACAGAATATATGACCAAATTTGGAAGAGCATATAATTATCGTTATATACAGGTTCATTCAAGAGAAGTCATCGTTACGGATAAGATCGATGAACATTAATACGAGGGCGAATCAGAAAGTCTTTGCTCCTATTTTTTATTAACCAAAATAAGGTACATACAAGTAATTACAAATATACGTACTATTCTACGTACCTTACACTATTTTTCCACATAGTCCCCACACCGGTTCAGACATTTGTCCCATCGCAGCACTAAATTTGAGATGCCCCTGTGGTAGAATTCGTCCGGCTGACTGTGGAACCACCGTTGGACTGCTGTTTTGGTTTCATCGTTGCATATGAATCGCTGTCCTGCCAGGAACTTCTTCAGCGGACCGAAAACGTGGAAATCACTAGGGGCGAGGTCCGGACTGTATGGTGGGTGGTCCAGACTCTCCCAGTGAAATGACCGGAGCTTGTCGGCGGTTCTGATTGCATACAGTCCGGACCTCGCCCCTAGTGATTTCCACGTTTTCGGTCCGCTGAAGAAGTTCCTGGCAGGACAGCGATTCACGTGCAACGATGAAGCCAAGACAGCAGTCCGACGGTGGTTCCACAGTCAGCCGGACGAATTCTACCACAGGGGCATCTCAAATTTAGTGCTGCGATGGGACAAATGTCTGAACCGGTGTGGGGACTATGTGGAAAAATAGTGTAAGGTACGTGGAATAGTACTTATATTTGTAATTACCTGTATGTACCTTATTTTGGCTAATAAAAAATAGGGGCAAAGACTTTCTGATTCGCCCTCGTATTATTAGAACTCCTGAGACAACGAAATAAACGGTTTAAAATAGCTTCATGTTCATAGAGCGATTTTACTACAATTAATAATCGAATGTATGTTTTAACTTGGATGTCTTCAAATGTTTACATACTGATCTCATATGCCCGCAATTGCCAAATCATGGTTATCTCCCCAGAAAGGTAAACAAGTTAGTACTTGATTTTTCGAGAACAAATCTCGGAATGACACGTATTGATTCTATGGGTCATAGAATTGGAATTTCCTCTTTAACAGATTATATTCACTTAATTCTATTCTTCTTCTTAAAACATGTCCGAAAATATCTCTTAGAATTGTACTGGCCTTTGTTTTCATGTTGTATTTTCATTGCTATAATATTAACCTGTTAACCGGGGAATAAAATTTTGTGAAACTCGTTTCACACTGGGGACTTTTTTTTTGTGGGGACATTTTGGTAGTCTTCCGGGGATGACGAAAAATGTCGTCATACCCAGTTAACAGGTTAAGGAGATATTTTTTGTTAAACATGCGTAGTCTTCGGGGCACGACGGAAAATGTCGTCATACCCAGTTAACAGGTTAAGGAGATACTTTTTGTTAAAAATGTGTAATCTTCCGGGCATGACGAAAAATGTCGTCATTCGCATTTTGGTAGTCTTCCTGGTATGACGAAAAATGTCGTCATACCCAGTTAACAGGTTAAGATGTTATTCTGCTCGTGTTATTCCATTGTTTTATATAATTATTACAACAATCTTTCTTTCCCCAGGCAGCATGGGCTCCGTTAGACTCGATAGTCTTCATCCACTACTATCCAGACGGATATCAATCTGATCGGTTGGTTGCTTTTTGGTTTTACGGCTCAAAGACTACAGTGGTCATGCTGCGCCGGGACCTACTGTTTTCCGAGGAATCCGAACCTCTTAAGGCCTAGGGAACCAAACCCCGGACTACAGTGAGCAGTGCGATCTTTATGAGATCTCTGAGTAAGCGTTCTTTGCACTGCTGGGAGTCGAACCCGGATTAGCGGCGCACTAGGAGAACGCGCGCTGACTGCTCCACCGGGCGGATATCAATCTGAAATTTGCAAAATGTGTATATTTACGTTATAAACTATGTCTAAAAATACCATAATGTAACACCATTTCTCCTATATCAATCTGAAATTTGCAAAATGTGTATATTTACGTTATAAACTATGTCTAAAAATACCATAATGTAACACCATTTCTCCTAAATAAATTTGTATTGTACTGTTTTTATGCTTGCAGACAACATTTAGGATGTCACAGTGATTAATTTTGGCATGCTTTTGAAACTTAACGTTCATATTTATGTGACCATGCCAGCGACTTTCAACCGGTGTGTGGCGACATACATATAACACCTAACTATTTAGTCATGACCACCAATTTCGTTTTCTTGAGCTGGCCAAGCAAAAAATTGGCAACAACCATGGCGTACAATGAAACGGTGGTCAACTATTTGGAAGAACACAATAAATTAGCAAATCAACTGAGCCAATAGTCCAACAGATTGTCCGCTCATGCATTCGAGAAGACCGAGATGTGCTTATTATGCACTGAGTAGAAATACTGCTTATTAGTAATATTTTGTAGATCAATCGAAATTATACTCGGTCGTTTATTTATTTATTTATTTATTTATTTATTTATTTATTTTATTATAAATCTATTTTTGTTTTATCAGATCTGTGATTTATTTTGTCGTTCGCAGAATCCTAACTATTAGTATTGGTGTGCCGCAGGGTGAAAAAAGTTGAAAATTGCTGGAATCTGTTCACAATTTAATAAGAGTAATATATTTTTGCGTAAAAGCTATTTTGCAGAATTGCATATTATGCAATGCTAGTAATATTTTACTAAGTTTCTCAATTTCTTTCGTAATTTATTGATTAATTTCGCTTGTATAAGAGAGTCATAACTTAAGACTACTGAAAGCTTGTCGCTAAAATTTCTGTCTTATGAAAGTAGTGTTGCCACCTCTTACAAGTTTTGTTTCTGTTATCAATTGCCGCACGTAAAATATAGAAAAGTGAAAGCACATCGTCAGGACACAATGGCAAGATGGAGTGCGGTTATCTTTCATGACTAACAAAAGACTTGATATTCCTAAAGAGGGGGAAAAAAAGGAAGATTCGTGCTCAAGAGCTTGAAGTGGTTCCTTTATTAAGCACATGATGGAGGAGCTAAGAACCTATCCAATATCATCATCACATCTCTAAGGAGAAGTGTAACCTCACGAAAATACATTTTTCTTTTGCAAGACAGCTACATTTCATACCATTCAGAGATTATTTAACAGCATTATGAAAATAGAATACTTCGTTTATTCAATAGCTAAATCATTCATTATTGTATGTAAAGTCATTTTATTTTATTTAGCATTTTTAAGGGGAAAACTCATCTAATTATTAAATTTATTAAATCATTTACTCGACTTAGATTCCCCGCTTTTCTGTTCATGTATTGCGGATTGCTGTCTTCCATATCAATGCCATATTTTTATAGATGGTTGCTAGAGTTTAATATCAATTTTTAAACATGTAAAGAAATAAATTACATATTTTAATTAGCACGAATGAATTAAAAAAAACAATCATTGGGTATTTATGAAGTAAATAATTAATCAAAATATACAGCACATAATAAGAACCAAGAAATAATATTCATAAAAATTAAATTCCAAACAAAAAATGCATAAAATGAATTGAGGAGTTTTCAATTCAAACTTCAAAAATTATATTAAGGAAGTACAGCAATCATAACAATGGCAGTTTCGTCTTATACACAATAAATTAATTTATAATTCCTTCTACCTTCTTCAGTTTTGATAAAATATGTAGTTCTTTAATTTGGTTCAATAAAGTGAAAATGTTCAAGAGAAAAAGTTACTATTTGTTCTCTATGCCCATCCGTCTGTATTGGCACTGGTCTGATGATTGGGTTCATAGGCACTTGATAGACACGGTGATTGGGATTGATAGACACGTCCACAGTGTTGATTGGTAGCACTATCTTCCATATAATTATAGACACGGTGATTGGGTTGATAGACACGTCCACAGTGTTGATTGGTAGCACTATCTTCCATATAATTACGGCAAGGTTAATGAAAAAAAAAAGAGGGAGATCTTCTGCGAAAGAAGCATAACAGAGCGATAGACCGAGTTTATATATAATAATTAATTAATTTCTTTGTCTCGTAATTTTTATATTTGATTTATTTACGTGCAATGTAAAGAAAGTGCATATGGCAAGCGCGTATGGGGTTTATTATTAATTTTATTATTTCTGTGAGTTCTACATTTAATTTAATTTAAAAATATAAGTTTGGAATAATTATGTCTATTTGACATAATGATTGATATTCTTGAGAAGTGGTATGCAGAATTAAGTTGTTAATTTGAATTAAAATTTGAAAGTAACTTCAAAAGCCGTTATTATGAATCGGCCCGACGCGAGGAAGGGTTAGGTTTGGGTTGAGTACATACACATGTTTCAATATTTTGTAAATATAATACAGCCCGTTTACGTTAAACTGCAGTGCTAATCTTTAATAGTACTTTTTAGTTCACTTATCTTAGGTTTTATGACTATAGCCAGAAGATATAGGAGAGATAGAAATTTGATATTAGTAAATATATTAAAAATACTTAAAAACTTAGAAGTGTTAAAGGAAATTATATCGAAATATTTCCTCAAATTTCGTTGACGGATTGAGCCGATTTCTATTTCCACTTACGTATCTCTAAGAATAATTTACTTCCACTGATATATATATATATATATATATATAAGTGTGACGCTATATATCAAGGAAACGTTGTGTTCCTTCATTCATTACTCCTTTGCGAATTCTTTTTTCATATTTTTGCAAATCTGCTTCTTTATAGAAAATGTGTTCTCGTGTATTCTTCGTAAAAAACTTCCGAGTTGTTGGAAATCTACTTTCAAAGAGATGAATATATTTTTACGATTTTTTGTTTTGTAGGGAAACTGACGAAAAGGGGAGCGAGGGTAAATGTTTCTCTTAGGAAAAGAACTTGCAGAAAAAACATTCATGGAAAAGAAGCTGTATGGATTGAATTAGACGGACGAGCGTTTCGAAAAGTATTAGATTTAATCAATTCTGACATCATTACACTACACGAATCCAAACTTTTACAATTTTCATAAACATGCTATCAAAGTTCAGTGTTTCCATGGATCACAATGAGAGCGGATAGAGTACACCTTTTCATAACAAGAAGAAAATATTGCTCAGTCCATTTGATCCTAAACTTCTTTCTCCCTTTAAAGCTCTATAGGATAAATCCTAAGATTGAAAAATCTCTAAATTTTGAGGGTTTACACAGTTCACCTTAAAACCATTCTTTTAACAGTCTCTTAGTGTCGCGATTTCATCATGTTATTAGGAAATTTATCGTAGTTGCGTGCAAGGGGACAGCTGAAGATCGTATACATGAAAGGAAACGCATTTAATCATCATTTAATAGTCTCTTAGTGTCGCGACTTGACCATATTATTAAGAAGTTTACCATAATTAAGTACAAAAGGACGGCTAATGGCTGTATACATGAAAGAAAACGACATCTAATCATCATTTAGTAGCTTCTTAGCGTCGCGATTTCATCATGTCATTAAGAAATTTATAGTAGCTACGTACAAAAGGATTGCTAAGGACTGTATACACGCGAAAGGAAACGATATTTTTGTTCATAATGAAAACAAGAAATACAAAATATCGTTGATGGAAAAAATCAATGAAGATAATGAAAACAATATTATGTGCGATATGTTGAATATTGTACCGTAAATTTCGGAATACGAAAGAAATAACACGAAAATGTTAGAATTCTCAAACTGTTGCCCTCAGCCGGAGGGGGGGGGGATGAATTTTTATGTGCTGGAAGTCAACATTAACTTAGCCACAATCTAAGAAAACCACATGTTTTAATTTTATGTCGATCAATCAGGGAAGATTACCTCGTCGAACTGTATTTTAAATATATAATTTAAGATTATAGAAAAGATGAAAACGGCAACATACTAATAAAAGTAAAACGATTTGTTATGCAAAACTTGGATTTGCGGTGTCTAATGGTCTGGAAGTCAGAGGTCCTTCACACTTGACTTATGTAAACAAAAAATCAACGAATCTGGGCATGTATTGGTTTTACATGTATAATGGGTAGTACATTGTGTGACCTAATGTATTATGTATTATGATACTTTGTGACACATATTCAAGCATAAATTAAAAATAATACATATGCAAGTATACTTGAATTATCGGTCCATGCAAATTAGCAAAATAGCAGGAATTATTGTTTTAATTTAGCGTCAAAGTGAAGGCTTTAGCGCCACTTTTAAAATTAATTAACAATTTCTCTGGAACGAAATAGAGAATATTTATAAAATTAAGAATCATTTCTAATAAATTTAACAGCCATTTCGAGGAGGTATAATTCCTAAACTTGTTCTTTAACCCAAGTTAACATAAATGTTCGTTAACAGCAAATAACTAGAAGTAATTTTGTTCATTCAGAATTCTGAGTAAATATAAAACTTAGGATTCTGTATGAACAAAATTACTTCTAGCTATTTGCTGTTAGATGTGGCCTGCATCCGAGATTAGCTGTTATCAGTAGAGGGTCGTTTCACTGAAATATGTTCTCTTAGTCGCGGCTATAAAGGGTCATAAATTTAGGAGGGAGCTAGAGAGAAAATGAGCGACACAAATGGAAAGAAAGAACACGTGTCGTTAACAGATTCTTTGAGATCTTAACGAGATCTTAATGCATCTTATTAAGCCTTTATTCCAGTCTCTTAACAATGGCCTGGTCTTAATGGAAAAGCATTGTATTTTCACAATCGGGATCTTACACTTATGAGTAAATCTGCACAATACACACAACAACAACATCGACGGAGAGGGACGTAGAGATATATGGTTTTACCACTATTGTCTGTATATTTCATGTGTGGTGAATTTCAAGGGGATGAAACATTGTCTTCAGGTACGCAATTTTGCCTAAGATGGATATTAATTGAAGGCATCGGTTAAAGAAATGTGTAACTTTATAATTGGAAATTTTGTATTACGGGTAACACGTGATAGAGAAAAAAAAATCCCGCATCATTAGGTAAAAGAAAGGTGTAGCTCCTTATCCAACGATACGTATTATAATGATAAAAAAATTTTGTTAATATGCAGTGAATTGAATTTTTATACAGTTTTTGTTCGATTTATCAAAACTATAAAAAATTGAGTTACACCCTTCTTTGCGTTCAATTTCTTTTAAGGGGACACAGGAGAAAAGTCGTCGTTTTTTGCAATTTCTGACGAATCTTTTTCAAATTTGGTCTAATGAGCAAATCCATACTATAATTTGTTCCTATTATAAGTGCAAACATGTTTATTAAGTTTTAAAATAATTCATCAAAAATTGAATCGTAAGGAACATGTCGCATAAACCCGAAAGGAGAAAAAAGCGAAACAGAGAAAAATTGTTTTTTTTAATAAAACTTCTTATACACAGAAATGTAAGTGAGTTACTTTAAATGTTGTTGTTCAACATCTTAAAATTTCAGAATTTTAAAACTGACACAAAAGATATATGCGCAATGAAATAAAGAATTTTTTAATGCAAAAATCTAAAAAATAATTTTTTAATTTTTTCGGAATTTTTTGTCTCTGTCACCTTAAATATAGAGGCAGATACGTTTTCTTAAATATTTTTACAGCAAGGTTAGTCTGGTTACGTATTGCACTACATTTCATTATATATTCTATAATAATTAGCAGTTAAATTAAATCTGCGGAATTTTTATGTCCATATTTAAATTTTTTTGAGGACGATGTAAAATTATAAGCCTTGTTTTATTACAATCTTCTTTTGTGGAATTAATTAAATAAGCCTGGGTATCACTCTTTGTGATTACAGTATGACATTACTAATTATACAATTAAGAAATAATCGTAGTCACAATTATTTGCTGAAAACTCATCCAAAATTTTATGTATTCAGGTTCTTAAGAAAGGCATCGTATTTTTTAACGTCAATATTCAGCGAACATTTTTGAACGAAAAGTTTTTGCTTTTAGCAGGTTTTTCCCCAAATACATTGGTTTTCACATTTGAAGTTTTCTGGCTTCTGGGTAAAAAGTGGTGATGTGAAGAAAGCTCGATTACGAAAATAGAACAACACAGCACAAAATTCAAAGCTCCACATTCTAGGTGTGGGAACACGCAGCTAATAAAATAGCAAGAATCACACACAGCTCTGCAAATAGAACGTTTTCCCTTTTATTTCCTTATTAGATTCTCACGGGATGATCGATTTTTTCAAGAAGGGGTGGGGAGTGTATGCACGTTTCCAACAGGGATAATCGGCAGCTGTGTTTGTTGGGGAATAAATCCGAAAGCGAGTGATAGAAAAACAAGATTTGGCTTTGAAATAAGTGGATATTTTTCCAAGATATACCAATATGATTTAAGAAGCGAAATTGAAGAAAGCGAAATGAAAGGAAATCGATTATTCTGTAAGTAGTTAAATAATTATTTGGCATCTGCCTGTATACACGGGAAATGTAATTGCAGGGAGTAATCAGAATCAGAAATATTGTTTTTTGAATTCACATTGCATGCATGTTTAAAATTCTATATCGAAGAAACACTATGAACAATATATATATGCCATTATAATCGATGATACCCTTAAGAAAGAGGATAGTTCTAAATCACGTCACAATATATGGCTTCTCTCTCTTTTTGCAAGAATATGTATAATATACGCCGACATATACTATATTAGAGTTTTGATTGTGATGCTTTCCCCACCTTACCGATTGACAATAGAAGGGAATTTCATAATGTTTTCGACTTTTGGGCAATTTAATGGTATTAGGAGCTAGATAATGAAAACAGTCTGTCGATTGCCCCTTAGCATAGACTCCCATAAAAAACATTTATTTGGAGGTTACATAAAGTTTAGCCATCCTATCTTTCCTATCAAACTTGCTGATCTTAATAACTTTACATTGACATTATATAAAAATAAATAATATTATACAATAATACCTCTTTAAACAGTCACCTCTAAACAATGGTAACCTCCGAAGTCCGACCAAATATCAATGGAACTGAACGCGGTCCATAAGATTAATATTAGTACTAACCTCCAAACAACGAATTCCGAACAACAGCCACCCGGTAGGCATTGCAACAAAAATTAATCAAATTTTTCAAATATGTCTGCAACAAAAATTGTCAACAATGTAAAGCAAAATCATCTTGACGGAACTTCCTTTCAAGGTTCCATTGAAACACATAGTCATTTTGTAGTTTTATGGGTACACGCCTTCCTGTAAATACGGTGTCGCCATGTATGACTAACCATTCCAGTGCTTCTTCTGCTAAAACAATCACTGTCTACTAGAAATTGTTTTTTTGACAGTTCCAGATCTTTATGCGTTGTTACTATTGAGTAGTGTCGTATATCTAACTTCATCATTTGAACGAAAGTTCGTAATCACGGTGAGTTCTTCAAGAAAATTTTTAAGTCCGAAGGAGAAACCGAAAGTTATCGAGGATAGTAAAAGAAAAGGAAAAGTGTGTAAGTGCACAAAAATTAGCATGGCTTTAAGATTGTGGAAGGTCAAAGGTAAATGAGATTTTAAAAGGTAGTGGCGATTGTTTACAACAGCACTTTCGAAGCACGAACTTAGCAAAGCAAATCGTCGGCAGACTAGAAATGAAAAACTGAATAAAGTGTTGTAAGAGTGGCTTCTATATTGCCGATCAAAAATTTTTCAATCAAAAATCGAGCAATGAAAATATTTTTTAATTTCAAGATATTTCCTCACGGGACGAACCCGAAAATATTGATAGATATGATGATGGAGAAGGGACAGCTGTCATTCTCAGATATAGCAGCAATAACAAATATTAGAAGTCAGAGAGTTTATTTGCTTGGACGAAGATTTAAAAGTTTCTGATAAGTTTAATACCATTCAGGAATTGTTAGACTATATATTATGGAAAGGGAAAAAAGTGAGGAGGAAACGAAAGCGGAAGAGATTGTGGAAGAGCCACAAAATTCTAACATCAAAACATATTTTGATGTTTTGGTAAATTTTCAGGAGATCCAAAACTTTGCTTTGAACAAAAATAAGGACGAATTGTACAAAAGGACTAAAAATATTATTATTTCTTTAGAAAACATGTTTGTCACAGAAAAAGCAAAACCGTTACGAATCACTCGTTGTTTTTAATATAAATTAAAATAGGTGAGGATTAATGTATTTGAAATGGTTATAATTTTTTATTGTTAATTTTGATTTTTTATAATGAATTTCTAAATAATAGCCACCTCCAAAGTGTAGTTATCTTCGCAGAATTCCGGTGCTGAGTGCTAGTCGGAGGTTTTACTGTATATTACATTATAAATATATTATATTAATAAATAAGAAGATCCTGAACAGAGAGAGAGAGAGAGAGAGAGAGATTGCTTTTTTCGCAATCCTTATTAGAGAAAATCCTTAAAAAAATCGCAGCTTTAAGAACCTTAAAGCTGCATCATATAGAATAGAAAGTTAAGCAATAATATGTCATATTACATTAGCCACTTCTGAATTTATGTTAATCGTATGGAAAAGTGAACTAAGTGTACGTAAATTAAACAAATATCTTTAATCAAGGAAAATATATGCAGAATATAGAATTTTTTATTTTAATTATTTGGTTTCCAAAACTTTTAAAATAAGAAAGATGAAAAGGAAGTAGAAAGTGCTCACAATTCGAAACATTTCATTAAAATTAAAAGTTATTTTTGTAAGATCAAACTTCAAGTTCTTAAAACATAAATGTATTTTCCGTGTTGAAAATTTTTATCACGATTTTTGAAAAGAGAATATGAAATGAAAAAGAATAAAGATATTTTCATTCTTTTCACTAGTAGACCCACATACATGTAGTCTAAACAGAATATTAAAACTATGTAAAGCAGTATGCTTATTAAAAATATCTCCGGCTGTGTAATTAACTATGTCCATGTTCATCAACGAAGAGTTCTCAAAGTTATTGGGGGGGGGGGCAAGCACATTTTATGTACGCTTATACATTACAGTATATGTAAAATCGCAATTTATTTCAAATTATTGTCGGGTCTCGGGCCTCACGGGCCCATATAAATCTACGCCTATGGTCATGCTATATGTGAAACTGATCCTCATTTAATCACTGAAGTTCAACTTATTGGAAAGCGGTGCAACTTCGGGCAAATGATCACTCGCGGATAGCTATGGGATATGGACTGGAGTGATATCAATCGTCTAACATGATGCTTTTTACTGCCGACGAATAACTGGGAACTAACCATTTAAGATTATCTGATGCCAGATAATTTGAATAGCGTAAAATGATACCATTTCGAATAATCAAATGATGTCTATGAGCAAAAACGTATCTTTATAAATCAAATTATGTTAAATATATAATACTCGAAACTCATAAACGAAGTGAATGTCTGTTATTTCAATGGATTTTATTTAGTACATTATAGACGCCTAATCAAATCATTGAAATTTCGTTAGTATTTGTGTTTCGTATTTAGCAGCTATTTTATCTTTTATGTTATATTTTATGGTTTTTATCGGAAGAAATTAAAAGTTATAAAATATCAAAAAATATAAAAAAAGTATAAAATAAAAAAATATAAAAAGGCAAACGGTGAATCCTTAAATACGATAAGGAAACAAAAAACCCGGGTATTGTTTTTAAATTGATTACCATTTATTCTAACTGTAGTTTTGTTAATTAAGTTGTAATAAAGCAAGTTAAATTTATTTCTCTGGAAAAAAACTTCTAGCGATAAGATATAATTGTATTACCAAAAAAAAACAAAAAAAAAACAAAAAACAAATGCGCCACGGAAAAATGATAAGGACATATTTTATTTAATAGGGAATAAAAGGTTAAAATTTATAAAAACGGAATTAGTAATAAGTGTAAAATTTATGGACATATTTGGAAAAAATTGCATGTACATTTCTACTGAATTAAAGATAAGATAATATAAGACGAGATTAAGCGAGAAATGCAAAAATTTTAAAATAAGGAAAATACAAGAATTTTAAAATAAGAAAAATACAAAGAACATTATATTTAACATTAAATTGATATATTTGGATTAACCAATATACAACGTTCTAATTTTTGCGTATCTACACAAAAGTTCAAGAAGAAAGAATTGAAGTGGATATGTAGTAGCTGACGTCTCGAATTACTCAAATATTTCTGCTAAATTTAATACAAATATTGTTGATGCGGTTTGCATTAATGTATGAATATTTGAATATTGACGTACTAAGCCAAATCGAAATTATAAATAAAGACATAATTTACAACGCATTCATTGCGTAGAGGGGCGCCAAGAGCCAAGGCGGATCCCAAGGTTCACTTCGAGGGGGGGGAGGGGCCCCCGTAACCCCTTTCTTGGGCAGTGGCAGAGATATTTTTTCTTCTTGAGGGGGAAGAGGGGGGGTTGTACCC
>QLNU02014802.1:71709649-71762014 GCA_006491805.2 Dysdera silvatica | reverse complement strand
GAAATGAAATTATAACGCATTTTTTTGTACTTACTTATTACATACTTATTTTAAAAGATCACTGCTGAAAAAAAAAAGAAACTAATGTAAATTACCATTACTTTTTTTTTTCAATAATCGAGAAAGGCTAATGAAGAATAATTAAAAAACTGTACATTAAAAGTGTACAAAATCTTATTAATCTGGATTTTGAGAACAATTTTTCTGGCCTTCCGATTAGCAAAACTAGTTTGGCAGGGCCGAGGCGCTCACAGCATGAGTTCTTGCTAGGGCGGGCCCCTGTGCTGCAGTCCCTTCTGCCTGCCCACCTCTCGTCATCCTTGATCGCATACAGAACGAAGAAAATGACATTTTGATCAATGTAAAATGTATTTGTTAAATTGTGTCTATGGCAATATGTTCTCGCTTTAGAAACGAGAGCTCAGATGTACTCCATAAAGGAGAGGATACTTGCACTTAATACGGGTTTGGCAGCATTTGATACGGAAATTAGGTTTATTAATGTCAACTGGATATACATATTTATCATCGGTTAATAGCGAACACGAGAATGGTATTGTCAAAATAAGGCTATTTATCTTCCAGATTCCCATATATTACCACAACTAAATGAGCGTTGTTAGTTTAAATCTAATTAAAAGCCTGTTTGATTTGCAGAAAGCCAATCGTGGTTCAATAGAAGCTAGCTTCATATGTTTGCATTCAATGGCATGGTTACTAATTGGCTGTGACTAAATTTTACGTTCGATGGCATAGCTAATAACTGCTCCTTGCTGAAATATTTTGCTTACCTATATCATGAAGACGCATATGTAACAATTAAATTTTAGAAATAAATTTCCCCTTAAACTGATTGCACGTTCCCATTGTCCTTTAAAGCAGTTTCTGTAATTAAAGATTTATAACGACAATAAAGTAAACGCGAAAGGTGTACCCCTGCTTACAAACGTTGTTTACATCTATCAGGAATTTCTCCCACGAGGATAATTTAAAATGCCAGTTTTACACGTTTCTTCACTTCGGTGAGCACGGAGAATGGCGCTAATAAATTTATCTTGACTATTTACGTAAAGTTAAATTGGATTTTACAACTGTCGCGTATTATTCTTAACAACGATCCTCACGTCATCGGCTACCGAGTAGATACTTTTTCAAACATGCAAATTGAAGATTCGGGAAGAAGTGAGGAATTTTAAAATCAATTTTGAAGAAAAGCTTGAGCTCTTATACATTAATTTGGGGAAACAGCGTTAAAGGTTTAGTTTATTATTATTATTATTTAGTTAGTATTACTTTTAGTTAATAATACAGCGAAACCCTTCATTAGCGGTCCCTCGTAGGGTAGGAAAATTTCGCCGTGGAAGAGGAGTGACCGAAAAGGGATATCATTCTGAAGTAGATGAAATATTACATTTAAATATTTCATTTTGAAACTTACGTATTTTTGAGCACATAAGACAAGTTTAAAATAACGAACATAAGCATTTGTTGAATATAACAAGTAAATTTACAACAAAACGTTAAATATTAAAATTTATTTGCTTTGGAAAAAAATTACTAATAACTGTTCACTAGGTTTTACTCACCAGTTCTTCTCTTTCGAAATGTAATTTTAATTGTTAAATTAAATTCAGGATTTTACGCTTGAGACCTGTGTGCTATAATAATAATAATTTTGTAATAATAATAATAATAATAAAATCTCCAAATATCGTGACCTTGCAATAGAAATTAATAGACTCTGGAAAAAACAAGTAACAGTCATCCCGATTGTGATAGGTGCACTGGGGGCCATCACACCTAATTTAAAGAACTTCCTAGAAAAACTGGACATTACTGACATAACGACAACAGACCTACAAAAAACTGCCTTACTGGGCACCGCCTACATTTTAAGAAGATATATGGACAGTTCTCAGGTTTCTGGGTGAGACTTGAACTAAACCAAGAAGTCCAGATCAAGAGGATAGTGATTATCTATATGGCTATGGCAATATATGATATATAACAGACTAATAATAATAACATAATAATAATATGTTGTGATAATAATATATTTGTGATAATAATATTAATATATTTGTGATAATAATATATTGTTATAATAATAATAATAATAATAATATAATAATAATAATAATAATAATAATAATATATTTGTGATAATAATAATATATTTGAGCTGCTGTAGTTTTTACTGATAATTATTTATTTGTTTCGTGCAGTGTATAATTATGTGATTTATTTATTATCAAAATCTTTGTTTTGCATCAGAGAATCCGTGTCAATTGCCACTTCGTTAATGGGAGGGAAAATTCTCCTTAAATATTATCCTGTTTATCCTTAGTTTCCTGTTGTGAGAAACTCCGTGAAGGTTGAAGTTCGATTTTGTACGTACAGGGGTTCTGGTCTAATGGAATGAATCATGAAAACAGCGTACGCGTTCGTATCTGAGGGCAATAGCTAAGCAGGGGTTTGCAATTTCATTATAGTAAATCAGTTTCTGCCGGAGAATCTTTATCTGACCGTAAAGGAGGGTTGACCTTATATCAGGGGCGTTCATTAAGAGGAGTTTCACTATATTTAGTTGTTAATTATTACTTATTAGTGCTCCTTTAATGTGCATTGATTACTGGAAACGGTAGAAACACAGAGCAAACGAAGACGTTTTATTATTGTCTCGGCAGTTCATTATTAAACGCACCAACATTTTTATTACCGCCCTTTGTCTGATGCCATCTGCCGTTTAGGGGCTCTCCGGCCTATTGGCCCTGTGGCCTGTGCGCCCTCTTGGGCTATAGGACTACCGCCTCCTAATAAGCATAGGAATCGCGCCCTCAGGAAATCCGAGGTATGCGCCCTTTGTAAGGACCAAGTCTGCCCTTTCTGCCGTTCATTGGGTATTTGAACATGACTTTGATGATTCTACTGATCAACACACATAATAACAATTTAAGGAATTTCACTAAGTGGAGGGCGCTTATTATTTAATGCGTTCGGTACGATTACTGCTTTTAAAAGATAACTTGAAAGAGAGAATCGTGTAAAGATGGATACTAGAGAAAACAAAACATCAGAACTTACGTATCTCCGAACACCTTACTTAAGGCCTAAAGAATCAATCACCGAATTTCAGTTAGTCGGTAAGCATTACATTTTTTCGTATTGTGCCTATAAATGTAGTTGTTTGTGCATGTATATTTTCATGTAGATGGGTGTGTCTGCGCGCGTGTATGTATATATATATATATTTTTTTTTTTTTCTGAAAAGAAGCACTCAGTTTAAGGTACATCGGTATTTGCATTTGGGAAATCACTTCTGACTGAACAGTTTTACCAAAACCTAATTTTATGGCCACTGCAAACGCTTCACTTCAACGTACGAGCATTAAAAAGAAAGACGGAAGGAGTTGACGAGGCGATATGTTTTCTTTTAATTTTTTATATTAAAAACACAAGAGAGTAGCACAAATTCCTTTATCTTAGTGTCTTTGCTGACGATGCATAATTTTATAAACGCGTTTTCAAGCTTGCAAAAACTGTTTTTTTGTAATTTTTTTCACCAAAATATATTTTTCTAAAAAATGTTTCAAGCAAGGCTGGATTAAATGGATTTTTTATGTCAAATTTGAGTGGCCGTCCGCACAAAAATAAGGGCCGAATGTTTGTATAAAATAAAAGCCTTTAACTCATTTTTAAATAAAACCATTAAAGGTAAAAAAACAATCCACTTCCATTTCACTAATAATAAGGATTTTTTTTTTAAATTTGTGATTTTTATTTTTGGACAAAGTGAATATGATTTTGAAAAACAAAAGGTTTACGCTATTAGAAATGGATGCGTAGTTTTTAATTTTATGCCAATAATAATTGTACGAATTTTCCTATTATTGTTTATTTTGTATTTTACAGATAATAGCGTAAAGGTGCTAAGCGGCGATCCGCATTATCAAACGGTTGCAAATTGTGCCAAAGTTTATGTTTTATTCTCATTTTATATATTTAATTCCATATTTTGGATGGAATTATTCCCAGTGAATTGACAATCAAAAAATTCGTTGTTATAATTCTTTCATATGTAGTTAATCCTATGTTAGGTGCGTATACTGCAATTAACTCATGCGTCAGACAAAACTCAAATCTGCATTAACACAAATACGTCTTTGTATGCAATTTCGTATATATTATATACTTGTACACTTATATCACATTAGAAGAAAATAAATGGATACTTCCTTGTAAATAAGCATTAAATAAATTAATATCAAATAATACCAATAAATTACGTACACAGTTTAATTGACGATTTATCTGCAAAAGTGGATACATAAACTATAAATTATACAATATTTTATATTAAATTATTTGAAGCATTAGCACCAATGTCGAAGTGGGGTTTTAACTCCTATCGGGTACTAAAGATTTTTGATGGCACCAACACTCTTCCGTTTCTAGTATTATTGCATAATTAGAGACAATAAATTATCAAAATAAAAGATTTTGGATTTTTTATTTTGATAATTTATTGTCTCTAATTATGCAATACTAATATCCGCGGAAGAGTGTTAATGACATCAAAGATCTTTAATTCCGGATAGAAGTCACAACCCCACTACGACATTGGTGCTATTGCTCCAAATAATTTAATCTATATACCTTCTCTCTATTTTTTTATTTTTATCAATATGGAAATATTATATATATACACACACACACTTGCGACGAATTTGGAGATACTCAACATTGACCCAAACACCTACATTGAAATACAAAAAGCCACAATCCTAAACACGTGTCACATTGTCAGGAAGTTTCTAGACATGGCACATTAAGAAGTGATGTAAAAAGAGGCTTGGGAACATGGCGCTCTGCCCGTCCCAAAGCCTGTTTCCGCCAAGAATGGGCGAGGAAAACTTTTTTCTTTATATATATATATATATATATGCTCGATAAATCGTCACTCCCGATAAATCGTCATTTTTTTCGATCACGTCTAGCTCACAGACAACAAAGTAATTAAACACTCGCTTATTCGTCGCTAATTGAAATGCTTCTTCGGATAATCCGTCACCGTGGAGAAGGTTGGGAGGAACACCAAGTGACAATAAGCGATTGAAGAGTAAAACTGACATTGTGAAGTGTTGGAAAAAGAACAGTGGTTCAAAAGAGGCTCTACCCTTCCTATTTCCTTCTACTCTGGATTTCATAAAAACAAAGAGGAAAAACACTTTCCAGAGGCTTACCTTAACCCCCGCCCACTAACCCAAGAGATTCAGTCAGTTCAAAATACCACAGACCAGGAATTCGAAGCATTAAATGTTTTAGAGAAAGAGTCAATTGTGCTAGCAAGTGCTCGATTCAGTCAAATTTGACAAATATTTAGCATCATAATACGCAAGTGTAGAAAGTAGTACTGAAGCTTAGATGTTCAAATAAATATAAAAACCGAAGTAAAGTTAACTTGTTTTTATAATTTACGTAGTGTATTGTACTCCTAATAATTAATTTATATTATTGATAAGAATATCATGATACATTTTAAATTCAACGATCGTTACAATAACACACATTGAATATAGCGTAGAACCTGCCTGAAGTGACCACCTTTGGGACTGGACTGCAATGGTCATCATAGACAGGTGGTCCCTATACACGTCGAACTTTGATGTAGGCATGACAAAGTTCTTATCAGTTCTCTCTTATAAAAAGTGGTCACGCTATTCAGGTGGTCGATTTACCAAGGTGATCACTTTACCAGGTTTAACTGTATTTTCAACTGTTACTTCACTGCGTCACTACTCCGTTTAAGTCGTCATAATGTTTTGGTCCCTTGAGTGTCGACGTATCGAGGTTTTTCTGTATATGCACTGGCGTAAGCACGGAGGGTATTGATGGGAGTTGTAACCTCACAAGGCAATACATTTTGTATATTTAACATAGGAATATATGAGTTGTAGCTCTGTAACCCCCCATTGAGCCTATAACTCCTTCTGAATGTTCTGCATACGCCTACGTGCATATGAATATATGGAATTGTAACTATGTAGCCCCTACACCCATTATAAGCCTGTAATCTCCCCATACATACTTTCTGCGTACACTAATACGAGAGAGACACATTCTGTCTTCGCCAGAACAAACTTTCAGCAAGCTCGAAAGTTCGTTCCAACGAAGACAGAACATGGTCGAAACAATGGTAAACGATGTACAAGCTTACTGCATGGAGCGAATTTCAATTTAAAACGTCCATGGGACATCTTGAAGACGTACACAGGACATTCTCAGGACGTGCACCGGACAGCCATAGGCTGACAATAGACAATTCCAGGACATTATGTGGATTTATATGGCAGTTTTTTGTGGTCATGGGTGTGTGTAAGAAATTATAGGTGGACATCATTGGTAAAATTTAAAATAACCCGTTTAAATGATACACTGAATTGCTTGAATCTGAATTTTATGTTAGATATACTCAAGCAGAAATGGGAAACAAGGCGTTATTTTATTAATGAACATTGCTGCCATTTCCTCTTCAGATGTACCCTCGCTCTTATGCATATTTTAGGTACGTTTCTACACGCCATCTGGTGTTAAGACCTAGAAACAAAATAATGCGTTGCAAAAATACCTCATGTATTTAGCCATTGCATTTCACTAACATTCCACTTCTTTATTCATTCCGTGAAATCGACTCCTAAAAATTTTTTTTAAGCAGAGGAAGAATAACTTTGAAATATTCAATTTATTACACGAAGGAATTCATTTGATTAGCTGGTATTTCGATTCATCTGACATAATCTATTCAATGTCATATAAATGAAACAATTAGATTTATGGGGGGAATGATGCGGACGTTGGAATGCGTATGAATGTGCTTTGATTTTAAATTTCGTTTTTTGTTTACCAAATGCAGCTGCAGAGGATTTTATAACGTAAAAAGTAAATTATGAACACTAATTAACTAAATAGCAAAATATAAAGATATCACAAATGTAGAAAATATAAAATGAAGATGGAAATAATTGATTAATGCATGTAATTTTGGTATCAGGCTCGAACAAGATCTAACACAGATTTACTGCAGACCATACTGCCATTTTATCGGTCCCGCTTTGACAGAATGCCAATTTCACTGGCTTTTGTTCGACTGGTTGACATAAGTTTTTATTGTTAGTTTTTAGTGAAACACTTGCTCGCCTTCCAATTTTTCTCATGCTTTTTTAAACAATATTCAATATTTTGCTACTGCATGTTTTATTGCTTAAATAATGATTGTACCACTTTAAAATCAATTAAGAAGTTTTTGTTATAATGCCTCCATTTCAGCATTTTTTTTGTCTATAAATGGCTCAATTTTTGGATTAGTCAGACAGGGTTTTGGTGCCGTCATGTCGAATTAAGAAGTAAGCTACTATATTGGTTTGCAATACCATTCAATCACCTCAGAAAATTTGTTAAAAATATCAAATGTTTGCTCAGCACACACGTGTGCACAGATGCATGGGCGCCGTTAGCGGAGTGGGATCAGGGGGACCCGTCCCCCAATGTTGGTATTAGGGTTCCATGTCCCCCTCCAATTTCAAACAAAATGCCTTCTACTGGCATATTGTCCTCCCCCCACTCCAATATTTTCATGCCTTCGGCACCAATGCACAGATATATGGATTCTGGAACAAAAAAGACATTCAGTTTGCTTTCGAATGGCAAAAATAGGATGTAAACATCCTGAAAAAAATTATGCTTGCGATTTGAAATGACAATATTCCCCCGTTATTGCAAAGAAATCAGTGGCGGCTTGTAACTTCAAGAACGGGTGAAGTCTAGAGATTTAAGATAATCCGGGCTAAATGGAAGGACCCTGGTTCGAATCCAGGATGAGGATGGCGCCTCTTTTTCTCCAAATATAAAAAAAGCTCTAGTTTAAGCTACTTAAACGTGGGTGGCAAAAATTATTGTATAATAAATTCCCCCACGAAAAACTCACAAAAATCTCGCCCCGGAGGCTTTTCTGTGTTGACCATATTTGGCAATTGTGTTATCCCTGTGAAGGGTAATAATATCTTACATCCTTACATACGGAGAAAGAGAGCGTTGTTTCCTGTCCTCGTTCGTCTAGCGGTCCAAGACACTCCGGGCTAAACGGAGGGACCCTGGTTCGAATCCAGGATGAGGACGGTGCCTCTTTTTCTCCAAAAACACACACACACACACAAAAAAGACTCTAGTTTAGAGCTACATACACGTGGGAGGCAAAAATTATTGTATAATTATATTTTGTATCAATTTATGGTTATAATCTTTGTCATATTATGTTATCATTAAGTGCTGTTTGTGGCGTGATGTCTTTCTATGAATGTTTTTTCCCCACTTGGATATACTTCTTAAAATCATAAGGCTTTTGAAACTATTTATAAACATATATTGTCCCTATCATAAAATTGTTTTTAATATGAGAATAAAAAAAATGTTAAGCGCCACTGTTGTGGCACTTACATTTATTTACTGAGTGCCGCAACATTGCTGTGGCGCTTATATTTATTTACTGAGTGTCGCAACATTGCTACGGCACTCAGTAAGTAAAAGTAAAACTGTTACTTCCCACAGCTGTCACTTTCTTGAAAATAGGTTCTAAGAAAATCAGGATATTTCTTCTTCTTTATATACTTTTAAATCAAAATATATTTCTGAATAAAAAACTGCTTGCCCTAAAATTAATTTCACTTGAAATTTACTTTGTAACTCAAACATTTTCAAAAGACATCAATTCAATCCTAAAACGAAGGGATTCTTGCATTCCTGAGAGGAACAGCATTCTTTTGGCTGTTAAGCGTAGATTATTTAAAAAAGACAATACCCGGACTAAATTAGTTATATATAACTTAAAAATTTTAGATTGTGTTTACTTTCTTAGATTTACTTTTGAAATGTGTAAAATATATTAAAACGTTTCTAGAAATGCGTATTGTACTGAAGTTTCGTTTCCTATAATGAAACTTTTTAACGAGCACAGTATTGGAATTTCACGATTGTTATAACAGCGAATTTCAATTTAAGAATTCTGAAAAGATAAAGCGGAATTATAAATATTTTTAAATGTAAAATGAGAGTTTTCTTAAATTGAAATTATAACGAATGAGCTCGAATATTGATTACCGTGTACGTATAAGAATTTTAGCACAAATGGTTTTACGTACCGGTAATAAATAATTGCTGATGTATTCAACGTATATCAAACATTCAGAGAATAGATGGCTCAGGATATTATTTGTTTGATTTAAAAAATGGCTCTCGAATTTGAACCAGCGTGTGTACAGTCATAAGCGCCCATATGGGGGGGGGGCAGAGGGGGCTCGAGCCCCACCCTAGCCGTTTAAAAATTTTATTTGCCCGAACCTGCTATGCATTTACTTTCAAAAGTTTTACAGTCACATTTTAAAATAAGGTACTTTTTAGCTCATTACTAATTGTCAAGCAGTATCAATTATTTTTGTAGCGTTTTGGTATCTTGTACATTAACTAAAATTCTCTACAGCTTTGAGAAGGAGGTAATAATTTTTTTAATGGCCCTTAGAAGTACTCATTAATTTTCCTCAGCTCCCCAGGAGTACTCGTATATGCACCTATGCGTACCTTTACTCAGATATAGTCGAAACCACATATATATATATATATATATATGCAAATGGACGCGGCAACGAAATCCTTTGCATATAAGCGAGTTTCGCATATAAGCGGGTTTTACATAAAAGAGGTATTCTCTGAACTATAGCGTGCAAATAATTTGCTCATTAAATTTTTATCGAATTTTATTATTAAATTAGATATTCTTATTTCTAATTTTATAAATCATACACATTATTTATTTCAATATTTATAATTTACTTGTAAATATACTTGTTTTATAAATTGTTGTTTTGTAAATTATAATGTACTTGTTAATGTATCTGTAATGTGGACTATTTTTTCATCAATTCAAATAAGAAGAAGTAATGTAGTACTTATATAAATAAATGTACCGTATTTGTGGAAAATAGTGGACAAATGATAACCATATTCTTTTGTTATTTATATCTTTGTCTTATTATTTGATTTCAAAGAATTTAAAATCGCCAACTTTTGATCAATATTTAAGCAAATATGTCAGTTTCTTTTCATCTGCCATGTTCACAATAAATATAAACTAAAAAGTGCAAAAGAAGAAAGCAAAAAACTTGCAAATAGATAAGGAATTTTGTAGACAAATAAAACATGACACGAGCAATTCACTGCTTCGGTTACAAATACAAAATTTGATAGTAATTCCGAATACAAGCATATTATGTACGTCGGTATGTGAGATTTATTGTATACAGAATTTGTCTAATGTAATGCATAAGCTTGTCTTTACAGATTGTGTGCATTGTATGTCTCCTGTGATAAATAAAATCTATTTATTTATTTTTCTTATTAGAAAGCCAGGGGGGGTATACAAAGTTATAAATAAGTTGGTAAGTGACATTTCGACAACGGTAGTAGTAATTGTGCAGAGGGGGGGAGGGATTGACAAGGGTTGACAGCTATTTCCGATGGGGAAAGCCAATCCTTAAAAATAGAGTTGCCAACTACACATTCACTGTGGATGAAAACTTGTTCATAAAGTTTGTTTGCATATATCCGGTTTAAATTCTATAATAAAACATTCGTTTGGCTTCAAAAATACTTGCTTGCATGCAGTTCCTGCTATATAAAATTGCAATTAAGCAGGTTTTGATAACATTAAAATGATAGGAGGAAATTTGAGGCTCCATAGTTTTTGCATATATGCGGTTTTCGCATATATGCGAGTTGCATATACACGGTTGCAACTGTATATATGAAACTGATCTATTTTTTAAAATATTATTAATTTAAGCGCAAATAAATAAACAGTTTAACTTATATGGTCAATTTAAATTTAAAATCCGTATCATTCAAAGTCTTTGAAAAGACAAACATTTAATCTACAAAATAAACTTTAAGATTCGCAGAACGTTTCTTTATGACCATTTATAAATATAAACTTAGCAAATGTACATTTTCATACATTAAATTAGAAAAGGACTTCGCCATTTGACATAAATTTAATATCTTTCTGATTGTCGTTGATATACTAGTGTTTAAACTACTTGTAGATATCATCAACCCCTGGCAGTACATTTTGGTAACAAATGGTTTCCAAATTTTTGTATGAAAGACAATTTTCATAATTTTTGATTAAATTCCCCTGTATTTTTAAAACATTTTTATTAATGTCAACGAACATTTTTATTAATGAAAACGAACATTTTTATTAATGTCAACGAACATTTTTATTAACGTCGACAAGTGATAGTTTGGTTAATGAAGGCAGTATCTAGCCGTTTCCATATTATAATACTAAACACGTCGTTTATTATAAAATTTCCTTATCTAATAATGGTAATGAAATTATATGTTTATTTTATAATCATTATAAATATAATGAAATTTCGCGAAATCGGAAATACATGTGGTAATTTCAAATAATTTTAAATGCAATATGAATACTAAATTTGTATTAAAGCCCTTTTACCCATCGTCAGTGACGTAACTAGGTTCAATTTCGACGTGGGCAATGCCCCTGTCCTAAATTTCTGCACATGGTTTTTATTTGTAATTTCCGTTCTTATGTGTGTATGGGGGCTAAGTTTTTTCCAGGAAGGACTGAGCTACCCTTATCCCCTTAATTTGAAAGATGTAAATCCTGTTTATAAGCTTAGCAGAATTGGAAGCTTTTAAATTTGTATTTTTATATTTATATTTGTATATATACTTCTATATTTGTATATATACTTTTATGTTTGTATATATACTTATATACATGTCCCACAGCCGGCCACTGCTAAAAATACCGGCACTCGACTGATCGCCGCTGAAAAGCGACATTGGTAGCGGTTAATCCGTAAGGGGGTGACACAACGAATCCCGTTTTAGCCACTGCCTCCTAAATTTAGAGGCTAATTTTTAGGAGTCAGTGTCTTAGCGTAGAATTTTGGCTGTGGTGACTGAAGTTTGAATTTTTCGTTAAAGTGTAGGTGCAGATTGCCAATCCGTCTGGCCAACATGTGGAACTTAAGATCGCTTCCTCCGTATTTCTTTCATCTTACTACATGTGTGTGTGACAACAGAGAGACCTGCAGTGGATTGAAAATGGATGATGATGATGATATGTTTGTGTTTTTAAATATTTGTAATAAAAACTATAATTTATGTCCACTTAAACAAGTGTTTTGTGAAATTCTTAAAATATAGAGAAATTATGGTATTCGGCCAATGTCGAATAGGCTTCTCTGTTCTAATGTTTGTTGCATTACTAATAATATTATTAGTAAATAATTGTTGTGTAAATAATTACGCATATCAGAGGTAATGGTGCTGATTTTGCCATTTCGCTCATTATAGATAAGGAGATCTATTTTATAGAATTGCTATCGCCGCAATAAAATTCGCTCCCATAGCAATTTTGCACTTGGTAGGTAATTGAGCCCTCTTGGTAAGTAATTACCCTCACTATATGTAATTGCATTCACCACATGTAATTGCGTTCACTACATGAAGAGTATTCTGTAAGTAATTCCAATACAAGCTGGCCCGAATTTGTTCGATGTCTTATGTTATGTTTCGCATTAACCAACGAATTATAATTAATTATTTAGTTCGACAGCGAAATATAGGCAAAGAAGAAAGAAAACAGGTAAAAGATAAGAAAGAATATATTAAAGGATGAGAGATTTAATATGCCGCTGAAAATAAAATAATATGTGAACTAAGAAATAAAAGTGAAAAATAAGGAAGTAGAGGAGAATGAGTAAATTTAAAGGAAATAATGGAAAGGTGTAATAGAAGATAAAATTAAAGAAGGGAAAGTTAAAATTTACAATTTTTTACAAAAATCAGCAACGTTTCGAGAATTGCTGTTTACTTCGTCAACTGAAGTGTCGAGTGCTTGGTGGAACAATAATTTAAAAATTAACAAGGGCTATCAGAACAATTTATACTTTGGGAACTGCTTCTGCTATATTTAAATCAGAAGCAGTTCAAAAATTCCTTCAAAATTTGTTTCCATTATTATTTTTCATTATATTTCATTTTTATCCCCTATATTCCATTTTTATCCATTATATTCCATTCTTATCCATTATATTCCATTCTTATTAACTACGTTCTAGTCTTATTCGTTATATTTCATTCTTAATTCCATTATATTCCATTCTTATTCACTACATTCTAGTATTATTCATTATATTTCATTCTTATATCCATTATATTCCATTCTTATATCCATTATATTCCATTCTTATATCCATTATATTCCATTATTATATCCATTATATTCCATTATTATATCCATTATATTCCATTCTTATATCCATTATATTCCATTATTATTTATTATATTTCATATTCATCAATTATATTCCATTCTTATCCTGTTCCATCATTATCAATTATATTTTCTGAAAAATAAATAAAAATAAAAATAAACGTTTTTCTATTTTCTTATCGCTTTTTTCTTTCTCTTTTATGTCTCTTACGATTGTAATTTCTGCCTTTGAAGAACTCTAAATCTGCAAATATTGAGGAAATCACTAAAGGATGAAGTGATATCCGTAGTTAAAAATAAAGAGGAACAGAAATTCAGTGATTTATTTATTTGTTTAGTCACTAAAAATGTAACCTGAAATAGCAGATGTTAGTCCAATTTTGATGCTTCAAAAATTATTTCTAAATATTATTTCAATTACAAAATTATGTAAACACGTTTAGTTACAAAACTACCGTAGTTTATTTTTTTTACTTGTTTACGAGGGATAGGTTTTCTTTAAATTCATTATTTTGTTTTATTAAAAAAAAGGTTGCCATAGTATTTTTCATCTTTTAACTAAATATCCTAGTAAAAATATTAGTAAATAATAAGTAAAAAATAATAGTGAATAAATTTTAATTGAAATACATTCAATCCTGAATCTTCATTTTATACAAGAAAGAAAACTTAACGAAAATGACAGGAAATAAAAATCCCGACTTCTTGCCTTTCTCCGTTCATTTTCCCCATTTGAAAAATTCGAAAGATTTGGGTTTACTATTTTATTAAAAAAATCGAATTCGATTTGTAGTCTATTTCAATCGCATTTATGATATGCAACTATGATATGTTATTATGATGCCATGCCAGTGCAGGCTTTCTATATAAAAAATATACAGAAAGCAGAATATACAAAATTTATTCTTCACAGCGCTTCGTTTATTTAAGATCTTTGTTATGTATACCTCCTTCCTCTATTTTGGATTTTTTCTGCACAATTAACATAAACTTGCAGGAGGCCACTATATTATAAAAGTATTATATAAATTATAGCAAAAGAATACAAACGATTGATGGGGTTTATCACATTTAGAAGAATTTTATCACTAGTCTGACATAGATTAAAAGATTTCATAACGTTTCGAAAAATACTGTTCCCTTTATCAAGAGAAGTGTCGAGAATGTAAGAATGCCCTATATTTATATACGCGGATCTGGATTTTTGCAGAGCTGTCCCATATCCAAGTTTTTCCAAACCCGATCCTGGTTTTTCTATCTTCTTATACAAATTTTATAAGGTTCATTGCAGGTTTTGCGATAGTAACTGTCCAATTTTGTAATCGAGAAACCTCCCAAGGCTCAAGAAAAAGTCTTCATGGGTGAGAAGTGATATTTTTATGAAGAAAATTTGCAGCATTCCAATCAGGAGAATGTCCTTTTTTCCAAGCATGTTCTGCCAGAAGATTATATATTTCATTTTTCTCCACAGAAGATGATGTTCTTTTTCCATTTATAATAACTTCTTTCCAGCTTGCCAGTATATACCTTTTCAACAGTCTTCACACGGTACCTAGTAAATAGTTTTCTTTAATTCTTCTGCTGAAACTCTGTCCTGTTTTTAACTCTATGAAATTGCGTGAAGTAGTAACAGGTTTGCAGAAGGTCCTACTGTCAGCTTTCCTCAACACGTGGTCAATTTCCACAGACACTCGTTGCACAAAGGGCAGAAGAAGGACTCAATCTTAACAACAATATCTAATAATTCGTCAATATCCGCATCGCGCCTCTTTGCCAGCTCATCAATAAAATTCACTTGTTGCCAAACATAAGTTGCTAAATTTTAACTGAATTCAAAGAAATAAAATTATAAATAAATAAATGAGAGTACATTCTGACAATAGGCACATATTATGCACATTCTTTGAAAGAAGTAGATGAAACGTATTTTATCACGTCGCTTCGAAATACTCCTTTTCTTGGAAATATCATCGACTAGAGTAATATCGATATATCGTTCATCACATTTCTTCAACATTGAATTTACCACATGAATATAAATTGAATTCTAAGTACAATGCTCCTACAACTAGTTACTCCTTGCAATTGCATTTCTCGTGTATACAAACAGATGCCAAATGGTTCTTTTCTACTTACGGAATAATCGATTTTCTCCTTTATTTTTTCCGATTTAGCTTCTTAAATCGTATCGATATATATTTCTTGGAAGCATCTCCCCATTTTGGTCCCAATTTCTGTTTTCCCATTGCCCACATTTTTGATTTATTTCCCAACAAAAACAGATGCCTTGTAATACTTGTAATTTTAAACGTACACATACTCGATTCTTGCTTGCAAAAAATCGATGATTCCGAGAGAAATAAGCAAAGTAATAAAATTGGAAACGCTCAATTCGTAGAGTTAAGCATACATCTTCCTATTTTTTTTGTCTGCGATTCCCTGCACTGAAGATGTGGAGATGAGAATTTTCTGCTGCATTGTTTTATGTTCCTGATCGAGCTATTCTGGCATCATTCCTTTTGCTCGAAAAGCCAAAAGCTTCAAATGTATCTAGGAAATACATTTCGGGAAGTTTTGGTACAAACAAAAGTATTTCGATCAAAGGATTTATGTGAATATCTGAAGTTGAGTGATACCATTTCAAAAGCGTTGCCATTCACAAGTAGTAAAGAACGCAAAAATGCAGCAGGTTTTCAACTCCAATGCTGGTGACTGCAATTAAAACTATGTGCAGTTAATGGTAACTATAGTTATATAAAATACTATAAGTAATTATATTTACATAAAACAAGCAAGATTTATTAATTAATTGCACAGGTGGAAGCCTGCCACAACATTACTTTTAATATTACCTCACCCTCAACGGAATTGAAAACATGGCAGATATAAATATGGCAAATATATTGCAAATTTAATTGTTGTTTATAGTAACATGCAATGTATTGTATTACATCAGAAAATTTATGACATGACTGTCATATGACAAAAAGGGCTAAGTTAGCTTAGCCTGTTCTTGATTTGGATTGGACTCCCAACGATGCAAAATAACAACAACAAAACAACAACTAAAACATTACTTAACGACTTTGAAGCTTTCATACATATTGTTTCATAAAATACTGTATTTTGAAATCATGCTTATGAAATTTGTACAAGTTCGGATTAGTGTACTTCGTTTCATCAGTTTTCAAGTATATATACATTCTTTCTAAACATTAAGTTTAATTTAATAAAGCAATCTTAAGTAAGTCAGTATAGCTTGCACATTAATACCTGTTTCCACTTACCTTTCTCCTAAGAGAAATTCCTTCTTAAATTCCCTTCCTCCATTCTTCCACCCATGAAGAATTTCTAAAAAAATCATAGCTTTGAAAGAAGGTTTTCAAAAGTCGGATGCTACTTTTTAAAAGAAATGCCAAAGAATACGTTGTCCTTAAAAAGTGGATTTTCGAAATAATGAAAAAAGGAATTCGCAAAAAGGATAATAAAGGGCGGCGAAAAGGCATGTTTCTTGAAATACTGTAAAGTACAGCTTCAAATGTATATATTACAAGGAATACGCTATAAAGAAATATATGTAGGTGTAAAAGGATATTGACAAGGTCGGTCAAATTTGTTAACACCTTTCTAAAAGAACTATGTCAAAATACTTTTCATTTAAACTCCAGGATAAAACATTTAAGAATATTTTAAATTTATATATTCATATCAAACTTTCCTTTTTTTGTGTATTTTAATTTATGTGTAAATTCTACCGACAGTAATGATAATGATGGGAGTTACTGTAAATTTAAAATTGAGTACGCCCTTGTTCAGGCAGAAGCTCTGAAAGCCTTAAATGTAGTTAGATACTTCTTTACGCATTTTGAATCGGTGGTAGAATATTTCCAAACTGTTGGTGGCCTAGAAAATTTAGTGCAAAAATCAAAGCCAAGGGAAAGGTATTCCTGTATAATAGTACTGTTTTAAATAAGAAAATTTGGTAACTAGTGTTTCAGTGAAAATATTTTAAAAGAAAAGAATTGTTTTATTTATTGTTATGCTTGTTTATACATTATTTCATTTAAATTATCTAAAGTTGAGTTAAAATATATTCGAAGACACTTCAACTGTAAAAATTTTTTGTTAAATTTTTCTGAAACCGTATATATGTCCACCCCACTCATAAGGTCAGGTATTTCAGGAACGCAGGGGTGTTCTTATATCTAATACTGACTCATAGATGTATCTGTTAGGGCACCGATATTGGGTTTTAAATTATTTATAAACTAGATATTTAAACTTTCAGAATATTTAAATTCATATATGGTTAATTTAAAGTTGGCCCCGGCAGATTATTTAATAAACTCCGTTATCAAACAAGGCTACACCAAAAAACCAGTAGTTGTACATCATACGTCGTTTCTTGGTGTTTTGCCGCCCTAGTCGAGAATTGAAAAATACTGCCCACCCTTTTACTAGCATCACTCTTGCCTATACCCTCCCCTCTTTACCAACATCACCAACATCCAGCGGTACAACAACGTAAATGTTCTATTATGCTTTTAATAATTAAACCCGTTAATTATATTTATATTTTAGACTTATATTAGTTATTTTGTAACATTAGGTTATTGTGAATAGTAATTATTTTACTATTCACATTAGGGTACTGTGAATAGTAAAACAATTGCTACATGTTATAATCGTTTAATTTCAACATTTTATATTTTTGAAAACTGAGATATTAATGGAGTAATATTTCAAAACACAACGTTGTATTATCAGAGCTAGACAGCTTAAATGCATTAAATATAGAAGAACTTGTGTGCAAAATTAAACAATGAAACACAACAAACATCTTTATATTCGTCAATGTAAAGGCTTATTAAGTAATTGTTCCGTATGCTTTTGGTAATAATTCGATGTTTTAATTTTTCCTCTTTTTCAATTTTTTTTTTTTTTTCCTCATTTGCTCAATTTTTTCTTTGTTTGATTTAAAATTAATTTTTTCTGTCCTTTTCCGCCCGAGGCGGTCAGCTACTGTAAGCTAATGGTAGAAACAATCCTGTGTACATATACAACCATTATAACGAGGAAGCCAAAATACGAGTAGAAAACAGATAACAAAAAATTCGAGATTAGCTTAAAATATTTATAATCTCGATATTTTGGTCTTCACCGAATGATACCTACATTAATTTTTCAGCTGTAGCTGCGATTGTGTAATGGGTTCGTCTCAAAGGAGAAAAAATTGTTGTTTGAGCCTTAATGTTTGTTTTGTTGAACTAGTTTGAAGTGCAGGGAAGTCTAAACGACTTTTTTCTTTCGACTATCAGATTAAAATGAATTTGGAAATCCCCAGAGAGATGGATTATAGTGTGCCGTCAAATTCTCCCGAAAAGGAGAAAGAAATTTTATGGATATTCCATCTAAAAGAATTATCGTTCGCGCAGCGTGGTTTTAAAAATTAGAATTCTTTTCGAAAATGGTGAAATTTGGAAGTTCAATAACTATTATTTCGAAAAATGGCTTGGCGACAAACGATGTCACACATTTACTCCATTTTAAATATTAATGTTCAGGAAATTGCCATGTAGCAGTGGTAAGGACAAAGTAATTGCGCCTTGCGTCGAATGTTCAATGCAGTTAAGAAAGTGCGTAATTAAGGATGCCTAGACTATTATTAATTATTAATTAAGACAAGAAATTATCCTTTTGGGAATTCATGTCACGTTTCTCACTTTTTCCGTCTTCATAAAACTAAAACGCAAATTATCACTATTCCTTTTTTTTTGACCTTTTCTGTTCCCTTTATTGTCTTGGAAAATGATACAAAAGTAAGCGGACTTCTAAACGAAGTAATGCGAATATGCTGTATCTGCCTGCCTGCCCACCTACCTACCTACCTACCTACCTACCTACCTACCTACCTACCTACCTCTTTCTCTCTTCCACACTGTCTGTCTGCCTGACTACCAGCCCGTCTGTCTGGTTGTCCGGCCGCCTGCCTGCCTGCCTGTCATAAAAAAAAACGACAGGTAAACTTTGTCGTTGTTTGTCTCTGATTAAACAAAGCAAGCCTAGTCTCTGCGGTTACCTTCTTTTACCAGCTTTACAACCTTCTGCGTTATGCACTGAATTTTTGTCCCAAAATTGTGAATTTCTGATTCAATCTGAATAGTGCCGAATAGGGAAAACAAAATTTCTGTACTACTACTAAAAGAGTAAATCTTGCTTCACGTATTTATCGTCATCCGTTTCTCAACTACGGTCAATCAAGTCAAGGGAATGTTATCTATACCGGCAGCGAATTATCATTTACTTGAATACTGAAGTATCACCCGGCCTGTATCCTCGAAAAGTAGTGAGATCGTTCGTGAAGAAGAAGAAGAGGAAAAGCAGCGTCGTATTGCCCAGAAACTAGAAATTCCATCACGCACTTTCGCTGGCGTTATCGAATAGCATTCGTTGAAAGGAAAAAAGACATTTTCTTATCCGTTTAATATATTTTTCGTCCTTCAGAAAAATTCATATTTTTAAAGCTAAAAAATAAACATATTGATATCAGAATTCCTTCCATTTATTTACTTTCTACAGCCTAAATTCTACCCAGCTCTTGCCTTTGTATTCGGGTCTGTTTTTCTTTATTTCGGTAGGATTTTATGTTTATTCGGGTCACAAGACATTCGACAATGTTTCGCTGTGTTTCGTGAAGAAATTTTCCTGAATGCGATGCCTCTACACATAGGCTCAATTTTTTTTACCGCTTTTATTATTGCAAATTTCTTGGATGCTGCTGCCTTCGGGGAAATAAGGACAAAAAGAATCCTTCCATTCTATTTCCATACTACAGAAGGAGATACAACTGTGAAATTCAAATGCTTTGCATCTATATATTTTTGAGTAGAGTTTGCGGGGGAACTATTAAAGATGCAGAGATACTTTGCTTTCCCTATTCTATAAGCAAACATCTCCCTCTTATTTCTCTGAATGAAAGAAAAGATTTGAAGTTAAATTTTAAGTTTCCTTTTACAAGTCTCCCCAGAAGAGGACGACAACTGAATGAAAGGGGTTTTCCAATTCGAACCTAATATAAGACAGACTGATTTTGAAACGCTCGTAAAATATGTCGTTATTGAAAGAAATGGTAATATGTAGGATCAAATGCGGAATTAGAATATGCTACGAAATGCATGTAAATTCAGATTTTCGTAACAAAAATTTATAATGATGCGAAACTGCGGGATGTATGAGTGAAGACAAAGTTAAAGAATCTGTATTGAATAATGGGTAGTTACTCAACGTTCTATTGAATAGGCAACTCACAACGCGTTTATCATTTCTATCATCATATAGTGTATACGTGGCACTTATATTGGCTTTGCGTTAGAAGCATTTTATTTTCATAAGAACTATTGTATCGCAAGCTTTGGAATTTTAATAAGCAGGGACGCGTCTGGGTTAAAATGAGCTTTACAAGAGTTCAAAAATTTCACTAAAAAATGTCGGCAATATAAATCGGGCAACGATCAATGTGGACAAAATTAAATACACGATTAACTCAAGGCATAGAAGAAATTCTCAGAATGTGAATGGCTTGGAAAGAGTAATAACAGATACATTAATAGTTTTGGAGGAGTGAAGCAATTCAGATATCTAGAAGCTATGATAACAGACGATTGAAACAGTACTATAGAGATTTAAGAAAACGTAACAGCTGTCAGAAGATTCTACTTCACATTCGAGAAAGTATTAAAGTCTCACGAAAATTAAGGCTTAATATTTATGAAGAAATAATAAGACGTAGTGTTATATGATAAGAAGGCAATATTGACAGCTAGAGACAAAGAATTACTGAGAACGTGCAAGAAGAATGTATTTCGGAAAATAATTGGGGCAGTTGATGAAAATGGTATATGGAGAATTAGGAAAAACATTGAAATGTACCATTGATATGGAGACCATGGTCTTGTGAGAGAAATAGAGAAAAGGAGACGTAGATGGATCGGACATGAAGAAGGAATGTGAGAATACGGGATAGCTAAGACAATTATGAGAGTAAATCCAGTAGAAAGAAGAAAAGTGAGACCTCCTACAAAATGGTAGCTTGATGGAATAGAGGAAGATCCGAGAAGAACGAGAGAAAAAGAATGGCGATGAAAAGCCTTGATTAGAAGAGAATGGCGACGATCATTTAGGAGACAAAGGACCTTCGGTGACTGTGGCGTCGAAACAGGAAGAAATAAGGTTTTAGAACTTTAGAATACGACTTTTCAGTAGCCAATGGCTGCCTTTGCCAAGTGAAGGCAGAATGATTTCTTACTGCGTTCAGAATGCATTCTGCCTTCATTTGACGGACGGTGCAAGTTGGTTCCCGAACAATTAGCGTCAAAGTAACAGTGGTTATGGAATCTCTTTGTGAAATTTTATATTACCTTTCTATATTTTCACGATCCTCTCGTTGGTTGCCAAGCAAAAGAGATGGCAAGATCGCATTGCCCAGAAACAAATTATGCCATTATTTTTTATATTTAGTGTACATATATCTATGTTCATGCGTATTATAATATTTAAACATTAGCGAAGTCTATGATTTTCTAGAAATCAAACCACATAAAATATAATATATAACAATCATCTAAACTGTCGTACGAATTTTGAAAACCATTCATAAGTAAATACATTAGAATTTCAAGGAAGAGCCATCATGAAGTATATAATTAAAAGTTGAAAGCAAACGTTTCGAAGCTTTTTAAGACATTTTGATACCAAAATCATTAGTTTCCGTGGAATAAAACGTGAGATACTACGTGAGGTAGGGAATGGTATGTGTGTATGCAATATTTACCTAAATTTTTTGTTCCGCAATCTTCGAAGCGTTTTTCCTCAAAAACTTGAAATTGCAAGGTTTCGCGTATGATAAGTTTGAAACCATCTAACATATTCTGATAAAATTTGACAGGAACATTCGAACTACTACTTAGCATAAAATGAAGTAGAATTGTGTTAATTAAATGAAAATTTAATTAGTTTTGTCTATATATATCTTGAAAATTTTCTCTTTCTTCCATTCGTTGGTTTTAAAAATTAATCAAATTTTTTTTTACTTTACGACATACTTGTTTGAGGTTCATATTAAAGTACAAGTCCTTCTCTGTAGAATTTTACCAATATTATTATGTTACAATCAAAAGTAACCATAATATCATGCACGCAAGGAACATACATGTTTTAATAAATAACAACAATAATAACAATAAATAACAATAAATTACAAACGATTTTTGCCAATACGAAGAACTTAAAAGATATTTTCAGACGGAAAATCTGTCATGTTCTATAATATGGAAGTAGTTTAAAATCTCGCCCAATAACTTCATGAACCCACACATATATAAACACCCACTAAAATTCCTTCGTAATTTAATTTCGTGATATTATTCTGTAACAAAATTAAACTTGAGACATGAGTACGTCAACAAAGCATTTCGAAAAGCCTTTAGTTGGGCTATTAAACTTAATGTTTACTTCTACAGCGAGTTCTCAAGCTCTTTGCGGATAAACAGCTAAGTGCTAATGCACTAACATATTACGTTCTTTAAGAGGCGAGAGAATTGAGAGAAATGAAAGCTGATTTTTACTTGTAATTCAAATTACAAGAACGACGACGAAAGCATTCGCGTTGAATTATGGGGCTCTGAAAAGCTTATTCAAGATTTTAATAAATGGATAATGTAAATAAATGGATCAAAGTAGTGAACAAATTATAGACCAACGGAAATAAATAATTCCACGCAATACCAAAACTCTCCAGTTGTCATGTGCTTATATCCATCGCTTTTGGATCCGTTGCTTTCGGGTTTGACTCCCAAATAAGCTTCATTGGTTATAAGCATATCGTGAGTCAGTATACAGTCGCCTGTTATGATGTCCTTGTACAGTGGCACACTCAGAATATTCGCAAGTGGGGGGGCCCAGTGGTGCAAGAAATTTTTGGTGGAAAAAAGTGACCAGTCGCCATATCAATAACGGTTGCCTTTTGTGTACGTTTATAATTATTAAATTACTAATTATTCCATAATTAAAGATAAATAATTAGAAGTGATTATGGTCGTAGATTTGTACAATGGCCTTATCTTATCTCTATCAGTAAGGTTAGATTTCTTGACATGGTTAGAAATATCTGCAGTCAAAATTTCCACTTCAACCATGTCTCATGTTGTGTTTTGGTCTACCTTTACCTCCCGGAAAGCGTTTGAAGGCGGTGCGGGTCACTTCTGCTGTTGCTTGCCTCAACAGCCGTCTCGTCAATGCCACCAGAGTTTAGGGAAATGTGGGAAGCATCACAACATTCATCTTACATTTTTAATAAAATAATTTACCAGTGTCTGTTGGCCTAATAATTTTTCGTTTTGTTAACCCAAGGGAGAGGACCGGGCCCCCTCGGCCCTTACGTGGAGCGCCGCTGCCCTTGTATAAAAACAATTATTTGTCTATTTCTGGCAGTTAAAAAAAACTGCCAAATACCAACTGATAAGAAAACCAAACTAATGGGCATTTAGAAAGAATAAACCTTCAATGTTAGTAAATGTAAGAACGTTGAAAATGCATTCTATAACATTGATGTTTATTATTTTTGATAGATTTTTAGAAAGATTTAGAAAGGCGTAAACATTGGTCTATGATAGCTAAAATACAAGATGTAATTTCTACAATTAATATTTTCTAATTCTCGACCGAGTCTTAAATTAATTACAGTTTCACAATGTGTACTGTTAGTTAACGAGTCCGATATCAGATCTAAGATAAGCTTTAAACTTTAGGTTAATTCATTAATGCACCAACAAATAAATTAATTCGATTACAACGTTAGACGAACTAGTATGCCGTTTTGGCAGAATGATACGTTCGAACACATCGATGATAAACGGAAGATCGACATATTTTAGAATTCCGAGCACAAAAATAAATACTTTTGCCAAACATTTAAAGAGGAACTATATATAATATTTGTTGCCAGATACAGAAAGTGACATTATGTACACCATTTGGTAAACGTTAAACAAAAAGAAACAATTTGGCATACTGGCGATTTTAGAAATTACATTTATTAAGTTTACGTTACTTTGTATTCCAAGTGGCAATAGTACAGGAAGCAATTAATAAAAGGAATACGTAGCATTCCTACTTTCGAATCCAAAATTGTCCTTCTACCTTTATTAAAATATGAAGAAAAATCTTATGAGAGAAATAACAAATTAATAACGGTTTTTTTTATTTATCTCAGAAAGAACATTTTCAACATTAAAAAAAACTCGTATGGCATGAAAACGAGTTGTAAAAATGTTAAAAAACGAGTTTATTGTTGTAATTACTCGTATAAAAGTTAACACGTACTCCTATTACTATTCGAGTTTTCTCAATCGTGTTTTTGACATTATGTTTCTTGTTTGCGAACGTAAGAAGTATTTGTTGCTTCACTATATATTTCCATATTTTATAATATTATATATTAATATACTTAAACTTTTTCTCTATAAATTTACTTTATTCATGGGCCAGGCTCGTAGCTAGACGCTTGTTACAGGGGGCTTTAAAAGTACAGTGGGCTTGAAAGTTACAGGGGGCTCAGAAAGTTACAGGACGGGCTTAAAATTCATTAATGTTTTGATGTATTTTATTATCATACTTAATAATACTAAATATCTAAGTAGATTTATATATTTAACGTTACTGAATCAATTTCTTAACATAAGTTTTAAATTGAAAACATAGAGGTATACTAAAATTTATAATGTCCCTTATCTTTATTATAGATTAGATGAAGACTGAAACCTCTGCAAAATACGTGATGCATACAAGATCTACCTCAGAAATATATTTTGAATATATTTTTAACGTCAAAGAACAATTTTCATTGTCATGTACAATTATATAGAAAACAAAAAATTTAAAAACTTTAAAATAATTTATTTTGAAAAACTATTTTCCATCAAGGGGGAGGCTGACCACGTTGGCTCCACGTGGGGCTCAGCCCACCTTTAGCCCCAGACTTGCCACGGCGCTGACACGTGCACTTTGTTTTGTAAACGTAAATATTTCTATTTTGTACGTGAATTTTTCTTTAATTTCCTATTCCTACGTCTTCTACATTTCCTTCTTATAAACGTTACTATTCTTATAATCATTATCAGGGGTCGTTAACCCATGACACTGTGCCATACTTGGCTTGCGGATTACTTTTCGATGTCCATTTTGTGATTTTAAAATAACTTACATGACAGCAATTATTTCAGCACTGGCGTCAGGTTTAAAATACGACATTTGACAAAGGGAGCAGTTGTCTCGTAAAAGGCCGTGTTTTAAATCTTACAACGATGTTGAAATAACTATTGTCATGGAATCTCCTGGTGAAACTCTGTATTGTTTTGTTATAGAACACATAGTTGAAAATCTCCTTCTAAATTAAAACTTTTTATTTTCTAAATTAACTAATTATTAATTTATACCTTATTAAATTCCTAATTATTAATTTATATCTTATTAAATTACTAATTATTAATTTTTATTCTCTTAATTAACTAATCTATTAATTTTTATTCTCTTAATTAACTAAGCTATTAATTTTCATTAATAGTTAAGTAGTAAATTAAGATTTCATATTGTGATCGGGAGTAAGCTGCCACGCAGAAGGAGATTGCAGCACATATTTACTTTGACATAACATCTTTAAAAGGTTGCCAATCTCATTCGTCCTCCTATGTAAAATTGTACAATTTTTTCAGAACACCTCATTTATTTATACATTACATCGCATTATAACTAACTTCCTTTTTTTATATGCACGATTCAATTCAATATTTACACGGTGTATTTTAATATATAATCACTTGCATTATCTTATTATATCCACACGCTTCATTTTCTCTCCTCTTCCAACAATATTTCCTCCCTCCCTCCCTCCCTCCATCCACCCATTCATCTCAATGTCAATAAACGTAACTTACACGAATACTAAAAAAGTTGTTTAAGTTCATTATAAATGGAATTTTTAAATAAATTTGTAACCGTATTAAAAAGCCAATCCATAAGTGCTGTCAATTTATTAGCGTGAAAAGAAGCAAGATTAAAAATTTCTAACGTCGTTAATTTCTTTCTCTTTCTTTCCGATTCCACAAGTATTTACTATATAACGTATTTTTTTTCAGATCATAAGTATTTCTTATATTTAAGTACAACCCTTGAATGGAAAATGCGGCTCAAAAAATAGCTATTTTAATACACGGATGCTGCTTATAAATATAAAAGTCCAGCTATAAAAATTTCTAAATAAAACTATAAGTAAGTGTATTAAACGCCGCCAATTTTAAATAATAATATCGTAATTAAAACTCTCTTGGTTATCAAAAACTTGTGAAAAAGCAGAAAAGCAATAAAATCTAACAGCTCTCAAAATCGTTTTAAAAGAGTCTGAAGCTAAGAATAAATATTTTTTTACCATTTATTTTTACAACCGATAACGAAGCACCACAAATTATTGGTTTTATTAGCCTACTAACAGTTACGTCGACATTAGCATAAGCATCGTGTCATCTATGACATGATCTTTTTTTTTTTTTTACTAAAAGTATGGTTATTACCCGGCCATTTCCATAAATTCGATATCGTACAAGCAATCGCTTATCATTAAGGTGTGTTCAGTTCATTTATGTCAGCGTAAAATGATATCATTTTTTCAGGAAAAAATAAATAACCTTTCAATGAAAACGTTATCGTGAAACTGACTTTTTTACGAGAAAATGACATGTATTATTTTAACGGCATTCTCAATAACTATTAATTGATCGTGCTAATTTGGCCGAAGTAATTATACATTTTCCTCTTTTAAGAGACTTCCGTTTCTTCTCATGAACCTTTTATGTCATATCTCCGCTGAACAAATAATAATTTAATTCGAAAAGTGCGCTAAATTCCGTTCATAACCATGCCAAATCTAATAAGTAAATATGTTGAAAATCATGAAGCATCAGGCAGCCAAAAACGCTTCGTCACTTTTCATTAGAGACCTCTGCAACAGCTGAGTTTATTGCAAATGAATTTGCTTAGTTTATGTTTTTGAGAGCATCATAAATTTCGAATATGAGTGTTTGATTCAGTAAAGTTTCACTGTTTTCGATGAATTGCAAATCACTGAAGTTGCTAGTTTAACCTAACGTCATGCGAGTCACGTAAAAACTATGGCTTTCTGCTTTTTTCCATTCCTAAACCAAATCACGTCAGTATATTTGAATTTCAAAATTATCGTAAATCAAAAATATTACGTATTATATGCATCACCAAAAACTCTATATAGGTTAAAAAATTTATTTTAATTCTATTATTATTCGGTCTATTGTTACATATTTGCTTTATAAATTCAAGCTCAGCATAAGTGCTGCATAGGCATGTCGTCAAATATTCATTGCATATGAAAGTGATGTAACAAATTGTTTTGCAAAAAAAAGATCTTACAAAAAATTTCTTTCTGATAGAGAATCTCTGGAAGCTGCATGACATCTGGATGGCCTTCTGTGATTAATAACAAAGAGTTAAAAGTCATTGTTGGAAATAATTCGCTGAAGAATGGATCCAGTACCCCAGGAACAAGCGAAAATATCATTACTTCCCACCAAAACTTCCAATTTCCCATTCTGCAAAGGCTGTTCCCTTCCCAATGCCAGACCTTTTACAGAAACGGTTTAAACGGATTTTGCATCTCATTGGGAAAACAGGGTCAAATGTGATTGTGTCTATTTTGACAAGCAAGATAATTGTTGAATAACTATAAAGTTTTTTCTTTTCACACGAAAAAGCAACATTTTACCTGTGCTCGTGTGTACACGTTACCTGACATAAAGAGAAAATATATTTAATATGTGATTCAAACAGATCGATATATTAAATTTAAAATACACGAATGTTGAGTTAGAATCGAAAAATGGGAGATTATGCATTGAATATACAGTGTTCATAGGGAAGTCCGAATGTGGCCCGTAACTTCTGAATGGAGGTAGTTTTCGTAATGGAAGTTAGATATTAGTGCAGTAAATTGACTATGCGCTATCGGATGAGACTAACAGCTGCGTCTCCTGGCGATGAACTGAGGAAGTTCAAAAAATTCTATTGAGAGATAATTAAGAACGGGAAATATTTTCAATCAGAAAGTTGTAGAGCATCCTTAAATTAGTAAGAAAAGATGTACGACTCATACACAACATGCACTGGCAAAAAATTGAATTGTTCCAAAATTTCGATGTATCACTTTTAATGCATGCTTTCTGGTGTTTTAGAAGTTGAGTTGACGTTCTTCTAGGAGAGATACTATGGCATTTTTCCTATGAGAACTTCAGCTCAACTTCAAAAACGTTTGTAAACATCAATTGAAAGTGATGCATAGCATTGAAACATGGGAATACATAACTTTTTGGCAGTACATATTGTGTTTGTTTTCTTACAAAATAAAGGATACTGCATAATTTTTTAATTGCAAATATTTCCCCCCCGTCTTAATTTCCTTTCGTTATAAAAAAAGTTTCTTCAGTTCGCCACCAGGGGCGCTGCTGTTCATCTCATCTGATAGTGCATAGTCATTTTACTATACCAATACTCAACATAATGGCATGAGCTATCATCGTTTAAAAGCTATTGGCCTCATTGGGACTTTCCTAAGAACACTTTATAAATGCCTTCATTGATCGAATGTCAAGACAATTCCTAGATAATAAACCAATAGATATAATGTCGAGATATAAGATTAGAACAAAATGGCCGTGTATGCATAGTGAGCGGAGGAAACCACTCCAGAGATAGTTGGAGTATGCCAATAATTTGTAGCTGTGAAACTGAAAAGGAAGAAGAGTGTTAATTTCACGACCTATGCTATATACATAATTAGATCATAAGTTTAAAAAGTAAGCTTTCTAAAGTATTACCACGAAGCGAGAAAGCTAATATAGAAATCAATCAACGATAGAGTATCGGAGTGTAAAATGTTTTTTTGAAATAGAAAACTCCAGTTTTACCATGTTTGGCGCAGTATAGCCCAGATGCTCTTGCGCCATAAAAATCCAAACAAACAAACAAATAGGAAATTCAAGATAGGCTACTAATGTTTTGGCTTTTATTGGCTTCAATTTTTTAGAATTTTTCATCAAAATTTTTTTATAAACTAAGCATTAAAATAAATGTCCACCTCTCACACAAGCTTAACAGTTTAAAACATTGCATTATAAATAATTTTCCTTTGTTTATTAAATTCGTAGAAATATTCTTGGTCCGTTTTATTGAATTATAATGATAAAGATGTGTTAATTTCACATAGAAAGAATACGGTTATAAAAATTAATATAATTAAATAGAAAATTTTCTCAGTTGATACTGTTGCAATTTTTAAATTGAAAAAAGGCAAAATAGACCTTATTTGGTTTAAAAGCAAAGGGATAAACTAATATTACTGGTAAGGCTTATTAAAATATAGGATAATCGTATTTCATTTCACGTGTGCAATATATGTAAATGCAGACCTCGATATGAGCGAAGGCTTTCTAGAGCTCACAGGATTTTCGCAAGGTTAAAAGCCCTAATTAATCTAAATTCGTGCACGAGCAAACTTTTGAGATATTCCAAACACTTCAAGATAATTAATAATTATGTTGAAATTGAGGGAGATTCTATTCATTAGTCACTACGACTCAGCATAAGCGTTAGAAAATTATTATTAATCGTGTGATTAGCAATTAACGTAAGAGCATGCGCTAGTGTGATTTCATAGGAAGTGACTGTTTCATATAACAAATCTAAAAATTCTAAAATTCTGTTTCTCTACAGAGCTTTCATTTTTCGTCGATGTATCTGAAAATACTCATTTCGTTGAAAATTAGACTTAAACGAAAATTTCTTCCAGTGATTTAAATAGGACCTTTGTCCGAATAAAAATAGTAGAAGCTTCGTCTACTAGCATATTTAATTTATTTTATAGAAAGGTATGTTTGCTCGACAAACTTAAATATTTAATGAAATAATACATCAAACAAAAAGTGAATCTATTTAAATAAAATTAAATTTCGCTTAAATTAAACAACAATTTTAATCAATGCTTTTAGGCGTAGTGTTACCAGGTCGTGGGTTCAAGTCCCATCGAACGCAGACAATATTTCTTTTCTTTTGAACGTTTCAGCATCTAACCACGCCATAACATCAGCGCTGGTATCACTAAAAAAATTGATTAATATTGTTGTTTAATTTAATCTGCGTAGTGTTCGATTTATATAAATAAATTTCGCTTGCTATAAAGACTCTTAATAAAGTACTAATTCGATGAAAGGCTAATTATAATTTCTTTTGATGCAATTAGTACTTTATGCAAGTGAAATAAAGTACGAGTAAAATGATAATTCTATAACCCTTGTTTCCCATTCTAATATATATTATCAGCTATCTAATATATTATTATCTAATATATAAGTTATCAGCCACAGCCTACATCAATGCGTTTCATATTCATAAATGAAGAAAATTATTAATAACAAAATAAAAATACGTAATTCTTACTCCTTACATAAATAAATGCAACCAAGATGATTAGTATATGAAGTTAAATATCAAAGTAAAATACTCAACATTTTTCAAAGTATTGTATATAAAAATATAGGGCTTCTATTATGGTTGGCATTTAGTTGACTGCGTGTATGAAGTTACTTTAGACTTGCAGTCATAATTCAGTCATAATTGCAGAACTCAATGAATCACACAATTCAATCGATCATAACACACTCAGTCACAACACATCACTCAATCATAACCCAATTCAATCAGTTAGTTTAGGTATAATTTTTTGTGACTAATCCTTCTCGTTATCCATTTTGCACGCGTGAGAAATTTTTGTACACAATCAAATCTGGTTAACGCGGACACCACTGACGTAGAGAGCCAACTCGGGTCCTCAGGCCCACTTTGAAGGGCTATCATGACCTCTTCCCTTTTGGGGACGGTTGTTGAACCACCAAATGAAAAAAAAAGTACGAAATTAAAACGCATTTTTTGTACTTATTTATTACTTAATTATTTTACAAGATCACTGATGAAAAAAGAAATTAATGTAAGTGAATATTACTTTTTTTCAGTAATTGAGACAAGCTAATAAAGAATAATTAAAGCCGTCGCACAGTGGAACGTTTCGTGAATCTAGCGGGTCAAAGGTCAGTGATTAAAAAATAAAGCTGTTCTAACAGTTGAAATGCTTATTTACGCAATATATATTATTTGTCTGAGATAGAAAATTATAAATAATTAAGATTAATTTATAAAAACTAGTTAGTACTTGCGTAATATACGCCATCATTCATTTCTCATTACGTCTTCGCCATTGCGAAAATCATTTTGGAAGTATTTAACTTGTAAACACTCAGTAAAATTTAGTTAATTTATAATATATAATAACGCCTTTTATTTAAAAGTATTTTCTTATTTTCTGAAATTTGCATATTACGAGTATTTAAATAAAAGAAATAATATATTTTACACGGAGGATATATATAATATGGCAAACGTGGATTGACCATAATAATAATTTATTGCATTTCTAAATCTCTTTCACTGTCACTACTGCTATCATTGTCACCACCGCTGTCACCATCACGGTTATTGTCAATTCTGCTGTTACTCGTTAGCCATGAACTATGGGATGTTCGCTTTGTCAAGTGGAGAAGTTTCTTGGCGTTTTAACTTAGCTTGTTTTTTTTCGTGAGAAGTGGCCGAATGCTACTTGTTAGGGGATCTGATGTAAAGAAAAGATCATGAAAAATATCCATGTTTGTATGAGTTCTGGAATATTTTTTTAAAAATCCTTCCCTTTACATCTTGAACTGTATATGGCGGTGTAGCGGTACACTTTCCGTCAGGGGATGGCAACACCTACGAACTAGAACCAAAACTTTTCCAATTGCAGAACCAAAACTGACGCTAAGTTCGCGGAAAAGAAAGTGATTAGAGAAAGACTTCCTCGTAACGTCCACGCCTTTGCATGCGTATGTTCTTCACGATTGTACAAGCTTACGTTAATCTCGGAATCCATATTATCGTACGTATGTAATTAAAGTTCAGTTTATTCGGGCCATAATGTTTTGATATTCTGTTTGTGAACCGGCCAATTTTATCGTACACCCACGAAAACGCGATAAGTGATGACTCTCGGACTTTACCGCAACTTTGGATAAAATGCCGAAAGAAGAAGTGCCAGGCAGCTCGACTCCACAGGAGCCACAAATTGCTAGAGTTAGTGTAAAAGTTCCACCTTTCTGGAAGCCAGACCCACGTGTATGGTTTCTACAGTTGGAAGCGCCGTTTCGGAATAACAGCATTTCTGCGGACCAGACGAAATACGACATAGTTGTGAGTTCAATTGATACCGACGTGTTAAGCCAAATCTCTGACATTTTATTTTAATCAATCCCGCAGCAGAATGAAAATACGAGGAAAATAAAAACAGACTAATCACAGCATTAGCGAATAGCTAAACAAACGATTTCTCATTGTGATCAAATCCGACTTTCTATCACAATAACCGCACCAAGCCGCGTACGAATTACGCGCACGAAGACTTTTACGATCAGTAGCGTTTCTTTTCGTAATAACCGCGCGATCAAAAGCCGCTGTTACAGTCAAACAAGTAAGTCCTCCACAGGTTTGAGGCAACCCCGACTCACAGCGCAGCAAAGCCTCCAACTAGGAGCAGCAAAGCCTCCAACTAGGAGCAACAAAGCCTCCAACTAGGAGCAGCAAAGCCTCCAACTAGGAGCAACGAAACTACACTTTGTCACGTTGAAATACGTTTTGTGCGAAAACTAGCCCTCAACTGAGGCCGCAAAATCTTTTTCAACAAGCAACAACCAAGCTGATCACAGAGCGTTTCATTTGGAAAGATACCAATAAAGACTGTCAGGCTTGGACTCGCGCATGCCTAGCATGCCAACGCTCCAAAGTCCATCGGCACACACGAGCAGCCCTAGGCGAGTTTAAGGTACCCAATCAAAAATTCAAACACATAAACGTTGATATTGTTGGACCCCTACCACCATGTCATGGTTATCGTTATTTATTAACGGCAATAGATCGATTTACCAGGTGGATAGAGGCCACACCCTTGGAGGATCAGTCCGTGGACACTGTCAGCAAAGCACTAATTGGATCATGGTTCGCTCGGTTTGGCATACCGGCAAAGATAACAACAGACCAGGGTCGCCAATCCGAGAGAGAATTATTTCATTCTTTGGGAAAATACCCTGGTTTTCAAAAACATCACACATCAGCTTATCACCCACAGGCAAAGGGTCTCATCGAGCGACAGCATCGTACACTCAAAACCGCTCTGAAAAGCCATCTTCAAAAATCAACTTCATGGGTCGATGCTCTCCCATTTGTACTTCTTGGGCTTCATTCCGCCATTAAAGAAGACTTGGGGTGTTCATCTGCTCGACTGGTATATGGTTCAGCACTGCACTTGCCGGGTGAATTTTACAATGATTCCAGAGACACAACAACACGATTTCTTAAAACAACTTCAAAATTTTGTCAAAGCATTAATACCAACCCCAACAACAACACACGGGACAAAAAACTTTTTGTACCCATGGATCTGAAAACGTGTACACACGTCTTTGTGCAAGACAACGCGACACACGCAAACTTGCAGCCAAGTTACCACGGACCATATGCAGTCAAACGATGCACTGAGAAGATTTTTGATATCGAAATCAACGGAACTGTCAAGAGAATCTCCATTGATCGAATCAAACCAGCTTTTATGCTTGAAACAGAGAGGACAACAGCTCATGGCAGCAATGCCGTTTAGGACACCAATGAAGCAAACACCACAGAGACCTCAATGATAACAGGGATCACGAGATCGGGTCAGCAAGTTCATTTTCCCACTAGATATGTCACTATATGTTCAATTTAAACGTTGTCGCTGGGAGGGGAGTGTGTAGCGGCACACTTTCCGTCTAGGGATGGCAACACCTACGAACTAGAACCAAAACTTTTCCAATTCCAGAACCAAAACTGACGCTAAGTTCGCGGCAAAGTAAGTGATTAGAGAGAGACTTCCTCGTAACGTCGACGCCTTTGCACGCGTATGTTCTTCACTACTGTACAAGCTTATGTTAATCTCGGAATCCATATTATCATTATGCCACGAAAAAGCGATAGCGGCTTTCCCGAACATTTTCTGAAAGTTCCCCAATTGGTAACTTGCTTTATAATTTTAGGCCTATGCTTTAATATTTCGTATACTGTGATTGACATAGGGTACAATTTATATCGTTTTACAAAATATGTTGTATTGCTGAATTTTGTTGAATTGTCTGAAAATTGTTGAATTGCTGTATCAAATGCATACTGCTCAATAACATAACCTGAAGACAGTGCTTGAAGGACAATACTGAATTTATGAATCAACTCTTTATCAATAAGAGTAATATGTGATGAAATTAGAGCATTTTGAAAAAACCTTCGAGCAGTATTTCTGTCATTCGTATTTCCACCACCTTGCTTAGGACAATCTATAAGAAGACCAGTTTCTGAACGGAATCTATTAATCATGCCATTATTTCTAGAAACCATGCTGTCTTTTTCTTCCTGCCTTCGAGCTTGCCGCTTCTTAATTTTGAGTTTGCACGAAATGTGAAGTAGGCAGACACTCCATAATTTTGATATATCCGTGAAGGGTTAAAAACCTCATGGTAAGGTTTCTCCATTGCATTTTCTTTTTCTTACCTCGTCCAAATTATTCATATCTTTGACAGTGGCCCCACAGAAGTAACATTTCTGAGTCGGGCAGTTTGATGCCAAAGAGTTACACACCTAATCATCAAACATTATCTCAAAAAATTACGATTTTATAGAAACTGTGTGCTTCAATATTTTTGTGTTTGTGACAGACTTCGTTGATCTATTTCCTTATATGCACCATTTCTTTCACGATCATTTTTTCCGTTTCTTTTACGAAATAAAATCTAATTGGTCTGCAAAATTTAGTTGATGACGTCCGGGGATTTTGCCAAAAAACCTTTCTTTTGTTCTTCAGTATTCCCTTCAATTAACTGAAGCGGTGCAAAAAACGATATTAAAATACTGGAATCGTCAAAAAATCCCTCCGGCGCCTTTTGTCTATAAGGGTTAAAGCTTCCACATCCGTCACAACCCCATTTAAAAGTAAATATAAGATCAGAAGGCCCCTTTCCCTCGTAAAATAGTTTAAAATAAAATTTTCAATCATGATAAGTCTATTGATTGTCAGATCTATAATGGCTTGTAGCTTGATTTCAGCCATAGATTAGGTAATCAGCTTTTCTGAAGGCGGAGTTTATCACAGTTTCTTGGCTTTAGAAACCACGTGATGTGTTAGGTAAGGTCTTACCACCATTTATTTCCATTGTCCTTTGCGCAATAAAAGTTTTTATTGTAAGTTTACAAGAAACCAGCAAAACCAATGCTCCGTCATAAAAGCATGTCGATGAAGTTTTTCCGTCATTGTTTGCATTATATATTTTTAAATTCTAGTTTCTCATTTTAGTAAAAATAATAGTGTTTTTAACATTAGAGCTTTATCCCTTTTGCCTGACTTCCTCAACTTACGCTGAGCAGCAAAACAAAGTTTGTCTAAAGGTCGCTCTACTAACAGTGGTTTTACTTTTCTTATTTTAGATTTTGACTCCTCACAAACTGAAAACAATTTAGTAGGCCAGCCATCATCAGATGTTGAAAAGTTGCGGAAAATACGCAATAGAAATTTTTATTGTACCTTTTAGCCAATGTCCATGTTGGACTGATAATTTCCAGTAGTTGCGATTATATTGCACCCAGTATAGTCTAAGAACCTTAAATAAAAAGCTCCAAAATTCGAAAAATTTCCTCTTGAATGGTACGTGACATGTTCTTTAGGTTGAATTTACTTTTGATTAACTCCAAAAGAATATTTTTTCCTTCAGAAATCTCCGGGATAATACTATTATCCTCCCTTAGCCTTTCTACAAGCTCCCTTTTCTTTATCACGATTTTTCTCCCTAAAACAATAAAATATAATTCCTAATTAATCAGGCAAAAATGGGCAGCTGAAATTGGGTAAATTACAAACTACATTAATCATAGCCCCCAGGGTATTGTTCAGGTTTCAAGTTCCGTTAGGTTCTTGAAAAACTGGAGCTTAAAGAGCTATTACATTTTCGAAAACTTTTTCCCTTTTCTGTTCTTCAATTGTAAATTTTTTTTATAGCTAAAATATATTGATATATAATATTTCAACCAAACAATATGAAAATACATACCCTTATGTTTGTAATGCATGATTAAGACAAATAAAACCCATATTTATAATACTTCATTTCACCACTACAATTACAGTCCACTTTTCACACATACTGACTTGCCTCTCCTTCGTATCTCTAGCTTCTGATTCGCCGGTTATTTATTCGAAATATAGGCTTTTTTCTCTATAAATTCACACCATTCCAGTATTACTGATTAATACTCTTGTTTTTGTTTAATCTTTGTAGTTGTTTTTGTTTAATTTTTCATTGGGTATCTTTTAGACTTTTGACTACCTAGATTACATTAAACATCCCACTGTGCGTCGTCGGGAAATTTCTCGGGGGGGGAGCATATTATAATTTATTTTTCATTTTTAAACAGAAAAGCAAGAATATCATATTGAAAATATTTTGGGTGCACGGCCAGTCCCTAGTCTCCATCCAGCCCCTTATGCCCCCTCTCTCATAGGCCCTGGGTTTAGCTCTGTAACCCCTCACTGAAAGCTTGTAATCCCCTTTATGAATTTTATGCGTACGCTTATGGTGAACATTTAGGGATATAAAAATATTCTTTGTGAATAAGACGTTGTGAACTTTGTGAGTTGAACTTTGTGTGTTGAGATTTTGTGAATAAGACGTGTATAAGACGTTCGAGCTACCTAGAAAGGATGAATTAGTGTTACTAAATCATGCATAATGGAGCTTATGCGAACAATTCGCGTTGAAAATAATTCCCAATAACGAAATTAAACTTTGTGTTTATTTTACTTACTGTACATGCCATATATACACATATTTATGCACACTTATACATAATTATGCAACTTATACATATTTAAAAAATTATTAAATTGTGTAGAAGTAGAAGCATTTTTTAAAAAAAACTCCTAATTGTATTTGTAGAATATTTTCTTAGAGTATTTAATATAAAAAGTATGGTTATTAAATTATAGCGATAGCAATTACATTGACAGGAATAACAATGAAAATTACAATGAGGTTTATAGGGCAATGAAATTATATTTTGAAAGTAACAGTATGATCTTTAAATTTACATTAAAGTTCTTTTTAAGTTAATTAATATCATTTATAAGGTACACAAATAAAAGTAAAGGTTAAAACTTGGATCGCAACGTATTTTAATCTTTTTCACTATCATAGTTCGTTATGTCTTTACAAGTTTTGTGTATTGGTGTATTTTTTAATAGTAATTTTAACTTACGTGAATTCAAATACGTGATTCCAAATACGTGATTCAAATACGTGAATTCGAATACATGAATTCAAATGTGTGCATTGACAATATAATTAGTTTGTACATTCATCATTAAGCATAAGAGATAAAGGAGATATTGCAATAGTATGTTGGTACGATTATTGTAACGGCATTTATTTTCTTTCATAATGCATATTTGTAATGATTCTGTAAAGGTGCAAAATATTTGTTTGTAAAATCCAATTTTAGAATTACAGTTGTGTGAAAAAGCTTGTCTATATTCAACGCTAAATAGTGAATTTATCTTATTACATTTTGGAGTAATCCAGTTCAAGCTAAATTGGACTTTTAACGGAAGAGAAATTCACGCTGCGAATTTCAAGAATCACCTTTGCAATAACTCGTCGTACTTTGTTCAATTTCATTTAAAAGACTATAGGACGATGGTCTTCAGTACAACTGCATTTCAAGAAGTGCCTTTTCAGAAATTCTGGGTTCGATATTCAAAGAATTAATTCACGTTTGAGGCAAGTGTAGACAGTGATATCTCCAGCAGAGGATAGCAATCAACGAGGATGAATTAGGCAGGAAGAATTCCAGAAAAGCCCCATTCCATACCCTCGAGGATACGTCGCTTTCAGAAGTCTGGAAGTTAATAACACTAACCACTTCCTTATTTAGAAGCGATCTTGTGGCAATACCGTCTTTCAGAATACATATTCTTATTGCTTAGGAAATTAAGAGATATGGAGGCAATTGAGCAAAGTACTGGAGCATACCTATGTAGCTACAGAGTTCCAGAAGTTCTTGCAATTTATCTCTATGAAACAAATAGGCTGAATATAAATGTGTGTTGAGGGACTCGTCTCGAACACTAGCACTCATCGATTGTAAAGTGATTCCAACTCTTGGCAATCTTTGATTGTGTGGATCATTTGGAGGTGGTAACTAAATATTTTCCAAGAGCTAGAGAAAGATGAATTCTTTAACAACATGTGCAATATGTGTACATCAGCTTATATCAAAACTTTGATTGTTTATTTTCTAATAATTAGACACCAACGATGTTACTTCATCATAGAAGTGTTAAACTTCATGTTCCTTTTACCCTAAAATTAATAAAAAATTGAGGAGGATATTGGGGTTTATACTAATTTAAGAATATTGGAAAAGGAATCATAGACTTAAGGTGAACCCCTTTGTGAATGAAAACACGAAAAACTATACAGATACGAGAGAGGAATAAAATCTCCTCTTACAGATGCAACAGCTTTCAGAAGACTATCGTTAGTTTTATAGATAAAATAGTTGTATCGGGTGGTGGGAGGTATGTTTGCAAATAAAAATAATGCAAAATTAGGATAACATTGCTTGATAATCTGGGCATCAAATTATGATGACACATACTTTCAAAAGCCCCTGTTTCCACCATTAACTTCAAGTCCCCATTCTTATTTTTCTGGAATTTTCACTACCGTAATTTCGCAGGTTCAAATATTTCGGTATATGCTCTCTAAAAGACATTGACTTATTCAAAATGCATTAAATTCATTGTCAGTAAATGTTCTTAAAACGGGCGGGAAACCATCACTTTATAAATAGAGTAAAATCCTCCAGAACTTGTTGTATTCTGTGGTGATTAGTTTAAAAAAAGACCTATTATTGCAGAAACTGCTTCGAAACATGACATGCCATGGGCACCCATATGGGGCAGAGGAGGTTCGAGCCTGCCTAGCCGTTTAAAAGCTTGATTTGCCTGAACCTTCTATGCATCTACTTTCAAAAGTTTTTCAGTCACATTTTAAAATACATTGCTTCTTAGCTCATTACTAATTGTCAAGCAGTATCAATTATTTTTGTAGCATTTTGGTATCTTGTACATTCACTAAAATTCTCGACAGCTTTGAGAAGGAGGTAATAATTTTTCTCAACAGCCCCTAGAAGTAATAGCATGGGCGGCCATGTTACAGGTCACTTGAATATGTAAAGAGATCTACCCGGCATGTTTGCACATAAAGTGGATATACTGTAAGAAATTCCATTGAGAGACAAAATACACAACCGAAAATTGACTTGCGTCTGTACTTAATATAATGTCATCCAATAATTTATCAAAGAGAACAACACTCTTTTCAGGTATTTTATCCACAACTGATTGTCCTGTTCTGTCTTGCGCCTTACACATCTAAATGAAGAGTAACAAGTTAGCCTGTCTGTTTAACAGTGTCATTTAATTTGAACTAACGTACGACATTGACAATCGTTGCCTAAGGGAACAGACCGATTGCCATAAAAAGACAAATTTCAGAAACTTCCATTCGTTCTCGGTCGGATAAAGTAACATCAATATATCTTGCCACACTTATGTAAAACTACGTTAGAAAATTTCCAATCTTTGGTGTAAAACTGCCTGGATTATAAACTAATTATAACTTTTTGCCTCTTTGTATATTCTTTAAAACATTGTTCTTCATAAGTTTAGGGTGAACGCTCTATCTACTCCTGGTGTTTTAATTTCACAAATTATGTTTTCGAAACATCTAGATTAACATTCGTATTTTGATAATTTTATTACTTAAAATGTTTAAATGCACCTGATTTATAAGCGACGATACTTTTTTCTATTAGAATATTGAAAATAGATACATCACATTGTAGTGAAAACGTAACACGAGAATTAAAATGCAACATATGATAATGAAAAACACTATGCAATATATTATTTTTAAAATATATAATAACATACTATAATAAAAATATTCTGAATAACATCAATTTGACATAAAATTTCTTGTCGTAATATAAACATTTATCGATATAACCACAATGCATGCTCATTGAAGCCTATGAGTTTTTTCCTAGGTTTTAAGAGATTCGCACTCCTAGGTAAAATGTCTGTCTACTGCCTTACTGTGAATTACTGGGTATGCATTCGTTTACCGTATTATAAAACTCTGTTCGATTCCCAATGAAATCGTAGAATGTGTGTCATTTTTCCATTTAGCTTGGTTCCCATGAAAGCAGAAATTCCGATTCCTAGGGAAATCGTAGGTCTCGACGTAGTATAACCTTTGATGTCGTTGCACTGTACAAACACCAGAAAACCTAGTAAGAATAATGTATTTGATCATGAATCCAGAATATAAAATTTAGACTAAACCTGAGTATCTACAGTAAGGCCATTAAATCCACCTACCTATGAAAAAACGCAAAGGAAAGGGATTTGATAAAAACCAATGTAAAATATTTAAAAGCACTAAATAACTGCAGGGCATATGAGAAATCAGGACAAAGTGATATTTTTGCGAACATATCAAAGCATGCCACTGTTTTTTAAATGGTTACTTCTTTCAAAAGCTTTTTTGATAAGGTTTGCGATATTCGAAGCTTACCCTAGTTACCATTTTCACGAGAAATTAACCACTCCTGTCACCAATGGTTCATCAGCTGCGTTAACGCTAACGAGTTTGCTGCTGTTGCTGATTGCATTTGCGTTAATCTAAGGAAATGGCTCAATGGGGCGTTCGCTTGTTTTTCGAACAGCTGATGTTGCTTCCGCGAAAGAAACTCATAAATCTAAATAATTAACTAACTTCATAAAAAACCTTTACACATAGCTCCGATCTGTTATTTTAACCACGTAGTTATTTACATTAAACAAAGACGAAACCTTTCCCACGGTTAAAGCCATCATTATTAATGCGGAATTTTATAATTTGTGTTGTGGGTGTCACTTGGTCCTTTTATTTGATTACCAAGCCCTTTTCGAGAGCGCCACATGATGTAATATACAAAGTTACCTTTTTTTTTTGCTTTACGGAGCAAGGACAGCCAAGATCATGAGGCGCAATGACACACTTTACTCCGAGGAAACCAAACCACCAAATGTAGGGGATAAGAAAATGGAATGCGTTCTGCGGAATCACTGGAATTGAACTCGGTTAACGAAACGATAGACGAAACGCGGAGTCACTGCGCCACAACAGGTCATATAACTTCATACGATATGGGCTGAACACTGGGTGCAGAAGTGCGGTTTTTTGAACTTTGTTATATGTTTATGGTGCAAGGACAACAAGGGTCATTCTTCTTGAATTTGATGGGGAACTTTTTGTCTGCCATTTACTTATACGATATATGCTGTAGCTGGTATGCATGCATATCTGTTTCAATGAATGAAGAGGTGCATATCTCATGCATATCAGATGCATATCTGGACTCAGTATTATGAGTATATATATGAAATTCCCTCATCATTATTATTAATTTATTTTTATGAATATGCCTTTGAAATTTTGTCATGATATACGTAAACTCAAAAATTATTAAAAAAATCAAATTCGTTTAATGACTTCTCCAAATAACGGTGAAGGTTGTGTGTATGTAATGAAGTGGAACCACTTCACTGATGTATGCAAATGATAAATGCGATTTGTCATACTTGGGATTTAACGCTGCTAGTAATTTACTGTGTTTTGAGTAATATATATTGTACGTTTTTACGTTTTCATATTCTTGTCGGATATATAATTATAGATATTTGTACTAGTTCGTTTAAGCCGACTTATACATATTTTAAAGTAGGTGGGTTTTGTAATTTTATATAATGTACAGCTATGCTTAAGTGGTCATGGGCCTACTATATATATATTTTGCTTATTTGTTTATAATTTTCAGTTATTTTTTAGTTAATTACATATAAATACACATATTTACTTACATTTTTTCACTTAAATTATTTCTCACTTAAGTCGTAATTCTGCACTCTATGTTCAGACGATATCATTCGAAGTTACTTGACCTATGTTGGTGAATGTTACCGCATTTCATCTATCGTTTCATTAACTCGTATTCTATTTCAATAATTCCATTTCTTTACCCGCCGCATTTCGGGGTTTGGTTTCCTCTGAGAAAAGTTCGTCCTGGCGCCGTAAAACGAAAACAGACACAGCGAAGACATCTTTAATCATTTGAGGCACTTAAGAAGGTCTTGACAATCAAATGAAAGGACCAAGTCACATATACAACATAAATTATAAAATTCGGCAATTACAGTAAGTATAATTATGGGTAATGTTTGCATTTTGGCTTAATGAAAATGACTGGTGGTTGAAATAATTGGGTCGAGCTATGTGTAAAGTTTTTTTACGAAGTTAGCTAACTATTTAGATTTATATGGGTTTCTTTCGCGGAAGCAACGTCAGCTGTTCGGAAAACAAGCAAACGCCCCATTAAGCCATTTCCTTAGATTAACGCAAAGGTAATCAGCAACGGCAGCAAACTCGTTAGCGTTAACGCAGCTGATGAACCACTGGTGACAGGAGTGGTTAATTTCTGGTGATAATGGCAACTGGGAGTACGCTTCGAATGTCACAAACCTTATCAAAAGCCTTTTGAAAGGAGTAACCATTTAAGAAACGGTGACATGCTTCAGGATGTTCGCAAAAATATCACTTTCTTGATTTCTCTCATATGCTCTATAGTTCTTTAGTGCTTTTAAAATATTTTATATTGGTTTTCATCATTCTCTTTTCTTTGCATTTTTTCATAGGTAGGTGGATTTAATGGCCTTACTGTAGATACTCAGCTTTAGTCTGAATTTTCTATTCTTGATTCATGATCAAATACATTATTTTTATTAGGTTTGCTCGTGTTTGTACTTCGCAATGACAGTAAAGGTCGCCGGGACCTATGGTTTTCCTAGGAACCGGAACTTCTTCTTTCATGGGAACCAAACTAGATGTGAATAGAAATCTTATACACATTATACGATTTCATTGGGAATCGTACTCAGTTTTATAGTACGGTAAACGAATGCATACCCATTAATTCACAGTAGGGAAGTATACCTACGTTTTACCTAGGAAATAGAATCCCTTAAAACCTAGGAAAGCGATTCCTCGGCTTCAATAAATGGATATTATAGTTATAGCGATAAATGCTTATAACACTATAAATTGTTTTTATGACAACAGGATATTGCACAGCATATTTTTATTATAATTTGCTATCATGTACACTCGTGTCCAGACTTAAAGTTGCACGCAATGTTATTTCAATGGGAGGGGTACATATTTTGCTCTGTAACTTTCGATATGCTTTATTTATGAAACAATATTTTACAAAAAATGAAAGACTTATAAACGCTTAATATAATCGCGAAAATATCAAATATTTTAAGCAGGGCCGGCTTAACACGGTAAGCGTGTCAGGAGGGCGCCACATCAACTAGGGCGCAGAAGGAGTTTTAAATTCGGAAAAAAATTAAGCTTCGAAAAAATTAAGAAAAAAATTGCATTGATAAACGAAAAAAGTTGGAAGTTAGAAGTGTGCAATCCAACATTTTTGCAACACAAAATCTGTTCATTTTAGTGTTTTTACATATTTTTAACGCCTCTCAAATAAATGATTCATATTTCTTTTGTAAATAAAATATTAATAAATACCTGATAAATTGAACACTGGTTAAAATTATATATTTTTATATAAATATGATTCACATACTACTAACCAAACTAGCCTAACTAGCGGTCAAAATTGGCGTCGTCATCGCGATCACGGTGAACAAAGAACAAGTCCCAAACGCGAAAGGCAATGTGAGTAAGCAGTGCCTAGCTTTTCTGCTCCTAGATGCTTCTTAATCTAATAACACTACAGTAACTTTCCGATTTATTAGTTTGTTTCGTGACTCCAGAGTTTTGAAACGGCTCTTTTAGGAGCTAAAATTTGTTTTATTGTCTCTAATTATTAACCTTAAAACGCAATAAAGTTGAACTTTCTTGTCTGTGATCGCGTTCTATCCGAAAACGTGATTTGACTCTTCTGTATTCGGAAAGAGAACGTTAATAGGTAAGCCTAATCTCGTGGCAACACCCAAATTGCGCTGCTAGGAGCACTGAATGCGATACGTGAACCAAAAAATCCTGCCGTTTTTGGGCTCAACTTGAACTCTAATATCGTGTGTTTTCTTTTTAATTATATTATGGTAAATACTCTTTTAGCCTTTACAATGGAAACGAAAACGAAAAAACTTTCTGGTTCTCAAATCAGAAAGAGGACGGCAGCAAAAAACGAAGCCCTTAAAAAACAAGCTGGAGCACTTTATAATAATATCAAAAAATCAAAATCTAAAAATGAAGTCTCTGGTAAAGAATTTGCGACTCCTGAGTCAAAAGAAAATCAACCTAGTTCTTCTGCATGTCCCTCTTATAATGAAGAAATTCATTCCGATAAGTCTGCATGCATTTCTTATGATGATGAAAATCAACCAAGAACTTTAGAACGTTTGACTTTTAATACGGAAATTGCCCGAAAAATCAGCCAAATGTTTGTAAATGTATTGGATTGGATGGATCGTCCCGTAATTTAGGCGCCTCTGAAAAGCTATCAATATCCGTTTTAGACGCAAGAACACCTGATTTTGACGATCCTTCAAAATGCCCCTAACTGACGGATAATTTACTAATTATACTTACAAAGTCAGGACCTGTTCAAAAGAAAGATATTTCGTATCCTAGAGATGATAGCGGACGCAAGTTTAGTGACACGTATCATAACACAAAAATGAACAATGGCGAACTTGTGCCCAGTACATGGCTGGTATACTCAGTGCCGGCAGACTGCATGTTTTGTTTCTGCTGCAAAATGTTCTTAACAACAACCCCGAGAGAATCGTTCAGCAATTTTGTATCAATCTGCTATGAACAATGGAAGAGTTTATTGAAAGCATTTCATACACATGAAATCGGTCTTACCCATGTGAAGCGCAAGAAGATGTGGCACGACTTTAAGTATAGTCTAGGAAATAAGATGACGCTTGATTCACATAATCAAAAGTTATATGAACTTACAGCACACAATGACGTACAGCGTCATAAAATATTTTTTGTTTTTTACATTTCTTCTTTGACATTAAAGCCTCTTGCAGAAACTGGATAGGAAAGTCGCATTGATGCTTTGCAACCGCTTAGGCATCAAACTTGGGGAAATATACGGCTCTTCATACGAAATATATAGTGACGAAAATTAGGATAAGTAAACGCGATATGACGCATAAATTTTATTCACCAAGCTGACAGATTTTCAATTTCTATGCTCTCTTGTTCAGTGACATGATTTATTAAATTATATTAATCCCGTTAGTATAGGTTTCTACAAAATGCTGGTGAGAATATAATATTGTTGTTGCTTTTACAGCAATCAGACACTTGAAATCATTTACTTTGCAGTACCACACCAACTCCTGCTTTGAGTTGCTGCTTTAATGTGAAAACTTTGTAAAGGTCTGGAAGGAGAACCTGATTTCAAAACAAAGGCTCAATTGCGTCAAAGAAAGAAGAGTATGCAATTCCAATATAAACATAAAGTTGAATCGCTACAATCGTCAGAAGATAAATTCCGAGTGAATATTTTCTACACAGATTTAGATATTTTGATGGCTTTACTTAACGAACTATTTGAGTAACTGGAACTGTATATCACCAGGTTTAAATTTTTGTATAATATAAATTTATATGTAGGCTCAGTACGCCAGCCCCTATATAGCCATTTTTTTTAATTAGTCTATTTTTCAACCCATTCAAATTATGATCAGTGAAAAAACAAAGTCATTTCCTCTTTCATTTCAAACAACCCCATTAATGATTTACCTCTAGAAAGCCATTCAAATCCATTAAATTGGAAAAATCCATTTTAATTTAATTTGATAAATTTAAAATTATATATTTAATACATAATTTTAATATATAAACTAAATTAACTTTAACGGTAAAAATGCATTAAACGTACAATGAAACGAAATGGTGTGATAAAATCAGATGAAATTGGAAAAGTAAATATCCGATAAAAAATTAAGAATGATTTTGTGATTAAAAGAATCACATAAAAGGTAAAGAAGGATAAAATTACACTCTATAACAAAAAAAAATCGACGCACCAAGAAGGAGTTGTCCGATTGCGATAAAAATTGGTGGATGTGAAGAACATACATAGAAAAAGAAACGATTAAAATTTCAGAACAATTGAATGATTTATTGCAGAGTTTGACCGTTACAAAGGGAGGAAGTCAATAAGGCGTTGGTCCACCTCTGGCCTGGATGCAAGCTGTCACCCGGCGTGGCATAGACTGATAAAGATCCCGGATGGTGTCCTGCGGAATTTCTTGCCAAATTGTCTCCAACTGTCGGGCTAAATCGTCAACATTCCGGGATGGTTGCAATCGCCTTCCCATAGCGTCCCAAATGTGCTCTATGGGAGAGAGATCAGGAGACCTAGCTTGCCAAGGAAGTGTTGGGCAAGCTTGAAGACAATTCATAGCAACACGTGCCGTGTGCGGCCGGGCATTGTCTTGTTGAAACGTAAGTCCAGGGTGTCGCAAAAGGAACGGTAACACAACCGGTCGTAGAATGTCGTCTACGTACCGCTGTGCTGTAAGTGTGCCAGAAATGACCACCAAAGGGGTCCGGCTATCAAAGGAGATGGCACCCCAGACCATAACGCCCTGTTGTGGGCATGTGTGGCGTGCGATAGTAAGGGCAGGATCCCCACGCTGCCCTGGACGTCTCCAGACACGTCTGCGGTTGTCGTCAGGACACAGTTGGAAACGGGACTCGTCACTAAAGACTATACGTCCCCAGTCAGCGCAGTTCCAAGTTGATCGAGCCCGGCACCACTGTAATCGGACTTGACGGTGTAAAGGCGTGAGAGGTAAGCGGCGTAACGGTCGGCGCGAGCGTAAATTCCGCTCTCTCAGTCGTCTGCAGAGGGTCATGTTGGACACATGTGTGCGGGCCACACGTTGGATAGTTGATAACGACGAATCCGGTGCTGTGACAGCTGCTCTGACAATCGCTCTGTCTTCCCGTTCTGTTGTGGCCCTAGGTCGACCGCTGCCGTCCCGACGCTGACATCTGCCGTTGTTGACCCACTCTTGCCAGCACCGTCCAATCGCCGCATCGCTTCGACCCACATGTCCAGCGATTCTTCGATTCGTCCAACCAGCCTCTTTCAATCCGATAGCACGACCTCTTTCAAACTCTGACATATGCTCGTAATGAGCACGAATCTTTCGGCGAGGCATTGTTACAGTCGACGTAAGATATCCGCAGTCAAAATGCAACAGAAATTTTGACCACATATTGAGAATCGCTCCTTATATACACCTGCTGAATGCGCAGTTCCGATGCGCTGGAGTTCCCGCTATTCATTCATTGGACACCAAATTTTAATCATTTGCATGTTCGGTCAAAATGTCTTTGCATACGAAATTTCATTACAATCGGACAACTCCTTCTTGGTGCATCGATTTTTTTGTTATAGAGTGTATTTTGGTTAAAAGCTGATGAAAAATTTGCTGGTTAAAATTTACGAAAATGGTTAAACATGCGAAACATTCAGTAAGCCTCCACATATAGCACGTATTGGGCGTTTCTCTTTAAGAGTAGTTGATAGTAGAAGCACGTGCGTGGCCGAAGCGAAATCTACACTAAAATATAGTAATTTTAGTGATAATGCTTCGTTTATATTGTTAACCGTGTTATATATAACATGATATATAACATATATATTTTCATATTCAACCATTATCTATCCACTGCTGGATGAAGGTCTCTCCAAATGCTTTCCACACAAGTCTATCCTGAGCAATTCGCTTCCACGTCACCCCAACCTGTTTTCTTATTTCATCCACCCATCTAGTTTGAGGACGTTTTCTAGGTCTTCGGTGGTCTCTTGGAATCCAGTTCAGAATTTCTGTTGTCCATCGTTGATCAGTTCTTCTTGCAATATGCCCAGCCCATCGCCATTTCAGCCCTTTTACTTTAACAATGATGTCCTCTACTCTAGTTTGCTCTCTCACCCAAGTGTTTCTTTTTCGATCTCTCCTAGTTATTCCAAGCATGCACCTCTCCATGCTCCTTTGCGTTGTCTGTAACTTTCGTATTGCTGCAATTGTTAGACTCCATGTCTCTGATCTACAAGAGAGGACTGGCAATACACACTGGTTGAAGATTTTTTTTTAAACACAAAATCAATTTTCCCTTCAGGATAAAACTGTTTCTTCCGAAATCACTATAGCCAAGTTCAAATACCTCTGTTGAGGTCTTTCATGATGTCGCCTTCCATCGAAATCAGTAAAAACACGCATATATATAATATTATATATGAGAAACGACGAGAAAATACTTTGAAATAAACCGTCGTCTTAACACTTCCAGCGATTTGTAATTAAAAGTCAGTCATTAGGGCAAAGTGAAGTTACACTTACGTTTAGAAAATTGCTTTCTTCTCAGCGATCTCATCTGTGTAATGTTAACGGAAATTACCCTGTACCCTTCTACTGATGTTAATTTTTGCACGAAACAGGAGACGCAACACCCATTTCCTCAGACGAAATTTGTCGGGTGAAAATGCCTTTATCGCACTCTTAAAAGCCATGAGAAAAGTCATTGTCTGTTAAGGAAGTTGATTTTTATTTTATTTTCCAACAACTATCTTAATTCCCGTTTCCGAAAGTCAGTTTCCTTTTAAGTTACGATCGAGGGCCGATCTCATTGTTCCGCTTCGATTTTACAACTATTGGATTTTTCAAATAGAAAAAGAATGCTACTCTAATACCAGAAAGGATGCATTCGATTTTTAAATGGGCAGTGGTTTAAAGTAACATCACAATTGCGGAAAGAGAACTGTCAGGAACAGAAGCCGATAAGTGGGCGTGGGTTACAGAAACTGAGGTAGAAAGCTATTGTGCATACCGATTTATATCTACGAGTGGATTTAAACTAAACTAACATACACCTATGTGTATTGAATTTTTTTTAAAATTATGAAAAAAAAAATTATTTATCAAAAGCGAGTGCACAGAAGCTGCAAGTGCATTTTAGAATCAAAACAGAGGATATAATACATATTTCTGTATTTGTACTACTCATTTTATTTACAATTATCCATTTTTTATTGTACATATCTCTTAAATATTCTTTAGAGCATATTGTTTCCTTTGCATAAGCAATTTACTTTTTTGAATCGACAATTTTCCAAATTTATTCAAATAATAAATATTTCTTGTTTTTAAAAATCTATCATTTAATTTATTTCGTATTTTACTTCGTTCAATATGTTCCATTCTATCCAATCCTTTGCATAATCCCTTTCTCTTTTCATTTTTTTCAATTAAAATTTTTATGAAATGCCTCTATTATTTTAGTTGTGAATACATCATATCTGTTCCAGTTATCGCTTAATTTCAAATCCCAATTTACCTCATCCATTTACGTTCTAACATTTTCTTTTTTAATTTTTGCTTCAATTTTATTCATTGTCTCTAAATTCTAATTCATTTTCATATATCATGATCCTGTGATCACTAAGTTGGTAAGCTATCGCTTTTATTTTAATTTCATTTATACCAATTAGACAAAGAATTATTTTTCATGTTGTGTCCCCGGTTATCGCTGCAAAATTCTGAACTATACTTTGAAATCCCGTTGCATTTATTGCACTCATCAACAGGTGACTATTATATGTACCCTTATTTATGTCAATATTAAATTTACTGAAAAATATGGTTTTCTTGCTACAATTATCCTCAAGTGTTCATATATCTAATAAACAAATAAACGAACAAGCAAGCAAGCAAGCAAGCAAGCAAGTAAGTAAGTAAATAAATAAATAAATAAATAAATAAATAAATAAATAAATAAATAAATAGCAGTAACTACAAAGAAAATGGACATGGAAACACCCCAATGGAGGAACCAGCGAAATTGACTATATCCTGGCAAACAAGAAATCAATTATTGAAGATTGCAGTGTACTGAACAGATTTAATACTGGAAGTGATCATCGAATGGTGAGATGTAAAGTGCACTTAAATACTAAATTAGAACGACAGAAGCTCATTAGGAAACAAGTAAGTAAGAGGGTGGATCTAATGAAACTGAAAGTAAATACCGAGGCATTCAAGTTGGAATTAAAAAATCGCTTTTCTGCACTGGAAGGACTTATTGATGAAAGTGATATCTCAGAAGCAAATGAAAACATTGTTAAGACAATAGTTGAAACTGCTGGGGAAATTGGTGGTGTAACCTGTAAAAAGCACAATAGCAAATTATCTGAGAAGACGAAACAGCTCATGAAAAGGCGAAGAGATATGAAGGTGGACAATCGAAATACCAGTTCCAGGATTGAGTACATAGAACTTTGTAAAACTCTGCGCAAAAGCATGAAAGAAGACATAAGAAAATTCAACTGTGAGCTAGTAAGGAAAGCCATTGAAAATAACAAGAGCCTTAGGGTTGTTAAAGGAAGTTTATCTGTTGGGAAGAAACACATCATTGCATTAAAAGGAGAGGATGGCACCGTAACAAGAAATAGGGAAGAAATACTTAGAAGAGTTGAAGAATTCTACAGAAAGCTGTATGAGGGAAACAGTGGATTAAACGAAGACTCTGAGATAGTCGAAGGAACAGCTCCTAAAATCTTAAAAGAAGAAGTTTCATTTGCAATAAAAAGTATGAAGAAAGGAAGAGCCCCTGGTGATGATGGTATTACATTAGATATCCTAAAAGAAGCTGGAGAATATGTAGAAGACATACTTGCAAAATTCTTTACCAAATGTCTTAACAGCGGTAACATACCAAACCAATGGGATTCTGCAACAGTAATTCTTTTGCATAAAAAAGGTGATAAAGAGGATTTGAAAAATTACCGACCAATTAGCTTGTTACCTGCTATTTATAAAATCTTCACAAAAGTGCTAACACATCGCCTGCAGAAAAAATTAGATGCAGCTCAACCAAGAGAACAAGCTGGATTTCGAAGTGGATTCAGTACAGTGGACCATATTCAAGTATTAAGAGAATTAATTGAAAGAACACATGAATATGAACTTCCATTGTGTGTGGCATTTATTGACTATGAGAAGGCCTTTGACTCTATTAAAACATCAGCAGTCATCAACTCTTTAAGATCAACAGACATTGAGGATGTGTACATTGACATGGTGAAACGTGTGTATAAAAATGCAAGTGCAAAATTTCGGTTACATAAAGATACCAAAACTATCAAACTTGGCAAAGGGGTGAGGCAGGGAGATACCATTTCTCCAAAACTTTTTACTTCAGCTTTACAGATGATTTTTCAGCAAATAAATTGGAATAACAGGGGAATAAAAATAAATGGTGAATATTTAAATCATTTGCGGTTTGCTGATGACATTGTTATTTTTTCAACGAACCCATCAGAACTCCAAGACATGGTACAGGAGCTCTCAACTAGAAGTAAAGAAGTTGGACTCAAGATGAACCTACAAAAAACTAAGATCATGTTCAATAATTTCGTAGAGGAAACAAAAATACAAGTTGACAACATTGAGCTAGAAATTGCTGATTCATATATTTACCTTGGCCAGCTGATTTCAATGGATGGCAACATTATGAAAGAACTCAACAGACGTATTAAACTTGGCT
>QLNU02014802.1:71645327-71709550 GCA_006491805.2 Dysdera silvatica | reverse complement strand
TCATTCATTTTATTCCGAAAACTTTTAGCATTAAAATACTTCAATCTGATATTATTTCTAAGTTTTACATCCCTCTCTAACAAATAACCCCCGATCCTTTCCGCCATACCATCCCTAATATCATAATAATTTTTCTACATTGTTCGCGTCATACGTTAATTGCTATATGTGTCATTCAATAATAAATCGTAGTAATTACCTACATTATTTACATTACTCCCATTTTCGATATTTGCTACGACACTTTCACTTCCCAAATTTTCCATAACAATGCCATTTTCCTTTCTAAATTCATTGTTCACAATTTCTTCAGAAGGTATATTAATTTTTTATTCTGAAATATCTCATTTCAACATTACTTACATTTTTTCAACAGTTGCATTGCATTTATCAATTTTTGCATCATTCAGCAATGTATCATAATCAATACTGCTCTCAGTCAGTTAGTTCTCCCATATTTCACACAATATTTAACACATATAAGTTATTAACTGTTTCCTCATCGAATTCTCCCTTCCTATTGTATGCACATTTCTCTCATAACCTTTAAAGGATGAATTAGAGATATTACTCATAGCATAAATTCTTAATTATATTATAAACGTTTTCTTCATTTATATTACCTTCGTTCATCATAACAAGTCGTTTGTTATAGTTAAAATCGCCATAAGTATTTATGTTCATAACTTTGTCTTTTTTCATTTTTAGTCCAAAGTTGTTTCCACCCATGTTTTCTCTTGACTTCCATGTCTTTGTAAATAGTTTTCTTCTGAAGCAGCGACTTTCAAAATTCCATATCTCGAGATACACTAAAACTAATTACTAAAATTCTGCGACATAATAAAAAAATTATTTTTGCCGATCTGATTAAAAAATAGATAAATAACAATAAACACACAAAAATAAGCGTATTTTTTATTGAAATATAGTCGAAATTAAGGCGAACACCAAGGAGAAACGAAAAATCTGTTTGTATTAACAGTAATTCGTCTTATCGGGGAGGATAGTAGGTTATACAATCTGACGATACTTCAGAAAACGGTTCGCATTAAAAATAATACGTCTTAAGCATGCTTGTCTTAACAAGGTTCAACTGTATTGACGAAATATTAATTATAAGCAGCATCTGAAAGCAGTAAGTACGTATTAAGTACTTCTCGGATGTGTTAGCAGACAATCTGTTGGAAGGCCAGCTCAGCTGGTTTGGTAATTTATTGTTATCTTCTGAATAGTTGACCACCGTTCCATTACAAACTACGGTTGTGCTGTCTGTTGTCATTTTTCTACTTGGAAATTTCAGGGAAGCGATGTTTTGCCTGTGACTAAATAGTCCGGCAATGCGTGTTTTAAAAATTCTCCAGTCACCTCTGTGTGACCTCTTTGACCAGTCTAACCTCTCGCGATATGCCGGTTGAAAATCGCTGCTCCAAAGTAAAAAAGGCAAAAATAAATTCATTTATAAATTCACTACCATCTCAGTCCCCCATCATATTGCTCCCTTTGTCCATGATTAAAATTATATCCAATTCTTGCGCTAATTACAGGGGGACTATTTAATTAAGGAGTCGATGCGAATGAACCATTCAAAATATTAAATCGAAAATATGGAAATGGAGTATAGTATAAAATTTGGCATGCTTAACAGTTTGATATAACCAGAACCGAGTAGAAGGGCCGCAGTCCGGGATCCGGATGATGTCTAGGGGCCCGCTTTGGTAAGGACCAACGCTGTGGGCGGCCCGGCTTGAAAAAAAAATATCTGTGCCACTGTCAAGGGAAGGGGTCATGGGGGTCGGTCGAAATGAGCCTGGGGCCCCGCTCTGGCAAGGACAAACGCTGTGTGCGGCCCGGCTTGAAAAAAAATATCTGTGCCACTGCTCAGGAATGGGGTCATGGGGGCCGGTCGAAATGAGCCTGGGGCCACAGATTGGCTCTAGGGGCCCGCTCTGGCAAGGACAAACGCCGTGAGTTGCCCGGCTTAAAAAAAATATCTGTGCCACTGCCCAGGGAAGGGGTCATGGAGGGGCTGGCCGAAATGAGCCTGGGGACTAGCGTTGGCTCTAGGGGTCCCTCTCTGGCAAGGACCAACGCTGTGGGCGGCCCGGCTTGAAAAGATATCTGTGCCACTGCCCAGGGAAGAGGGGTCATGAGCCAGTCAAAAATGAGCTTAGGGCCCGCGTTGAGAAGCTCCCGCTCTGACAAGGACCAACGCTGTGGGTGAAAACCCGGCAGAAAAAATATCTATGCCATTTTCCCAGGGAAGAGGTCATGGGGGGCCAGTCAAAACAGGCTTAGGCGCGTTGGCTCATAAGCAGGAGAACCAACGCTGTGGGTGGCCAGGCTAGAAAACAATATCTGTGTCACAACCCAGGGAGGGGGTCATGGGGCCGGCCGAAATGAGCCTGGGGACCCGCGTGGGCTTTAGGGGCCTGCTCTGGCAAGGACCAACGCTGTGGGTGGCCCGGCTTTATAAAAGCATCTGTGTCACTGCCCAGGGAAGGTATCATGTGGGCGGTCGAAATGAGCCTGGCGGCCCCGCGCTGGCTCTGGATACAACCCTGTTGTTAGTGAGGAACATTTCTGCTCTGATGCGTAAAATAAATAACGACGAAAAAGTTTGTAAACTTTTTTATTAACATTAAATTAATAACATATATTTTTTCAATAGAATAAATCTTTCTTTTTACAAAATCATATTCAATTTTTGTAAATAAAAAAAATCCATAAAATATGAAAAACTTAATTATTAATGAAATGGAAATGAATTATTTTCTATATATAATAGGTTCATTGAAACACAGTTTTGTTTTCATTCAAACTTTCTGCCATTATTTACCTTTGCACCTGCAGCTACTCAAAGTTGAGATAAAAACTGGCGCATTAAATCAAGTCTTGCGTGATGCCTTTTTTTTCCCTTTTGTTCTGTAAAAATATTAACTTTTTGGGAACAAAAATTATAAAAGCAAGATGCTTGAAAACGTCGGCATAAATTTATGCATCGTCAGCAAAGAAACTACGGAAAAATGCTTTCTACCATCCCCTTTCTGTTTCAGAATTGAAATAAGTAATTTTATAAAAAAAAAATAAAAAAAAATCGCCCCATCGACTTCTTTCATTTTTCCTTTTAATGTTCGTTCTCTGCAGCATTTTCAGTGGTTACAAAATTAACATTTAGTGAAAACATTTCGAAAGAAATGATTTCCTAAGTGCCAACACTTGTCTTAAATTGCGTGTTTCTTCATAATAAATGAAAAGCCATACACGGGCAGGTACGTTAGGTATTGTATATATAATGAAAAAGCTGTGAGAGGATAACTCAAAGGAAGCACGAAATTTTTAAGTAATTTAGAAAAAATCACATCCTTATCTAGGAAAGAACGATGTCTATATATTAACTTTATTATTTCCTGAAAATGGAAAAGTTTATTCCTCTAACTGGGTGTACTTTAAATATTTTTAAATCGTTTATAAATATTTTGTACTTATTATTGGAAAAATTTTGATACAGGTATATGGTTAAAGGTTAACTTGAAATATATATTAAAAATGTAGATTATATCCACTCTTTTGTAAAAAGAAAGAAAGAAGGAAAGAAAGAAAGAAGAGAGAGAGAGAGAGGGAGGAAGGAAGGAAGGAACCCAAGAAATAATTCGATCATTTTCGGAATTTTTGCATGCAAATTAATTTAAACCAAGTATGCAAATGATTAAATTTTCAAAGCCAATGAGTGTTAACTTCGATCATAGCGCGCATTTCTATTTTGCAACGAGCATCGTATAAAAGAGGTAAAAATTGCGGACGGTTTATTTTTTTTCGTTATCAGCGTTGCAGTTCCCTGGAGACGCAACCAGTAATGACGTTGTCGAAAACTTTATAGAAATTAAAGGGCTTCGAAGGTGGTATCATAGTTGACGTGCGTGAAGCTAGATGGTCCTACCGCGAGCAACAGGCCACTACTTGCACTGTACGCACACTATTGTGCAAATGTGTTGGCAGCAATGGTTGCTGCGAGGAACTCATCGGCAGAATAAAGGCTCTGGAAGGCCAAGGTGCACGAATTTGACGTAAGATCGATTGGTTGTACGACAGGCCTGAGCTGACCTAACGGCGTCATTGTCTACCATCCAACGTGCTATGGTTTCTTCTATGCCACCCATGGCATGGAAGAAACCATGCCACCCGTGGCACCTTCTACCATCTTACAACACTTGGCTGAGGTGGGGTTACCCTCACAGCGGCCTTTAAGACGTCTGCCTTTAACCCCACACCATTGATAGAGTCGTCTGGAGTGGTGTCGTAGCCGATCATCATTGCTGCCAGCAGATTAGCATCGCATGGTGTTCAGAGATGAATCCTACTTCAGTCTTGGAGCAGATGACCATCGGATGCGTATGTGGTGGTACCAGGGCCAGCGATCTCACCCACCCTTTGTTTTACAGAGGTACACAGCTATTACCACTAGAGTGATGGTGTGGGGTGTTATCTCATACGACAGCAGGACACCCCTAGTCATCCTGCATACAACTTTCAAAGCTCAACGATATGTTGATGACATCCTGCGGCCGTTTGCGTTACCCTTCATGACACGACAGCCTGCGGCCATTTTCCAACAAGATAATGCCAGGCCTCATTCGCGTTGCATATTCGTGAGCTGCCTCCGTGCTTTTGATACTTTTCGTTGGCAAGCAAGGTCACCAGGCCTCTCGCCAATCGAACGTGTGTGGGATATGGTAGGCCACCAGGTTCGGTCACCGCAGGATGTCTCAGATCTGGAGAAACAAGTGAGGAATATTTGGCAGAACGTGTCGCGAGAAGACATGAGGAATCTTTATCACTCCTTATCTAGACGTATAGAAGCATGCATCGCCACCAGGGAGGGGTGGTTTCACCAACTATTGATTTGAACATTTAATGTGCAATTCCCATCCACTGATCAACCCTACGACCTTGAATGTTTTATGATTTCCTTACCTGTGTATATACTGGATGTACATCTTATTTCAATTGAAGCAGATAATTTCTTCATGTTGTTTCTTCTTCTTCTTTTTCCTTCTTTTTGCTAAAAGTGCATATCTAATTTTTAAAAACGAAACTCACTTTTTTTTCAAAACCTTATTTCGAATAGATTATGAATATTTTTATACCTAGATTTTATAGAAAGATATATGGTCACTAGAAAAATCACTCATGAAATGCAGAACCCTAAAAAGTATGGCTCGCTAAAAATGTTAAATTGTATTGGGTTTAATCATTATACAAAATAGAAACCATATTTTCCCTGCTATATCCGGAAACTCCCTGAATGCGGGCTCATTGTGCAAGTGGGTTCTCCTGTATGTTACATTCCCTTTCCCCAAAATCCCCTTCTGGATTCGTCTCTGCTATTACTTTCAATTTAAGCTCGATTATTCATATGAAAGATTTGCGTTTAACCATGCATACATAAATTAATAAAAACACCAACTTATCTTTAGTATAAGGTACAAGAGAAATACACCGTCTTAATAAAATATCTTACTTCATTAAGCATCGTAGTTTCAATTATGCTATGCTATGACATTATATATAGCATAATTGAAACTACAATGCTTAATGTATCGAGAATTTACTTCATAAAGAATTGTAGTTTCAATTATGCTATGCTATGCCACTATGCATAACATAATTGAAACTACGATGCTTAATATAGCTAGCACTTACTCCATTAAGTATCGTAGTTTCAATTATGATATGCATAATGGCTCACAAATTTGAAAATAGGATTAAGTAGTCTATACATTTTTCTGAATTTGTACAACAATAATTTGAATACGCATTTTTTGGATTCATCTTTTAAAAGCGGTATTAACACCAAGCCCATAGAATAATAAACGCTTATTTCGTCATTGGATTTCTTAAATAGGTGCTGTGTTAAATTAATAAAATCATTAAAGACTTAAAAAAATATTTAATTAACCTCTTTGGCCCTGACATTTTAAAAATTTGTCAAGATTTTTTCCTTGGTGGATATTATTACCTGGATGGATAAAAATATTATAAAGTAAATTTTATAAACTTTATTAAAAAATCGTTGAAATTACAACATGTACTGCAGGAAGGACAGCAGGTTTTACATTAGTAAGTTATGCTGTCTTTTAAAAAAAATATTTAACATGAATGTGTTCAAGGAAGTTTCCATCGTATTAAAAGAGTAAATTTTATTAGAATAAATAATATCCTTAAATTTTTCATAGAATGAAAAAGTTTTAGCCCACATTTTTCAAATTTGCACGTTTGTTGCCTATTAGCTCTGTCAATCATATGGCTGACTCCGTCATATCTGATATCAGGAGATAGTCTTACATGTACTTTTAGTCGTTTTGATGCCACTGGAATTGAAGAAGGATGTCCTTATTTGAATGAGCTGGCCTGAATTTTAAGGGCAAATGATTCGGTAACTTGTAAAGTAAAATCTAATGGATCCATTTGTTTTCTTTTTGAGCCACTCCTAAATGTTTGGCATCAATACGATACTCTATCCAAGAGTTTATAACTGCCATACTAAAGTAATGAAATAATAATCTCAATGTCGATTTTTATATCTTATACTGACACGGTATGATGAAGCCAAAAAGTCTTGTTTATCAACATCCCCCATGCCTGCGTTATACGGAGATATAACTTTTGGTCTATCCATTTTACATACTGTTTTTTCTTTTTACTCCATCTCTGAACTTTGACCTCTTTTCCTTCACCAACGAAATTTGAAGCCATTGTAACGGTATTATTATCATCATACCATTTTAATATGGCCTCCATGAGAAACCAAATTACATTAAGTTCAGCAATTATAGTATTTTGGATGTTTTGCGTATGAAATTACGCTTGAGCGTTCCATAATTTTTAAATTGCTATGCCACTGATAGTAACAGTAAATATTCAAGTAACAATATTAGTGGAAAATACAAAAAAAAAATACTAATTTTCCCCAAATAAAAGCTAAATTCAATTTCAGTTAATACAGAAGTTATTTCTGCTTGATGAACAATCATAGCCCTGATGTTTTCGTCCGAGGATATGAATTAAACGTAAATTTTAAAGAAACCGATGCATTGTAAATCAATGGATTATAAATATTACAAATATTTAACCCTTAATGTTTTATAAAACAAAAATTTCACTTAAAAATAATAGTAAAACTGTTTTTATAAAACATGACAAAAGTCAATATCCACAGGCTTCTCGTTAATCACATGAAGCCAAACTTTTTTTACATCATGCACTCAGTATTGACATTTAGTGTAAAATTTAAAAACTATTTTATTGTATGAGATGTACTTAATCAAGTACATTAGGTATTCATCTGACGAAAAGCAAAATACGACTATTAGAATTAATTAAAGAAAACGTCCTGTCACAAGGACGCCAGGGCCGAAGGGGTTAAAGACAAAATCTGCCCCGGACAGATGACGAAAAACGAATTTTTAAGGTTTTTAAACTGGGATTCTGATAATACATTAATAAAATATTCACATTTAGTCTGTGTTCTTCCGTACTCAAGGAATGTTCATCAAAATATGTTGTGCGGCATGCTCTAAAATACGTATATTTATAGTAGTTTTTATAATTTATACGTATATTAATACGTATTATAATTTATACGTATATTTAAGTAAATTATAGGAGCTGGAATTTCTTTCCAATTTGCAACTGAAGTTATTTATTCCCGAACGAATATTCAATTCCTGGACTTGAAAATTCTCGTTTAGTATAGTCTACGACAGTTGCAAAATCCAATTTAATAGTTCACAGATTAATTTATTGACATTTTCCAGATAAACATGTCCATACTATCAAGATAAATGTGTCGACACTCTCTAGATAAACTTTCTGACACCATTTCCCGTGTTTCCTGAAGCAGAGAAACGTTGAGCAATGGCATTTTAAATTATTCTCCTGGTGTAGAGGGAGGAATCTCATATCTGCAAACAACATTTATATGGAGAGAGATCTTTCGCGTTTATTTTGTCGTAAATATATTCTTGATTATTTAAGTATTTGTTGTCACATGTTTCATCAGAAGTTCAATTTTAAAGTTTTATGTACACTTGAAGTAAAATTTAAATATATTGCAGGTAAACGAAAAATCTTTTTCTGCACAAATGCACACGAGAGACAACCTGAATATTGAAAATACAGTTTTATTTGTATTAAATTGTTTTTATCAAATTGAACATTCAGTTTCACTGTTTTGAATAAAGCTCCGATTGTAGCATTTTATAACAGCATCCAATGCTTTAAATATAATAAATATGCATCGTTATAGTGGATTCAAGGTTAGTATTTCGTCAAATATAATATGCAAGTAAGACTGATATTAAATAAAAATAACGAAGGGATGATATTTAATATTTATTCTGATAATTAAACTAAAAGACCTTATAATTTATAAAATCTAAAAAATGGTTTTCAAAATTTTGCTACCAGTTATTTGATTATATAATCAGTAATGCTTAATTGGATAATAAAAATAACTAATGATCTTCTGTATACCAGTTAATATCGCAAGTATCATTATGTCGAATTGAAAAATTATTGAAATTTCAATAAAATTCAAATTAGAAATTTTTGAATACCACAAGTTTAAATATTACAGGTCTTCTGAGGCGAAATGATCATTTTTTTTTTGTATTAAATTTGCCTGCTTTGAAAACGTAAATTTCCGTTTGGAACTTAATTAAATGTTTCAAATATGCAAATTAAAACTTTGGAAAGTCGAAAGCCTCTTATGTCATACGCTCTTCTGCTGCAAATATGATTTTTAATACTTTTGATCGTATGCTTCAACGGATGAAAGGTAAATTACATGGTTGGGGTTCTTAAATGTTTCTGAGTGCTAAGTGCTCAGCATTTCTTAACATTTTTACCCTCACGATTTCCTTGGAATAATATTTCTGGTCGGAGGAACTCCTAGATACAAATCACTATCTGCCTTTATTAATATTCTCTTTCGTTATTCATACGGTTGGAGTTCATAAAGAAAACAACGTAATTTTTCATACACCCAGTTTAACAAAAGTTATATTTTTATTATTATATAAGAAGTTTATTGGCAATACAGAAAGAAAAAATATTTCAACTGCCTATTTATGAGCCCACTGTGTTTTTCGCGGCACCCTCTTGGTATCTCCGGCACACTAGAATTTCGTGGCACCCTAGTGATATCTCCCAGCACACCGGTTAAGGCTAACTTAACCCTTGTATAAGTTTTAGATATAGACTTCTAAAATAGTCGTATTCGTATTTTGTAATGTAAAAAGCAACATTCGAAATATTTTTTGCAAGTTGGCAATAATGCTAATTTTGCTAACAGGTTTCTATCTTCGTTAGTATAAGTTATCAGGCCTAAAGTTATCTATAAGGTTGCAAGTTAAGGCTGTAAATTTTCTATAAAGCTATAAATTATCTATAAAGCTATGTTAAGGCTATATTTTATCCATAAAGCTATAAGTTAAGACTATATTTTAACTATAAAGCTATAGGTTAAAGCTATAAGACTATAAGTTATCAGTCTAAGTTTTAAGACTATAAGTTGTCAGGCTAAATTTTAAGGCTATAAGTTATCAGGCTAAGATTCAAGGCTTTAAGTTGACAGGCTAAGATTCAAGGCTTTAAGTTGACAGGCTAAGATTCAAGAACTTAAACTTAAGACTATAAGTTGTCAGGCTAAGATTCAAGGCTATAAGTTATTTATAAGACTATAAGTTGTCAGGCCGAGTTTAAGGCTATAATTTATCCGGCTAAGATTTAAGGCTATACGTTATCAGTTAGCAGAGCTCATTAAACAGCTTCTCTTATCTGCTATTATTTTCACAAACGGTTTCATATTGAAAGAGAAGCCGCTTTCTTTTGGACTAAAAATTTTTGCGAATAGTTTATCTTCTTAAATTAATAGCTAAATTCTGTACATGAAAAAGAAAAACAGTTGCTCCGAAAAATTGTCAAGACACACAAAACCAGTTGGACTATCTGATATTACCAAGATTCTTGAACTCTACGTGACTGGTGTTTACCACAACGGACAGTTTTATTCAGGAATAACTAAACTTGTTATCAGATGTAAAATTTAGTCGCAGCAACTTCGTGGCTTAATTATTGGGCACAAATATAATTAAGCTAGCTTTCAGTCGACGGCGATTGTCATTCAACAGATAATCTTTAAGTAGAATTAAACAAGGGAACGTTAATTATATTGAAGTTACACATATTAATCAACGAGATAACTGATTTTATTTGGATAAACATCATTCAAGTTTTCGCTATTAGCTGATGATAAATATGTATGTTCAGCCGATATTTACCAACGTGATTTCCGCATTGAAGTTATCTAAACCCATGTTAAGCCCAGTGACAAGTATTTAAGCCATCAAATGGTTACGTGATTAGTTACAAAGGACTGTTTCAATACTCGGGAGTGGACGAGTTACAGATGCAAATTGATATTCTCTTGCCTGTGTACAACTGAACAAATGTAATGATTATCTTGAAGTTAAATTTGCATTTTTTGAACTGAAAATGATGAGATTTACTTAGAAAAATAATGCTTTCAATAAAAAAATTTCCATATTCGTATATTTGTCAAAATATTTATTCATTTCGTTTATGATTTTATGCACTAAGATTATACAACGAGTTCCTTTGGACAGTGGAGGATTCACGACAAGGAAATTGGGAAAATTTCTTCTCTCAAATCTATAAAAATGCGGTGAAAATCGGTTATAATGGGCAATAGCATATAACGACTTAATTTTTATAAAAAGTTTGATTTCCTACTTCAATTTCTTTAACTGCTCGTTAAATCCAGAGTACAAAAATGACGTTCGCTAGAAGTGGTAAAACTGTATTTCGCTTAACCTTTCTACCAAACAAAATCCATATTTTCCTCGCTGTATCCAGAAACTCGCTAAATGCGGGCTGAATATAAGTGAGTCCTACTGCGTTTTGAATCCTTCTCCGAAAATGTCTCTTTGAACTTGCCTCTGCCTCCAAAAGTTAAGAGATAAAACTGACGTTGACTACAGTTATTTAAATGTTCAGAAATTTTATTCCTTATCATTTTTATTTAGTAATATTTAGTTTTTCTCTTAAAAAATGCCTATCAACAAGTTACCAATTAACTGCACTCAGTTGGTTACACCAACAAGTTATCATTCAATTGCGCTCAGTTCCACCAACAGGTTATTAATTAACTACACTCAGTTGGTTACACCAAAAGTTATCAATTAAGTACGCTCAGTTAAACCAACAAATTATCAATTAACTGCATTCAGTTGGTTACACAAATATGTTCTCAATTAACTTCACTCAGTTGGTTACGTTTTTTCTGTACCGACAACAATTTAGGAATATCTAAACTGCTTGACATTTGCTATGGAACAGAAATATTTTTTCTCGTAATTCATGATGAACCTGGTAGTACGAAATTGCCAAATATTTAGTAGATATACTGTGGCACCTTTATGATGAAAAAATACTACGGATTTTGCACTAGGCAAAATCAAGATAAAATAAAAACATGTTCCTTAGAGTATCTCCGAGCTGTCACAGAAAAACGATCTCTTTCACCTGAATGACGACAAATTTTATAGAGTCCCAGTATGGAATATATCCTCTTTTGTTACCATCATACACTAAAAGCTTTTTAGATTGTAAAAATTTTATCGTAGGGATGAATGATTAATACTTTAGAAATTATACAAGAAACTAAAAGGCTCTTATGCCTTTCTAGTTATTCAAAATATTCATTCAAATTTTTCCGATCTGTATACAAGATTGTAGAAAATACTTTGATTTTGCACTTACCTCCTGGATTTGAGACCATTCGTAAGAATGATCATATTGGAACTTACGCTCCATTTTCTTCCTACAAATTTCAACTGACGATTTATATCTTGTTTCTTGACTCACGCTTTCACTTCTCTGTCAATTCAAGAACATCCCCATCAAGGCATTTGATTTAGATAGTCTGATGTGATGTTTTTTAAATTACTAATGAACTATCAGGCAAATGAAATATTCATTTTTTTTTCTCTTATAGTCTCTTATCTAGCGGAATTCATTCTATTAAATGTATCATACTAAATTATCAGGGTGCAAATAAAAGTGAAATGTTTTATTTTAAAACCAATTTTTTTGCTTTCTGATGTGATTTTTCTTTTAATTTTTATGGTACACAATTTCAGAGAGCCCATCATTTAATCTCTCCCAACTGCTCTCATATGGGCTGGATTACCTCAGTTCTACTTTCCGATTGGGTTTCAGAAGGTTGCTTTAATTTTAAATTTAAGATATTCTTAAAAAAATTTCACCGATCTGGGGGAAAACGAAAAACATACATAATTCGTGCATATGCCTAAAAACCTTACTGAGAAAGAGACAGTGAATATATTTATTCGTCTTAAGTATAATTCATGATGTCAAAGGTCGGGATTGTTACATTGGTATATTTAAATTTAAAAAAAAAAAACACATGTTCAATGCTTAGGTTAGAAATGGATGAGAGTCGGAAACAGTAGGTGTTTTTTAAGGCTCTCCTCCAGATGGGCAATGTTTTATGTTATTTCTATTTTCACAGTTCAGTTGCTTCGTTTATGTTCATTTTATAGTTCACATAGTTTTGCTAATTTTGTATGGAGCAGTATATTAACTTACATTTTATTTAACTTTGATAATGTTTATACTTCACTCATTAGATAAACTGCCGCATGACGTAGTTTAAAAAGTTAATGCATTTTTAATTTAAATGGATAAAATATGTGAATGTCTGTCCATCATGATTTATTTGCCAAATTATGGAGATTTTTTATCGACGTCAATTGCGGGACGAGTGATTGAACTTTCAAAAAGCTAACTTTCACGAATTGGCCTTTAGGTTGGTGTACCTGGGTAAGCTTCGGTAGGAAGCGACTCATAACCCAAAAGGAACCGATCACTTCCGAGAAAGAGAAAGCGATAATATTATTGGTGCCGTGACCAGGATTCAAACTTGGTTTATTGCGGGACCAAGGAGACTGCGGAGTAAAGTTTGAATCCCATACTCTTCCCCATTTACATTCGTCCCATTTTCGTAGTTTTCACCTCTCATATCCTCAACGGGAATATTTAAGTTTGTAAGAGTTTAATTATTGTTTCTTTTAACACCTATTCCAGGAAATAATTTGTTTATTATCAAAATGGTTTTTGGTGCTTATCATATAAATATTTCCAATATTGCACAAAGCGAAACTTTGTATCAAATATTTTATTATCACCACTCCAATGGGGAAGCCTTTCTTAATTGACATATCCTTAGATTAGGATCCATCCTCGCCAACCTTCATTATATCCTTAATAAGAATATTGAGTTATGACTATATACAGGGGCTGACTGGGTCCTCTGAAAAGGAGCATACCCTGGATTATCAAAAGGAGTGAGTCATATAACCCATGAGGGCGCACAGGCCGGGGGCCGGCGGCTCAGTCCGCCCCTGACTACATAGTTTGATTAATTATGGTGGACTGTTTTCGTCAACAAGTGTGGTACTCGTCCGCTTCAAAAATAGAAACTACGAACCTTGTAGGAAAGAATCTCTCATTCGTCAACTGCGAACATCCAATCCTTAACAGCGACTTGGTGACCATATTTCTCAAGCCCTAATTATAAATATTGTGCTAGTTAGTGACGTTTCTATTAAGCGATTTCTGTTCCTTTGACGTTTATATTTGAAATTAACACCTACGGGATGTGCAAAAATCCAAGACAAAGACTAATAACCGTGGTTTACATGAACTGCAAAGTCAGTGCACTAGGATATATTATGGTTAAAATTAATGCAGAATGGCATTAAACTATACATCAAAATTGATTGGTCTAGAGTTTAATACTTAAGTTTACATAGTAAACCATTTGAGACCAATGTCGTCATTTGACTTCCGAATAGATGGACGCCCTGCGGCGCGTAGTAATAATGCGTTTACCTAGCTATTAATCTTGGTTTGATTCACAAACTAATAAAAAAAAAAGCTGACTAAATGCTCACTATAGTTCTGGAAATTATTGAGCATGATTTCTTAGGTTTCAAGAGGTTTGGATTCTGAGGAAAAGTGTGGGTCAACTGCCGCGTAATGGTGTAATGATAACGCATTCGTCTAATCATGTTATTCTTCAGAGGAAAAATGTAGGTCTACTACCTTGCAATGGCGTATTCGTCTAATCATGTCATTCTTCCGAGGAAAAATGTGGTCTACTGAATTGCGATGGCGTATTCGTCTAAATATGTCATTCTTCTGCGGGAAAATAGGTAGTCCGTTCGCGGAAAGTTGTTCACCAGTTCCGTTAGAATTCAAGAGAGCTGAAGTAACAGACGGGTTGTTTCATTGCAGTAGAGGTAAGGGCGTCTTTCCTAACTGGTTTTTCGCGCGCAAAAACCCAGTTAGGAAAGAATTCCCTTGAATTCTAACGGAACTGGTGAACAACTTTCCGCGAATGGACTATAGGTCTACTTCCTTGCGATGACTTGTTCTTCTTAGGCAAAATGTAGGTCTACTGCTTTGCGATTGCGTATTCGTCTAATCACGTCATTCTTCCGAGAAAAAATGTAGGTCTACTGCTCTGCGATGGCGTAGTGATAACGTATTCGTCTAGTCATATAATTTTTCCGAAGAAAAATGTGGGTCAACTGCCGCACAATGGTGTAGTGATAACGCGTTCGTCTAATCATGTCACTCTCCTGAGGAAAAATGTAAGTCTACTGCCTTGGCGATGGCGTATTAGTCTAATCATGTCATTCTTTCGAGGAAAATTTAGGTCTACTGAATTGCGATGGCGTATTCATCTAATTATGTCATTCTTTTGCGGGAAAATAGGTAGTCCGTTCGCGGAAGGTTGTTCACCAGTTCCGTTAGAATTCAAGGGAGCTGACGTCACAGACGGGTTGTTTCATTTCAGTAGAGGGAAGGGCGTCTTTGATAACTGGTTTTTCGCGAGCGAAAAACCAGTTAGGAAAGAATTCCCTTGAATTCTAACGAAACTGGTGGACAACTTTCCGCGAATGGACTATTGGTCTACTTTCCTGCGATGGTGTACTAATAATGTATTCGTTTAATCATGTCGTTCTTCGTAATAAAAAAGGAGGTCTACTGCTTTGCAATGGCGTGCTCGTTTAATCGTGTCATTCTTCTGAGAAAAAATGTAGGTCTACTGCTCAGCGATGGCGTAGTGATAACGTAATTGTCAGGTAATTTTTCCGAAAAGAAATGTGGGTCAACTGCCGGGCAATGATGTAGTTATAACGCATTCGTCTAATTATATTCTTCCGATGAAAAATGTAAGTCTACTGTCTTGCGATAGCGTAGTGATAACGAATTCGTCAAATTATGCCACGCACTCGGGTTCAACTTCCAGTAGTATCGTAGAATACGAACACACGGTGGGCGTTTTTCTGCCCACCGTAGACCGATGTTTGGTTTCCTTGGCCACAGAGCTTCCTCAGGAAGCTGTGGGTTATAGCGCAGCACTATCTCTGCGGTCCTTGCGTCGTGAAAACAGAAAGAAACCGGATGAAATGAATAGCTGACATAAAATACCGAGGCAAGATTGCGGACACAATATTAGGTTCCAAGTTAGTAAATTCACGAGATTAAATTGAATAGAAATCGAACAAATCAAATTGAATAGAAATCGAACAAATTAAATTGAAATGAAATAGAACAAAATGAATTGAAATAAAACAAATTGAATTAAAATCGAACAAATTGAATTGAAATCTTTGACTTGAGATTAAAATATATTTCGTCCTCCACAGCTGCTTCAAAAAAAAAAAAGATCCCAATATCACTAATTAGCTAGAAAATTAATTAACAAAAAATCTAAAAAATGTCAATCACCTGAAGCAGAGGAATTCATTAAATATTTTTACAGCAAAATGAATATCGGGAACTTTGACTATGCATTTGTTTTCCTTTTATTTCCTTATGGCTGTGTATTACAAGGGTTAATTAAATTTTTCAATGTGAAATTTTTGTCCTCCCCCTCTTCCAGGGGGAAAACATCCCCCCATTTCCCCAACATGTCCCCCCCCATGTCCATCCCCAACATTTCCCCTTTCTTCACTTTAAACGGTAGCGTACGAAATTGATATATTTTTTAAATTAATTCATAAATCATTGGGAAACATAAAGACTCAATATTGTAATTTAAAAAAATAGAATTTTTATTCTCATTTAAAAAGTGAACAAAATTGGATATTTTGTTTCTCGCTTAGAAAAGAATTTTATTCCGTTTCGTCGCCAAATGTGGAAAGTTACTTTTGTTTGGGATGGTTTGAGGAAATTTGTTATGTACTTCCCCAGGTAAGGTGCAGCCATTTCCAAGTATAGCCACATGTACTCATGAAGTTGTCCTAATCAGTGTTTGAATACCGAGAAGGCTTACAAGGCCCAGGCTTAGGGCCCCAGTTGGAGGGGGGGGGCAAAATTTCGTTTTTTCAAAGTTTTTTTTCAGAAGTTGGCATTTGGTTATTCACTTTTGATTAGTATCTAGAAGATTTTAAGTAAAAGGTTATTTTTTGGGGCTATTTTGGAGAGTTTATTTCAAAGGAAAATTCAAGGAGTTTTAAATTAAGCGAATTGGCAACATTATAACTTTTCTGTCACTAACTATCTTTCATCGCGCTTAATCTGTCTGTAACTAATCGCACAACGCAAGGAGCCCCCATATGAGACTGTGCCAATAGCTCCCATTAATCTTAATCGCGCTTCTGGTCTTAATGTTAAATTAATTAATTAGTTGCAAACATCAATTCAATTTTGATTGAACAAGTGATTTTTTTAATTTAATCAAGTGATTTTTTTAATTTAATCAATTGATTTTTTATTTAAACAATTGACTTTTTATTTAAACAATTGACTTTTTATTTAAACAATTGACTTTTTATTTATTCAATTACTTTTATAATTTAATTAATCGTTTTTTCTATTTAATCAATTGATTTTGTAATTTAAACAAGACTTTTTATTTAATCAACTGGTTTTTAATTGATTAAATTAAAAACCAATTGATTAAATTTCTTTTTTAATTTAACCAATTCATTTTTTCATTTAATCAACGGATTTTGAATTGATCAAATTGAAAACCAATTGATTAAATTTCTTTTTTTTTAATTTAATCAATTGATTTTCCAATTTTATTACATGATTTCTTAGTTTAATCAATTAAATTTCCAGTTTAATCAATTGATTTTTCAATCTAATTAATTAATGTTAATGTCTTTCGAATTAAAATGAACTTGCATGTTTATGGCTTTATGTTTCGTTTATAATTTCTCGTTCGTTCCTCTGGCTCCAAGAAAAGTTTACGATCATTAAATTATAATTATATTGCCAACTAAATATAGTATTTACGGATAATTAATAATAAGCGGGTAGTAGTAGTAAAACTCCTACCATAAGTTAATTAATTTACAGTGATTATTACAACGAAAAGGAGAAACAAGCTCGCTTGATTTTACAACGTAATTGTCTAAACACTTGAAACGTAGAACGAACTAGTGCTGAAAGATTTGCTGATCCGTGGGAGACGTGTGCCTGAGGTGCCGACCACTGTAACTCGTATACTATACTCGTATACTGTATCGTATACTATATCGTATACTCGTATTCTGTAGTTTACTACACCAACTAAACCAGTCTTTAAAGTTACATTATCATAGATTTTCCCACTAAGCTTCTTTATTCTGTGAACGTAAACACATAAAAATAATTAATATGATTGCAGCAACTTCCCAGGTTCGACTCCAAACGGTGCAAAGAACGGTGCCTTCCTTAGAGATCACATAAAGATTAGAACACATTGTAGTTCAGGGACGTTCCTAGTCTTCAGAGGCTCGGATTCCTTAAACACTGTAGGCTGGTTCCGACGCACCACATGACGATTTCTGCAGTCCGTGGAGCCAAAGCCATCAGGAAAAACAAAAAACTTGACTTTTGAAATAATGCATCATTTACTTGGAAAATATTTTGAAAAACAAAACCAATATCCAGCGGAAAATATAGAAGAATTATAATGCGGCAGCTAATTTTTAGTGAAAATCTGAAACCACCATCGGGTTCTATAATAAGTCCTCATGGACAGCTAATGCGTTAAGCAAATGATAATGCTCTTTTATTAGCTCAATGTTTCCTACATTCTCAAATATTTTCACCCCTATCTCTTTCTTTGACTAGAGTATGGCATGGGTTTTAAATTTTAATCGATGTTCATTAATGTCGGGAGTGTTTATGGTTAGCTGCAATTTTTTGATACAACTTGAAGGATTCTTAAAGAAAGAAACAACGATCGTTACTCTAAATATTTATATACAATAAACGTATGAATAATCCATACGCATGTATAACTTATATGGTTCAAACACGTTCATATAGTCTACGTATATCGTACGATACGTTTATATAATTTTTACGTACAACAATTTTAATATGCATATGTTTTGTAGAATCCATTTTGAATATTCCCCACAGAATTAAAAAAAAGAGCATTTAAAAAATTGCATTGCAAGGTTGCCTTTTTGTATATAAATAGTTTATTATTTTTCTACTTTTTTGTTCTAATATTAATGGTATAGTTTTATATAACTAAGCGTTCAAATCTATATTGTTAACCCATAATAAGAAGGTTAAATTTTCAAACCACCAGTTTAACATCCATCTGGGCCTTTAATTCTAGTCACGATAAAAACAATTATATGCAAATAAAAGCAAAATAGGATCAATGGCGTATCTATATAATTTAGGCCCCAATGCAATCGCGGGTAGAGGGCCCCCACCCCATACCAGGATCCTACAATTATACCCTCTAAGGAGTCTCGACTTCCAAAAGCCTCCCCCACACCCCCCTCCCCAAGTTCAAGGACCCCAATGCAACAGTATTGGTTGCATTGAAATCACTGCGCCACTGAATAGCATGCATCACCCTCTGTAACTGCGATGTCGTGTGCTGCATAGCTTTTCAAAATCTGTAAAAAAAAAAGACATTCCTTTTAATGTAAGAATATGTTGCCAGCTATGCAACTTTGTAGTTTTCTTACAACTTTTCTCATAGAAATGATATTTAGTAGATTTTAAAAATTACAGTAATAACATCTGGGGTATGCAGGGGTGTCGATGGGGGTTGTAACACCCTATTGAGATGAAATTTTGTATGTATATATATGAATATATGGAGTTGTAGTTCTGTAATGTCCTTATTGAGCCTGTTGTGTCGCAAAAATTTATGAAAATTATACTTTTTAATTATTTAAATATATGGGTGGCTTCATTACATCATCTTACATAATAACATATTTCTTCATCTCATAAAATTTCTACATAGTATACCGTGAGACACAAAAATTCACACATTGTAAATATTATTCGATTCTGCCGCCTTCTTTTAATTGTTTTTAGGAAAGGAAGCCAATTGGAGCAACTGCCTGATGAACGACAACCTAATAATTACCATCCCTTAACGTTACAAAGTGGAACAGTTAATAAGTGAAGAAGATATATGCAGTACTACAGTCCCTAACCTACCTAGACCTTACTGATGTGATGAACAGTTCACAAGCATAAGTGTTTTTCAACAACCGGGGCCTCTTTGAAACTGAGATAAATCCATTGGGACAACAAATAGATGAACTGATTTACGATTCCTGAAAGTTTAAATAAAGGACTTCGGCCATTAACCGCGTTTTAATAAACCCAAAATTCAAGAGGATTCTATGAAGTGGCCAGCCTTCTGCATAGACTTTTTAAATAAGCTTTTAGACATCATTAATCTTTTCTTTTTCAGCCTCGCAAATAATGTGCATATAAATTACGTGAATATGAATGTATTTGTGAAGTATTGTGAAATGTAGTCACCAACAGAAAATTATTTTCGGTCATCGTTTATATTTTGGGTTGACCCTTTATCTTATTTTTAGTTAGTGACTAATGTCCATTAATATTTACTTTAATTAAATTTTTTACTTTTATATTTATCTAATAATCTTTATTTTACTTTTTTTAATCTAATCAATTATTCTAGTATTTTATTTATCTATCCTTTCGTCTATGGTTCGAGATTAGAAACCCTTTTCCTCCCTCCTTTCATTTATTCTACTTTTGGGTGGTCAAGGCGAAATCACCATTCATCATCAGGTCTTGACTGCCAAGTTCACAACAACGAAGCTCCTAGAAGAAAACAATCCGAGAATGCATACCTCCAGCATCTGTGTGGTTTTTGTCTACAACAGAAATACCGACGTACTGCCTGACTATTGAAACCGATCCAAAAATATACTTCGACGCCAGGTATCTGGAAATGACACTGTGGCGAGAGGCAGTCTCAATTGTCCAAGTATACTCCAAGCCGTCCTAAGATGTTGCCGGTCATCTATCTCAAGGAATCTTGTAACTAGTCGCTGAAATTTCTAGAACGACCACTAAAACCTTGGCGACCTGGAGCTACTGTACATCCTGCAGCGACCCTGGTGTCAAATCTGTAAGTTGTGCTATCACATGAGGCAGTGGGTCCATCGCATCCGCTTGGCGGGACCCGGGCTCTATTTGGCGACTGAAAAGTTTTCTTACTAGATAGCCTTGACACCAAACGTCGAGACACTCTTATTCTAGTTCTGGACCAACTAACATATGTTTGGTTTTTTTTTCCCTCAACTTAACCATGTAGTTCTTTCTGGGAAAAAGTCCAGGGGCCTTGGGTCCTACCTTGATTCATCGGCCACCTTACCGGGTAATACATATCCATTCTTTCTTTTCTGTTTATTTAACTTTAAATTAACTACTCCCCTGTGCCCTAGTTAATTTTGGTAGGAAATTTATTTTATTTTAATTAATTGGCTCAGATGAATAACTGTTCGTAGTGAGACCCGAAATTGGGTAGTTAATCATTTTCATTCAGAGTAGAAAATCTCTGTTTAGATGGAATTAATAGCTCGGGTCTTTTTGTCATTCCTTGTTTATTGTCGAATGAAAAGAATTCTAGTGTGTGAATTACGGATTAATGTCTGAGTCTTGTTAGTTTTGTAAATATCTGGTTGGAAAATTGTGTCCCACCCTGGAACTAACCATTTTGGGTAATGGCCCTATGTAGAAGAAATGGTATTTTTGTAAAACCTAAAAATTGTTTTATTAAATGTGTAAAAATTATTTAATCCTTTGTTTCCCTTGTTGAGTAATTTTCCGTTGCTTATCAGTATGCATGCATATGATATGTGTTTAGTTAAGGCTAATTAAATAATCAAGTTTCATTAAGGCATTTACATCATTTTTGATCAGTGAGCATGGGCCTAAAAGGATGGACTCATGTTCAATGATTTCATAGGGGGTGGGGGCAAATTGGCTTCCCTTTACCGAAATCCTGGGTCTGCGGAATAGTTTTGCTTTCATGATTACTGTTAAAGTAATTATGGAAGGACAGCTATTGTTATATTGAAACTCACAATGCGTTTATTCTCAATAATGTCAATTAATAAAATTTTACAATATAATAAATCAAACAACAATGTCAATCAATCAACGTTTATTGGCGTAGTGATACCAACGCCGATGGTATGGCGTGATTAGATGGTGAAACGTTCGAAAGAAAATAAATATTTCTGCCTTCGGTGGGACCTGAACCCACGACCTTCCACTTGCCGGGTGGAGACTCTACCCATCCGGCAACGTTTCACCATCTAATCACGCCATACCATCGGCGTTGGTATCACTACGCCAATAAACGTTGATTGATATTGTTGTTTAATTTAATCTGCGTAGTGTTCGATTTATATAAATACAATAAATATTCATTTTACCCCCATAACACGTCCATAACCTTCCTTATGAACTGTCTTCGCAGGCTTATGTCTTAATCGCTTCATGTTAAACGCGGAAATCTATATTAGTTGATAAATCGTTCACAAAGAAAATAACGATTTCACGGTGCCTTGTGGGATCTGAACCCACAAGTTTTTGGTATCCGACCAAGGGCTCTTCGAAGCAGTGACGACGGCGTGGGGCACTGGGGTGAAATCTCCGGGCGCAAAATTCTTAGCTTGTTTGTTTTGTAGTTTTACGGCTCAAAGACTGACTACAATGTTCGTACTGCACCAGGACCTATTGTTTTCCAAGGAATGCGAACCTCTTAAGGCCTAGGAACCAAACCCTGGACTACAGTGAGCAGTGTGATCTTTATGAGATCTCTGAGTAAGCAAAATTTTTAGGGGCGCAAAATTTCAATATTGGACTTGTGGAAGGGAAAATTTCCCGAGTTTTAGAAGGCGTAATATTTAACTTACCCCAGGCGCTGGCAACCCACGTTTCGCAGCTACTTCTAACTGCATGACAAACGGCCTATCATTATCCCCAGTGGCGTACCTATGTAGGAGGCCTAAGAGACCCACCCCCCCTTTGGATATCAAAGCAAAAATTGATTACGCCAGCAGACACTAGTAAATTTTTTTAAAGTTAAATTGAAAGCCGTTGCAATTCCAACAACATTTCCTTGAATTCTGATGATATTGATGAGACCTCTGTTGAGACAAGCAACAGTAATGGCCTGTCTTCAACTGCCTTCTTGGAGGTAAAGAAAGACTAAAATACATAATCCAACACAATTGAAATGGAAATTCTAACTGTTGATATTTTTATTTATGAGAAGAAATTTAACCTCATTAAATGTAGATAGGATAACAATGCTTTCTTTGGGAACCATATGCAAATTATAATTTTTCCTCGACTTTAAATAGTGCTCATTTTTAGTAATCTTCAGACATCTAAATTTTCAACATTCGAGAAAGGGTATAATACTCACAAGGGAAGCCCCCGAAGGAAGTTGCACCTCAAATCGAGACTTATATAATATGAGAGATCCATATGAGTAATAAACAAAAACGAAAACAATTTTCTGTAAAACTCAATTTCTGATTTTTTATGGATTTTAAAATTTTCATAATCACACCAAAACGCAGCCTTGTGCTAAACTGAAAAACCGTTAGGTGAAGTCTTCAGTTAGGGATAGTTTTACTTTAATTTGGATTGCTTTGCGAAAAGTTATTGGAGGCTTTTTTAATTACTGCGTCAATCACACACACATATATATGTGGGGGGTGTATGTGTGGGTGTGTACTATATATATATAATTGGCGCAGTAATTGAAAAAGCCGCCAAAATTATATAAGAACTTGCTATTTTTCGCCAAGTAATGCAAATGAAAAGAAAACTACCCCTAACCGAAGACCTTTCCTAACCTCATGACTTGTAGTTACGCGGAAAGCTACATTTTAGTGTAATTATGAAAATTTAAAAAATTCATAAAAAAATCAGAAGTTGAGTTTTACAGAAAAACACTTTCGGCTTTGTTTGTTACTTAAATGGATCTCTCATACCATATAAGTCCCGATTAGATGTGCGACTAGCATTTCGGAGACTTTCTTTGTCAGTGCAGCCTGTCATAAATAAAGCCTGCAAGCTGGTTAGAAAAACGTGCGGTGCATCCCCTATCCTTAAGACGGAATGAAATAGCATCTGCTGCAAGTAATAGTGACCAATTAGCAAAGAGCTATATCAACGAAGTGAATATTAATAGAAGGAGTGAACTGATACTCTTTGGTTTGTTGGTTGTACAGAGCGACAATAAATAAGAGCCCTAATAAGAAATTGCAAGATCATAAAAACCACTGTATTTAATTTATTCAAACTTTGCATTTAAACAATAGAAATAACCAATTTTTACGCCAGATGACGTGTTATGTTTATATCTTTGCAGATTTAGCGAAAATATCGAGGTAATCAATCACCGAGCGTATTTTTATTGTAAAATTGTATTATGGAAACGGCAGAAGACTTCAATCCGTGTGACTCGTTTTTGTATGGAAATTTAGAAGGTAAAGTGTATTCTAATAGTCCCAAAAGGATTTCGGAGTTAAAGATTGCAATTGAAACACAAATTGAAACAATGAATGGGCTAATACCTTGAGCATGTAATTCAAAGTTTTAATATGCGCTTACGTTATCTAAGTGCATGTAATGGCCGACACATCGAACATGTGATTTATTAAAATTGGAATGTATATCTATTATCTGTAATTGGAATAAAAAAAATTTAATAATCTATTTTTTGTAAATTCTTTTTACTTTTGGGGCACTTTTTTTCTATCACCCTGTATTTTTATTGCGCAAGGACAACAATAGTCGTTTTATGCAAAGCAACAGATACTCTTTATGAACAACAGTACATTAGATAACCTTTATGATTATTCCATATAATTAAGTATTTATACATATTAGAGTTCAATATATAACCTTTTCAAGAATGGAAAGCCACTTACATTGATTGTTTGGCTTTTTTATGGCGCAAGAGCATCTGGGCTATACTGCGCCAAAGGAAAGCCACTTACAAGTAAATTCATTAGCACCTCCTCTTGTAAAAACTAAAAGAAGGGGCCGCTGTCTCATAAACATTGAGAAACACCAGACTATATTCTAAAGTAAGCAATATTAAAAGACTAAGATTAGGAATTATTACTTTATAAGGTAACCAAATAGTCTTTTAAAACAATGCAGCTGAGTATAGGTTAGAAAAGAAATTTATCAAAATGACATTAATGCTTTTAACTCAAATGTTTCTTACTTACCTTATATAGATTTCTTGACCCGAGAATCATAGTTCTGTATCAAATATGGATAGAAAGCTCTTTATTTTGTATGCATAAAATATATGCTGTACGGTTCCCATGAGTCTGTATGAGCCATTCTGCTCAAAACAATGATCCCTGCCTTACACTTAATTGCCTAGGAGAATCATAGTTTGCGCTCACCTAGATTTATTTCTTTTAATATCTGCAACAACGCATTACTTTCAGAATATTAGTAACATTTTATAGATGTATTGGATGTAGATGTAAAATGCAGAAATACAATTATTAAAATTCATAGTTTGGTTTATAACCAAATATAATCGCCCAAATATAGACCAATGATCCATGGATGCTTGGCTCAAATGCAATATTAGCAATTTCAACCCAGGAAAGTTCGCCACGTCCAAGAATTTTTTTTTTAAATTGGATCATAAAAACTGTGACATTTTGCATTGTGACAGTTATTAATTTTTAAAATGTACTTTTTGTCATACATTTTTGTGTTTTCCCCATTTTTATATACAGTTTCGCTACCATTAAAAGTATATAATATTTTATGTAACAAAAATTGAGCTTAAAATTTCTCGCTGAAAGTTCACCAACTCGTTACTTTTAAGACGTTATACTTGCTCAGAAAATGAGTTTTGCAAAAAATTAAAGACATATTCTGAATCAGCGTTAAAAACTAAATAAAATGGTCCTTGTATCGACTCCAGATGTGACGAACATGATAAAATGTTCAATAATTAGATGGTCCCTTGCATTTGCACTTTCAGGGGGAATGCTTGTATCTTGTCTTGTTTTAATCACAAAGAACTGTTTATAATCTTTTGAATTAGACAAACCTTAATTGGAACGTTTAAATTGATGTCAACTGAGTTGCATTCAGTATCAATACGTAATATAAAATGACCACAAAAGTGTACCACACCCTTACTTTTACAACAAAAGTCATCTGGAAACGTTTTCTCTTATTTTGATAATTTTATAGGATTATACGTTTTTTTCCCCAAGGAAAACCTGAACTTGATATTCATATCCCGTTTCTTGGTTCACATAACAACCGTATTCTTATTGTGTAAAATATCTTAAGGATATCCACATTGCTCGCGAAAGACAGATATTTAGATTTCGGATTTCCAGGAAGCTTCCGTCTTTAAGACCACTAAAACGTTCTCGTTCTCTTTCATGCATAGCATCAATGCCAAGTTGAATGATGTTGAGGACCGCAGAGAAGACAGAAAGCCTTAGTGAATGGCTATTCGAACACTTTTATCGCCCGAAAAGATAAGGTGTGCATGACCAAAAGAGCCGAATCGACTAAGGAGACCGCTGTCCTGGTTTATTTGTTGAGAATTTTGGAGAGAATTGCGCCCATTTCGAGGTAAGCTGTTATTAAAGCTTTCTATAAACCAGATTCTACTTCACGTAATCTTTTAGTTGGATGACAGACAGAATTATACGTATTAAGTTCAGCAAATTACTACGTATCGTGCAAGGATAGAGGAAAGTATAGTTCAGAGAGACCAAAAATAATGGAAAAGTAGAAAATCGTAAAATTATAAAAATTAACACATCCAAGTTGCAGACAAAGGTAAAATATTTAATATCCTGCAGAACATGCATGGGAAAAAGGACACGCCCTTGATTTGAATCATGCAAGAATCTTTATCCATTAATTTACTCATAAGCATAGCATCATATTTTTTCCGTGTGGTGCAGCAGAGTAACTACTCAAACAATTTAAAAAATTTCCTATGTAAAATATTATCTAATAATGAAATATAATTTCTTTTCCAAATTTTTAACGTTACCATTTTATAATTTTTCATTGCAATATCTTAAACATTGTTACCCTTCTTCTAATAAGAATAGAGAAATAAATTTTTTAAAATGTATTCATTAATTTTACGCTTTTCAATATCTTTGTTACTTCGAGTTCGTTGTGGTTTTTCTCTCTGAAAAGAAAAAAAAACTTGCTATAAACCTTCATATCTTGAAGCGATCGTTTTTTATTTGATTCAATTACATTATATCGCTTCGCTTAATTTTTTTAAAACCTGACTTTATTTTGATTTATTATAATTTAGATAACGAAATTGCTGTTAAAATAAATGGCAAATAATTAAAAAAAATTACTCATGTTTTGTTCCCCCTTTTTTTCGTGTCCCTTATCTTTTTCTTCTATTTGTTTCATGTATCGCTATAATTTCTTTCGATAAAACATTTACAAAACAAAGTAATTAAAAACGAAATGTTCGATAAATAAAGAACAACGATAACTAATGTGTTTTAACTATATATAGATAACGCACAGGGGCGTTGAAGGGTTGTAGTTTAGTAAAAAAAATATAGTAATAATAATAATAGTTCACAATTCATTATATTTAAATTTATGCCTATTGTATTTTTAAACATTTAAGAAAGCAATTAAAACGAAAAATGATAAAGTAATGAAAAATTACTAAAATAAAATAATTTTTTTGGGGAGGATTCAGAATGCAGTTATATATGTTATTACCAAATACCAAAGGTAATAACTAAGTTAATAAAGTAATTAAATACTGTAAAAACATGAAAAGCATATTTGTATGACAGCCAATATCTTAAACAGAAGTTAAACAAGTTTCATAGCCTAGCTGTCTAAGTGGCAACAGCCTGTGAAGCCAACAAAGTGAAGAGTTCACTGCAATATGTATAATATGAATATATATATATATATATATATATGGCCTGCAAAAGGGTTGCTGGTATCTAACTGGAAGGAGACCCACACGCTGAACGTATGTGACGATGTGTGGAACCGGCCAGGCCAGTAACCTAGTGTCCTACCCCGCCTTCGTGACTTTTATCTAACGACAAGTGTATTTTATGCACGGATAAGAAGAAAGAAAAGCGATGGGAGGAAAATACACCTTTGGTGAAATGATAGTTATACCTGCTATGCTAATACACCAGAAACCATGGCCCCTAGTCTCCAGGTGCTGGAGTGCTCCTGATCAAGGCAGCGGTCAGTGTGGCATGAAAGCAGGGGGTGCTAAGAATCACTGGAATGGCCCAGGCTGCCGTTTGTTATTGACCTTGGCTACGTTTAATGGACGATCCCTTGCTTCTGAAGCAAAACTTCAGGAATTGGAAGAGGAACTAGACAAGATCAAATGGGACATTGTAGGACTCAGTGAAGTTAGAAGAAAAGGTGAAGAGTTGGTGGAACTTAAAAGTGGACATTTGTTTTATTATAGAGGAACGGAAACTGGAAGAACAAGTGGTGTTGGCTTCTTAATCAACAAAAGAATTAAAGACTACCTTTTAGCCTTAAGGCTATGGGCAAAGGAACGAATGTGGTAAACAACTCATCGAATTTGCAGAAGCTGAAAACCTTAGCATCATGAATTCATTTTTTAAGAAGAAACCGCAAAGAAAATGGACATGGAAACACCCAAATGGGGGAACTAGTGAAATTGACTATATCCTGGCAAACAAGAAATCAATTATTGAAGATTGCAGTGTACTGAACAGATTTAATACTGGAAGTGATCATCGAATGGTGAGATGTAAAATGCACTTAAATACTAAATTAGAAAGACAGAAGCTCATTAGGAAACAAGTATGTAAGAGGGTGGATTTAAAGAAATTAAAAGAAAATACCGAGGCATTCAAGTTGGAATTAAAAAATCGCTTTTCTGCACTGGAAGGACTTATTGAAGAAGTTGACATCTCAGAAGCAAATGAAAACATTGTTAAGACAATAATTGAAACTGCTGGGGAAATTGGTGGTGTAATATGTAAAAAGCAGAATAGCAAATTATCTGAGAAGACGAAACAACTCATGAAAAGGCGAAGACTTATGAAGGTGGACAATCAAAATACCAGTCGCAAGATCGAGTATGTAGAACTTTGCAAAACTTTGCGCAAAAACATGAAAGAAGATATAAGAAAATTCAATTGTGAGTTAGTAAGGAAGGCCATTGAAAGCAACAAGAGCCTTAGGGTTGTTAAAGGGAGTTTGTCTATTGGGAAGAAACACATCATTGCATTAAAAGGAGAGGATGGCACCGTAACAAGAAATAGGGAAGAAATACTTAGAAGAGTTGAAGAATTCTACAAAAAACTATATGAAAGTAACAGTGGATTAAACGAAGACGCCGAAATAGTCGAAGGAACAGCTCCTAAAATCTTAAAAGAAGAAGTTTCATTTGCAATAAAAAAGCCCCTGGTGATGATGGCATTACATTAGATATCCTAAAAGAAGCTGGAGAATATGTAGAAGACATACTTGCAAAATTCTTTACCAAATGTCTTAACAGCGGTAACATACCAAACCAATGGGATTCTGCAACAGTAATTCTTTTGCATAAAAAAGGTGATAAAGAGGATTTGAAAAATTACCGACCAATTAGCTTGTTACCTGCTATTTATAAAATCTTCACAAAAGTTCTAACACATCGCCTGCAGAAAAAATTAGATGCAGCTCAACCAAGAGAACAAGCTGGATTTCGAAGTGGATTCAGTACAGTGGACCATATTCAAGTATTAAGAGAATTAATTGAAAGAACACATGAATATGAACTTCCATTGTGTGTTGCATTTATTGACTATGAGAAGGCCTTTGACTCTATTAAAACATCAGCAGTCATCAACTCTTTAAGATCAACAGACATTGAGGATGTGTACATTGACATGGTGAAACGTGTGTATAAAAATGCAAGTGCAAAATTTCGGTTACATAAAGATACCGAAGCTATCAAAATTGGTAAAGGTGTGAGGCAGGGAGATACCATTTCTCCAAAACTTTTTACTTCAGCTTTACAGATGATTTTTCAGCAGATAAATTGGAATAACAAGGGAATAAAAATAAATGGTGAATATTTAAATCATTTGCGGTTTGCTGATGACATTGTTATTTTTTCAACGAACCCATCAGAACTCCAAGACATGGTACAGGAGCTCTCAACTAGAAGTAAAGAAGTTGGACTCAAGATGAACCTACAAAAAACTAAGATCATGTTCAATAATTTCGTAGAGGAAACAAAAATACAAGTTGACAACATTGAGCTAGAAATTGCTGATTCATATATTTACCTTGGCCAGCTGATTTCAATGGATGGCAACATTATGAAAGAACTCAACAGACGTATTAAACTTGGCTGGAGTGCATTTGGAAGAAACAGTTTTATCCTGAAGGGGAAATTGCCTTTGTGTCTAAAAAGAAAGGTCTTCAACCAGTGTGTATTGCCATGTATGTATACACCAGTGTATATATATACACTCGTGTCCAAAATTAAGGTTACACGAAATGTTATTTCAATGAAAGTGTTATATATTTTGTTCTGTAACTTTCAATGTTCTTGATTTATAAAAATTATTTGATCTAAAGTTAAAGAACTACAAACATTCAATAGAATTACAAAAAAATCATATTTTAAGATTCCTTATGAAGGAGAATCTACGATCAAAAATTCTACAAAAATTAAAGGTGAAAAACAAAAATTCGTAAAACACAGACTTAGGATAACAAATTTGCTTACATAAGCATAAACAATTGTTTCCTAATAAGTTTATATGTCTACAGGGATGTGATAAAAATTATCATTCTAAATCTGTCGTTTAAAAATTTTTTCCCACCTTCGATTTTTGTAATATTTTTGATCGTGGAGACTTCATAGGATACATAAAAGAGATGATTTTTGAAGTTCTGTGAAGTCTTTATAGCTCTTTAATTTTCTGTAAAATGATTTTTTATAAATAACGCATATCTATAGTTAGGGAGCAAAATATGTACCTCTGCTATTTAAATAGCTGTAACTAACATTTAGGCACAAAATCTCATTGGTGATATAGAATACATGATGCATGAGAGCGGCCATTGTTTACATTCTAGTACGGAGTAGAGCATCAATATTTATTATGTCGAAATATTCCGTTTTCTCGCAAAGAGCATTAATTCAAATAATATCGTTATAGCCATCATCGTATTTGTTTGTGTTAGAATTTAAAACACGCATATTAAATGAATTCCAAGAGCAATGTCTCCTGGAAGTAGTCACTCTCTACAATTGTGTTTTTCGTGTACACAAGCAGATGCCAAATGGTTCTTTCCCACTTACAGAATAATCGATTTTCTTTCGTTTCATTTTCTACGATTTAGCTTCTTAAATCGTATCGATATTTCTCCAGAAACGTCTCCTCATTTCAGCCCATTTTTTTTTTGTTTCCCTATCACCAAAATTTTAAATTTATTCCCCAACAAATGTAGCTTTGGAGTATTCCCTGTTGTTTAAGACCTACACATACTTGCTTGCAAAAATCGAAGACCCGAGAGAAGCGAATAAGGAAATAAAATGGAAAAGCTCTCTTTTTAGAGCTGAGTAGATTTCTCAAATTGTAGTTTTCTAGTCTGCGAAGCTCTTATTCTGAAGACTTGTGGACTGAATTTTTTGCTGCGTTGCTTCTGTTTGTGATCGAGCTTTTTTTCACATCATCGGTTTTTCTGAGGGTGCCGGAAAATTGAAAGTGTAAAGAAAACATATATTTTTGGAAGTTTTGATACAAACGAACATTTTTAGTTAAAAATGTTGTCTGCATATATGTGTATATAATCGAATATCGACGTCGTGTGAAAGCATCCCCAACAACAGAAATCTAAAACAAATTTACACTTTTCAAACGGATATTTGTGTCTGAAAAAACAAAAACAAACAAAGCAGAGCGAAGGAAAATCATTATATTTTATATACACGTTGCTCATATATATATGGTTATATTACATATTAATGATTATATTTATAAATAAATTAGAATGAAGGCACGAGATTTAATAACTGGTTACATGCGTAGAACAGTGTTGGCCAATTAAAATGTAACGAGGGCTACCAAATCATAAAGACTACCAAAAGAAAGCACAAACAATGTCCTATAACTGTGTTTTAGAATTTAATACTAAAGATATAGATTATACTTAATAATTAAACGAAGACACAAATGTTACCACTATAACTTGTGATCATATACAAACGTTAATTTTTTCTTGTGAGTTTTAAGGTTAACGGACAGAAAAGATTATGCTGCTCTGAGGATTACAGTTTTCTGAGGAATGTGAACCTTTTAAGGGCCAGGAAATCAAACTCCGAACTATAGTAGCAAGTTAGTCCGTAAGTGTTATTTTTAACACTATAAAGAGTCAAATACTAGATAACGGGACGCGATGAGAACGATGATTACCAATGCAGCACAGACCCTCAGATGTTAATGAATATAGCTCTGTATATAATTTATAATAGTAATATTTGTTTTTTAAAAATTATTAGACAAGTTATATAATAAATGCAAGTAAATACCATATAAATAAATTGACGGTCCTTAGTTTGTCTATGACTGACCAGCAGTTTTCAAAATTATAGCAGTCACAAAATTATACAGTTACAATTTTCAAAATTATAGGAGGAGGAGGGGCTTGGGTCCCACGGGCCCACATAATTTTACCCTTATGTGACTTACATAGAAGAACGATTACTAAAGCGTGCATAGGCTTAGAATCATGCTTCCAGTCCATGGGCGCCCATATGCGGACAGGGGTCTCGAGCCCCCCTTTAAAGTTCAAAAATGTGATTTGTCCAATTCTGCTATGTATTTGCGTTCAAAATTTTGCATGTGCATTTTAAAATGAGATACTTTTTTATCTCATTACTGATTGTCAAGCAGAACCAATAATTTTTGTGTCATTTTAGTATCGTGTACATTTACTAAAATGTTTGACAGCTTTGAGAAGAAGGTAATAATTTTTCTCAGCCGATGCCTTTAATTACTCATGTGGGCGCTCATATTCCAGTCCTAAGTAAAATTGAAACCATAAACAAATTAAGACATTTCAGATTTAATCCCTTGACTCCTAGGCTTTATTCCGCCGGTGTATGGCTATATTTACAGGATTTACTATACCAGAAAAAAAACGTGCAATAGCGATTTACGATATCATCACAATTTGTATAATATATTACATGTCGTACTTATACATAAAACGCTGGTATTTATTTTTGAAGATTTGCGATATTCCGCAAAATGACTTCTATTACACAGTCCTGAAAAATCTTCGTAAGTGGACAGCATTAGCCGAGTATCTTTCCTTATATGTTTAGTTGTACAAATACGGCATCACTTTTAGGGACGTTTCTTTTTATCTGTACTTGGAATCTGAACAAGTTGATAGAGATTTTTAGTTTCGCCTTCTTGACTACTACGGCTAGAAAACAGTTATTGATAACTTTCAGTGGACTCTAAAAATATTTCTTCGGAACACTTTATAATAAAATCTTCGAACCTAACATATTACCCTCCAGCATTTCTATGAATGATAGGACCATTCAAAAGCACTCTAAAAGCCAAGTGAGTACCAAACTTTTTAAACCACGTGTGCGATTTGCGAGTTGGATTATAAAGTTGCTGTAACTTAGCGACCTGGTCAACAGATCCTATCATTAAATTATACTTTTCAATATGTAATGGTTTATAGAGAAATTCTTGCTCCATAAAAATGGCGTACTTTTTCACACAGGCTATCATAATACCGTGATGCTGAAACATATACATCTCTTTTCTCTTTGAATTTTACTAACAAATGCTCACTATTTCGTAAAACTACGGATGTTCCCTTAACAAGTGGTTCTTCCACAAGATGTTTAATAGAGCAAGTTGAGTTTGGATAGTCCCAGTTACGTAAGTGTAATGTTTTAACATGCAATCACAAAGAAGCACAGATTGGTTCCAATTATCAACAACAATTTGCCTCCCTTTGTTGAGGAGATTCTGAGCTAAGTAAAATACAACTTTCCGACACTGGCAAATCCATTGAGTCTGGAAGCAATAGTATTTCATAAATATCCTTGTCAATATACAATGAAACACTCCATGTGTAACCTTGAAACATTCTTGTAGTAGAATCAAGGTCATCATTACTCACCCTCGACCAGCAAAACGTATATTGCATATCACCGACACAAGATATGTGTTGCATATCACCGACACAAGATATGTGTTACATATCACCGACACAAGATATGTGTCGCATATCACCGACACTAGATATGTGTTGCATATCACCGAAACAAGATATGTGTCGCATATTACCGACACAAGATATGTGTTGCATATCACCGACTAATCCAGTTCAAATACACAGTTATTACTCTGTAGTGAACGACGTATGGGGTGCACCGTCCTGGTCGCTGTTTACTGAAATTAGAGGATGTACGCGTACATCCTGAGAGTCAAGCGGTTAACTGTAATCTATGATGATATACAATATATCACCTACCAATAAATCCACGGTATGAATTTTCATGACACAAAAATTAGGAAACATCTTGCTCTACTTTCTAAAAAATTATTGTCCATCTTAGGTGAAATGAAATTTATAAAGGTTTATATTTTTATTTCCATGCACGTACCATGCGGTACCAGTCAATTTCTACGAACGAACTATAGCTAGTCCCTTTGTAAACAATTATGGCTATCGGAAATGAAGCAAACGCGCAATAAGCGAATCATGACGTAAACCGGGAAGGAGGTTACCTCGCCTTGGCGACAAAGCAAGCATGGAATATATCGGTACTGTGGCCCGCATTGTAAATATGAATGAACAGTCAGTAGTGTTTGAAATGTCACAAAATTGGCTTTATAATTAAAGAGAATTAGTGTTTCAATATTATTACAGTAGAACTTCCTCATATCGAACATCTCTAATACAGATTCGAATATTTGTCAAAGGTGAGTTCAAAATTCCAGTGGTTATTATATAATTTTTTTATATATATATACTACTGAATTATTTCCGAGGCAAAGCGGGATTTCTCCCCTAATTTTGAGTTAATACACAGATTTGATAAACATAAAAACATTTATGAAGAATGATTATCGAAATATGTTAAGAAGCAAGACGTTAGACTGCTGCACAAATGAAAATACGTTATACATGTATTGGTACACAAATACGATGTTTTTCAGGTACGTTCAACGCATTATTAGTTTGTTCATTGCCACCTTTAATTATTTATATAAATATGAAATGTGCGTAATATGATTTATATTTACTTATTTATAAGGAAATATAGTGATCAGGAAATGCATTTCTAAATGCAATATGCTATACAGCATAAAAAAATATTTTTTATATATGAAATTTTTTTATAGAATCGCGATTTCGATATACGAAACTTACACTATATAATAATCATTATTACTAATAAATTTGACACCCACGTATTATTAGCTCAATCTAGAGCTATTTTTGTTTAGGAGAGAAAGTTATAGATTGAGCTAATAATACGTGGGTGTCAAATTTATTGGTAATAAAAAATCCCCTACGAAAAACTCACAAAAAACTCGCCCCGGTGGCTTTGTGTGTTGACTATTATTTGGCAATTGTGTTATCCCTGTGAAGGGTAATAATATCTTGTTTCTTTATATATGGAAAGAGACAGCTTTGGTCCATGTCTTTGTTCGTCTAATCTGGTCCAAACTCCCCGAGCCAGTCGACCATGACTCGTATTTGGCGACCTTTTGGCGGTATTTGGCTGTAATTGGCGACATTTGGCGGCAAGCATTAATCGCCAAATACACCAAAGGAAAGCAAAAAAAAATCATTTAAATTTAATTAATGAATTAATATTTGAAAAAACTGTATTAACATCAAGTGTCATCCACTACAAGTTTAAAAAAATTTATTTGAACTTGATTGGATGGATAGAAAGTATTTTATTAACGATTGAAAATTTGAACAAGATATATATAGGGAGAGTGATAATATAGGAATTGAAAAAAAAGAGCTCCAGATTGAGCTATTAATACATAGGTGTCAAATTTATTAGTAATAAAAAAATCCCCCACGAAAAACTCACATAAAACTCGCTCCGATGGCTTTGTGTTATCCCTGTGAAGGGTAATAATATCTTACATTCTAATAATCATTATTATGAAACAAATTAAAACCATTTATCAACACCTAATCAAAATTGAAACTTATAAGCAAATATACTTTTAAAATGATTGAATATTCGTTGTCTTATTAACAAAGATGTTTCTTCAACATTTATAATTTAAGAATTTAATTTTAATTTCTGAATATTTCGTTGTCTTATTAACAAAGATGTTTTTTCAACATTTATAATTTAAGAATTAATGCTGTAAGATATATAAGCACACTCGAAAGGTTTTGACCAAAATTTTCGATTATTAGCATAAATTTAAATGCCTCACACAGATGAGTTAATATGCTAATTCTTCATATTTCGGCGCGTAAGGAAAACGCGCCAATACATTTACTTTAAGTAGATTCATATTTCTGAATTAGATTTTATAAGTTCGGCACATTATTCTTAGCGATGATACTTGCAGCAGCAGCTAGTCAGCAAATCCTTTTACAGATATGCATATTGGAGATTCGACAAGGAATAAGTAACAGAATAATATTCTCCAAACTCCTTTAATTAGCATGGGAGATAGCCATAAATACATTATAATTCTCCCCAAGTATTTTGAATTCTAAGAAAGGAATGCAAAACCAAATGTGGACGCTTTACAAACATCGCTTCAAATTCTCATCATTTAAAGTATCAGAAATTCGATTATCATCATTTGCATTTAATTGCGTATTTTAATGCGACATTAGTGATGTTACTAAATCATCATACAGTTCCTTCGAGAAATCAAATGCCACGAATAGCGCGTATTGTATCATGTGGTTAATGAGTATAATGTTTAAAGGCGGGTGGAAAGATATTATTGAAAATAGATAAATATTAATAAATAGTACAATAAAATTTACTTCGATTTACTAAGGAATACACTTATCATTTCTACATAGAGCATAATTTTAACGCTACGGTGGCACTGGGTTCATCTGGGTTTGACCTCCAATGAGGTCAAAAATAAACGCCTTTACTTGCTAACTGCTCTCTAAATTATGGGAGTTGATTCCCTGGTGTTTTAACAAGTTCGGATACCTCGAAAAAAGACCACTGCCCCTAGATCTCGTAATGGTAAAGCACTCGTCTGGCTTTTCATTATCCCGCGTGCGACTCCCTATGGTACCTGATAGAATAGGTGCCGCTTTTCTGCTCACCGGGGTTCTATTTCCCTTGCACCAGCCATTTTTATTTCTTAGAAACTTTAGGTTCCAGCTTACCATGACCTTTATTGTGTGTCGTACTTTGACCTGCACAGTGTATCGTACTATGACCTTCACTGTGTGTCGTAAATTTGAATATATACATCTATCGCAATTTACTCAAATGAGGTCTAAATAAGCAAAAACAAATGGCCAAAAGTTTTAAAATATTTATATATTTATTAACCCCAACTGCCATCTGCAGATTCACCCGGCGTTCTGCAGAACCTGACTTCATTCAAAACCTCGCACGACTCTGGAATCCACAGAGTTCGCAAACAACTCTGGAATCCACAGAGTTCGCAAACAACTCATGGATATGAAAAACTCGCACTATATTGTGAAATCTTGTTGAGTTCCAGGCCACGTTGGAATCTCCGGCAATGAACAGACTGACATTTCTGTGAAAACAGCAACTGCAGAACCTGAGTGTATTTCCATTCCATTTCAAGATTTTAACACTCATGTCTTATCCCATCTGTACAAAAAATGGCAGTTGGAATGGGTGGGAGCAAGTTTTTAATAAACTACACGTTATTAAATCAAAAATTGAAATGTGGCAACTTAGCTACAGGAGTGACCGTCGAAAAGAGGTCACTTTGGTTAGACCGTATCGGCCACACACGCTTCTCCCATCGACATCTCATAAAGGGAGAAGATGCCCCGATGTGTGCCACATGTGGTGAACCATTAAATGATTTACACATTTTAACCACTTGCATAAATTTTAACCAGGAACGGTCATAAGCTTTTAATCAAAATAATTTTACCCTTCATGACATTTTATGTGACTCTTTTGATCATGAAATCGTTTTTAATTTTTTATCGGACATTGGTTCTTCAACCTCATCTGATTTTTTATATCGTTTTGTTTCATTTCATGTTTAATATATTTGTAACAGTATAATTTCAATTCATTTTTGATGTTATAACCGTATGTGCGCTTTCACCTTTCTTGCACAGAATGGTTTTGTTTTCCTTGTGCCACAAAAATACAACCAATCAATTGCTATACAGCAAATGTTCAGTTTTTGTTTGTTTCTCTAACACTAAAGGCAACCTTCCATTAATGAATTCAAGTTATTTATACTTTTCACAGCCAGGAGTAGAGTCTCGTATATGCTTTTTATTATCCTACATTGCTCACCTCATTTTTTACATTAGATAATCATTCAACATCATTGTCATAATTCCCATCATTCATTCACATCATTGTCGTGACTTCCATCTTTCATTCACATCATTGTTGTAACTCCCCTACATTCATTAATTAAAGAACCTTAAATAGGTAAAACCATGATTTATGAAATACGTTATCTAATTGGTGAAGAGCCTTGCAATAAGCTTTTGCTGTCTGCTCTCGCCCATTTATACCTATTATTGTCAATATTCTTCAAATTCAAACAAATTTCAATTGTATCTTCAGAACGATATCGTAACAGATGTATCAACAACCATTGTATATCAGTTGAATAAAATTATTTCTATTTCTATATACTCACTGTATGAATCACCTTAGGCTGAATAAATTCTTTCTTTTCATTATCACGGTGCATATGCACAATCCACCTGTAGTTTGACGACTGTATATATCGTCAAACTACAGGTGGATTGTGCATGTAGTTTGACGACTGTATATATCGTTTAATATCGGGCCTTTCGTAAGGTCCTGGTGTATCAAAGTTATTTTCCAAGGATGTGGGAAATTTCGAGCAAAGCGGCTTACTGAAGTTGTCATTACCAATTTATCATTACAGTGACTTGCGCCATAAAGATACAGAATTGCATTTAGTGAAGCAAATGCTAATTACATTTCTTCAATTTAATTTTACGAAGTTTAACGCTCTTTGTTTTTAATTTTTGTGTGACTATGATTGAATTTGTATTTTCCATGTCAGTGGTTCTTAAAAATTCTAGATCATAAATGTATTTTCTTACCACTTGCCTAGCCACTGCACACGTTTATAAATAGTTAACGAAAATCAAAATATCTACTATTTATCGTTACTTGAACAAAAACATAAAAATAAGCAATATATATGTATAGTTAATAATAGTAACAGTTAAGTTATATTTTATCTATTGTTGTTGGATATCGGTTAGAATTGGTTAACTTTAAGTAGTTGTCACGGAGGAAAACTACGGGTTTTACAGGTTTTCTCGGAATTGGTGGCGATGTTTTGTAAGTTGATTTGCTTCACCATTGGCGGCACATCGTGGCACCTCGTGATTCTGCGGCACATACTGTTTTATGTGTTCAGGGGCGTAGTCAGAGATGTCAAGGGAGGGGCTAAGATTGATTTACTGCTTTAGGTTTGCAAGATCTCGGGCTAAAGTCTCCTCCAAATTATCTGTAAAATTTTTCTTTAGAAGACGAGGGTGGTAGAGTCCACTCAGCTTTTCCTCAGGAAACTATGAGGACTACAAATCAGGAAACTATAAGGACGCAAAGTGACTTTGGAGTCCTTGCACCATAGAAGTCCAATCTAATCGTGCCTAAATTATAATCAAAAGAAGACATTTCGTTGGTAAATAAGAAGAGATGTATAGAAGTCTTCCTGAGCCATTTTTAAAACTTCCTGACTATTTTAGTTCTTTAAGAATTAAATCTTTAATCAACCATGACTAGTGTTAATAGTATTGTGAAACTAATACTGAACGATAGGAAATGTTTGACTGATAACAATAAGGGAAACCATACGGAAAAATAGAGCAATAATCACTAATATACGTCCATTTTTCGGTTCAAGATTCATATGTATTTGGTTCAAACCGCAGTATTTACTATCTATACCACCATATATTTTTTCGTGATTGTTGTTCGAGTTATTGCGTTATAGATAAGGATATAATTTTGATCTTTTTTTCTAGTGTTCGGTATATAATAAAAAATAAAAAAAAAGTAAGATTTTGAATAATACTTCGAGATCTGGTAGCCCAAAGAAGCAAAATGCAAGGCAGGTGATGAACATCATCAAGGAAGTATCAAAGTGCCCCTCCGCATGTGCTCGAGAATAAGCTATTGATGTCGCTTCAGCATTGGCGATAATAGTAAGGTCTCAGACTATTTCAATATTCTTCACGATGTACATATGCAAATCAGAAGACCCAAGAATGAACTTTCTATCAGTGAAAATCATCTGTATAGATTCACTCAGTGTTTTGCAGAGCCTGTCTTTATTCAAAATCTCACAACACTCTGGAATCTACAGAATCACAAACAACTTGTAGGAATAAAAAACGCGCAGTATATTGTGAAATTATGTTGCGTTCCAAGCCATTTCGGAATTTACGGGAATGAACAAGCTGACATTGCTGCAAAAACAGCAACTGAAGAACCTGATAATCCCTGCGTTCCATTTCAAGATTTTAACACTCATGTCTCCTCTCAGTTGTACAAAAGATGGCAGTTAGAATGGGATGAGCAAGTTCTCAATAAACTACACATCAAACCCAAAATTGAAATGTGGCAGTTAAGCTACAGGAATGACCGTTGGCAAGAGATCATTCTGGCTAGACAGCATTGGCCACACACACGCTTCTCTCATTAACGTCACTTAAAGGGAGAAGACGCCCCGATGTGTGCCACTAGTGATGGACCATTAAATGTGTTATATGTTTTAACCAATTGCATAAATTTTAACCAGTAACGCTCATTAACTTTTAACCAAAACATTTTTACCCTCCGTGATAGTTTACCTGACTCTTTTAATCATGAACTAATTTTTAACTTTTGGCTTGTCCCGGCTCATCTGATTTTACTTTATCGTTTCGTTTGCTTGTACTTCAATGCCTTTTTCCATTACAGTTTTAATTTATTTTAAACCGTATGTACGTTCTTACCTTGTTCTTTGCAGGATGCCTCTGGCTGTTTTGCGCCATAAAAATACAAACCACCAAGCTACATCAGTGAATGAAAGAAGCAGAAAGAAGAGAAACATTCAGAGTTTCGGAAAAAGGTGATATTCTTTGAAGAAAGTAAGATTAACATTATTGGTGTAGATGGAAAAAAATGTGTGTGATGAAAGACAAATACTTGAAATGAAGAACTTAAGACCAGTTGTAAAATACAGCGATGGCCATGAGCTAACTGATTAGGGGGGGTGCATGGTTTCAAACAGAATTGGCAATATGACCTTTTTTGAAGGTAATGTAGGTGTTTTGAAGGTAAATGCTAGGCATTATATTGAAGTATTGCGAGGTAATTTATTGGACAGTATATCGATGTTGGAAATTAGGGTTTAATTCTATTTTCAAAAGGACAACGATGACGACCATATTATTCATGAAACAAGGTAGTGGTTGCTTTAAATATGAAAAATTACCTGAACATACTACTCACTATCTCCAAATATCAATTTTATTAAGGGTTTTTGACATTTTTTTTAGATTTGCAATTAAGGAGAAATAAAAATTTCCAGAAAAACCAAATTTAGACAACGATTAGTGACAAATAGGTTAAATAAAATAAAAATAAAACTAATAATAATTAAAAATTAATAATAAAAATAAAATTTATATAATCAATATAGAGATAACAAAAAAAAGTATCGAAACTAATGCCCAAACGAGTACAAGCTTAAACTACAGGAAAGGGCATACAAAGTACTAGTAACTTTTTAATTTTGAAAATTTCTTATTTTAGTTTTTCCGTTAGGTGTACAAATACTTCTTTTTGCATGAATAAATAGGTTTTTATTTTTTTACAAATTTCTTGCAATTATTGAAAAAGTAAATACACGTATAGATGCTTATTGCAAAAGCAATCCAATTATTATAAATGGTTCGTAGAATTTGCCTTCAACTCCCATTATGCTATTTTCCTATTTATTTTATATTAATTATTATATTATCCTATTTATTTATAACTCCTATTTATTTATGCTTTAACTCCTATTTATTATTTATTTACTCCTATTATGCTTAATGCAGGCGTGCAAATACGTTTATGCTCCCTGCATTTATACAGGGTGGTCCTAAACTATATGTCAAAAATGTAAAGGCAGGTAGAGGGGACCTAAATAAGCAGATTTCGTATAGGAATGTGTGTGCGGTAATGACACATTAAAGCGCTAGCTTGTAAAGCAGTATGAATCACAGGAAACTGAAAAGACAAGTAAAGACAAAAGAAAACAAAAATTTATTAATAGTTTACAAGAGGTGCCCGAAAGAGCGGCCACCAACAGCGATACAAGATTCACAGCGACGGCGCATGGATCGGCGTACATTAGAAAAGACGTCAGGCATGTCGATCACATGTCCAGCAGCAACAGACAAGCGGGCAACAAGATCTTCTTCAGATGTGACGGGACTCTCGTACACCAGGCTTTTAATATGACCCCCAAAACAAAAAATCCAAGCAGGTTAAATCAGGAGGACGCGGTGGCCAGGGACCTGGACCGCCCCGTCCTATAAAATGCTGGCCGTAGACAGCGTCCAGGTGATTCCTGACGTTTCGACTGAAGTGAGCTGGGGCTCCATCGTGCTGGAACCACATTCGTCTGCGAACAGCTGGAGGAACATCGACGATCCGGCTGATTCCTATCCGGGAATCGCTCCCTGTACATCCTTTGAGCAGCTAATCCATTTCCTTGTGCAGCCCCATACATGAAATGCATGTCGGCCAGCTCCGCATTGGTGAAACGATGCATGCTGCTCGAGATCCGTGCGGGAAATGATGAATCCAGCTAGCGAAGCGCTTTTATACGCCGCAGTCATCAGCGCTCTCTACCGGCTCAAGGCGGCATTACCACACACACAATCCTATACGAAATCTGCTTATTTAGGTCCCCTCTACCTGCCTTTACATTTTTGACATATAGTTTAGGACCACCCTGTATATAAAACACGCAATCAACTCTACACTCTGCAGTAATTTCAAGACAAAAGGTCTAACTTCAAGCACGAATTATTTTTATTTGTAATAAATCTACCCATTCCCCGGAAGTTCATGAAAATTATTAGGGGATGGAGATATTAACTAACAAGTAGGTGGGTCTCAGAGGGTGAAGGCAAATATATTGTGCAGAAGGACTTAAGTGACCATTTGGAATCGAAATCACAACTTCGGTCGTTTCTGAACGTAAACCGCGTAATTCAGTCTTTTGGCTAATGTTTTGGTTAACTATAAACATTATTTCATGTCTATCTTGCTGACTGTAATATCCCTTGGAGAGCCTCATATGGGCCTCCACTTTAAGCAATAAATCCTTCAGTCAGCCGCAGATTCATCTGCCGCAAAATCTCGGCACGGAATCATCTTTCAAATCCTGTTCACAAATCATCTCTTTCAAAATCTAGTCGTCGAATTACATCTTCCAGAATCCAGTTACAGAATCTTCATTTTCAAAATTTAGTCATAAAACCGTCTCTTTAAACACATGTTCGGGATCAGTTTCTCATTTTTTATCTTATTGTTGTCTTAAATTAGTCAAAATTAAACAAAACGTTACGAATACAGCCGGTCAGCACGGTGGAAAAAAACGTCCACATTTCACGAACTTTTTCTACATGAGAACTCACATTCCTGAACAATATTGAAAGACTGATTAGATTGCGATACGTAGAAAGAAATTTTAGCAGAAATAAATTAAAAAAAAAGGCTAAAATTTAAAGAAGGTTTTAGATTCGCAGCTACACAGTTTATTACAAGTCTAATGCAAGAAAGGACCCTTCTCAATTTTAATTGTTGTGGGAAGTAAGAGCTCGACTTTTTATAGAAAGACCATGTTTCTTTACATTCGGCGCTTACGCAATAAAAGTTAGTCTTTGTATTATAGCAATCAACACGCTGATGTGTCACTTAGCGCAGGCCATCTACTTTACGACGAATGCATTTCCAAGAAGTTCTGACAAAGTTATCTATTCTTTTACTTTTGGTATTTAAGGAAAACATCGTCGGTAGCCCATTATATTTTCATCATTATTTATTTTACAATCATAGCAGAAAACCCATTGCTACTTTGTCTACTGTGATGTTGTGCTGTCACATCTTGTCCCCGTGACAATCAACTGCTGGAATGTTTTCACCTTTAGATGGATTTTATTAGCCGTGCCTACCACGGATCCCTCTTTTTTATTATTAACTTGTCGAAATTCGACCATCAGTTTAAACCCTTGGTGATTCACTGCAGAAAATCTACATCAGTGGCCAAGCTTTTATCATTTACGAACTACTTTACGCATTTTAATGAGTGGTGTAGAGTTATAGGGATCCGAGGGGCCCAGGCCCCCAACAAATAGGCCCCCTTTTTTAAAGTTAATTGAATGCTTGAATTTTAGATACGCATTAAAATTGGGCGTGGGGTTTACTTCATGGGTCTGTATCCAAGAAATGGTAAGAGAAGTTTCCTTTTCTCAGTTGTGTTAGGAAAAATGGACGGAAATATCAGGCGGCTACGTGGTTAAGCGGGCCTGTAGCGGTTAAGCGTTCGTCCAGCGTGTAGTTACCCAGGATTCGTCCCAAATGTGCCAAAAATGAACGCTTACCAAGTAACTGCTCACCATAGTCCGGGGACACTAAGGTGGTTCGAGTTCCTCGGAAAACTGTAGTTTTCGACGCAGCATATCCTTGCTTCATAAAACTAAAACAGTAATATTAAACCAGACTGACCTATCAGTTACAAGCTGAATTATTTTATTATGTATGGTGTAGAGTGATCTTTTCGAATTACGTCATAAAAAATATTCAGGAAACTAAATTTTTTATTTTTCTCATGGCAGAATGGCTTTCCCGGTTCTGGTGCAGTAACAAAATTTCCAAGTAATTAACCATTTTATTGTGTCCACCGCAGAATGACTTTCCTTGTTCTTGATTCATAAGAAAAATCCAAGCAAATAACCATTTTATTCTTCCTATCACAGAATGACTTTCTTTGTTCTTGCTTCATAAGAAAAATCCAAGCAAATAACTATTTTATTCTTCCTATCACAGAATCTCTTTTCCTGTTCTTGCGCCATAAAGATATCCAAACAACTAACAATTTTATTGCGTCCATCATTAATAAAATATTAAAAGAATCTGGCATCAGAGTTTTACATTCAAATATAGATATCTTAAAGTGCTATGCCATCGGAGAGGACGCCATGTTTAGAAATGCATTGTTTGCATTGGAATTTTACTCGTTGCGGACTTACGCATTTCCGAGTGCTTACGTCAGATGTATAATTTTGTTTATTTTTCTTCTGAAATTCCTAAAGGTCCTTCTAAATATTTGATGGGTTTGCAGCGAACCACACTTTGAATAACACTATTCTAAAGCTTCTTAAGCTTCCAGTAGGATTATTTGTCTTTTACTAGAGATTTTGTGATTAACGAAACCACCACTAAGTAAATGGGCTGTATTAACAAAAACAAAGAGTCTTTATTTCAACACAAAGTGGGCAGGTTTTAGAGAGTGTTATACTTTTCGGCTTCCACCCTTCAAGAAGAGACGCCGATGACGACGCGTACATAGAGGGCGTTAGCGATATTAGGAAACACGGGAGGCTTGCCGTAACATTATTCACAGGGGCGTCTTAAGCGGGGGTGCAAGGGCTGAACGGCACCCGGGCGGAAAGGCTTGTGGGGCGGCAGCTATAGTTTAATTTAACTGATTTTTCCACATTCGAAAATCTCGAAATCTACCAAACTGACACATTTTGAAAATTTTCGGAAATTTAAAAAAAAAAAAATGTTATAAAAAATGTGTTAAAAAACACAAAAAAAAGCAGTAAAAATCTAGCGGTTTTCGGCACGTTTTTAACAATCTTTGCATTTCAGTATTGGTAACACGTGAATGTGTTACACATCATGAATCATGCCGTATCCAGAGGGGGATCTTAGGGACCGGTCCCCCCGAAACTAAATTTTTAATGGGACTTGGCTACGGCCTTGCATGCTATGATTGTATCGATACATGCTATGATTATATCGATGCATGCTATGATTATATCGATGCATGCTGTATAAGTTTTTGAACACCCTAAATTAAATCCTGGAAAGGGTTTTGTCGTGCATTACCTTTATATGCAGAGATTTTGCCCTTCACACCTCTATGAATGCGTTTAATGATAGAATAGATTATAAAGATTGGCTTCATTTAACTAGAAAAGTGGAACGAGATGAAAAAAGTGTATCGCATTTTAAAGTTTGAGACAATGTGTGGATTTAAAACAAAATATAGAGAAATTAAAAACCGTAGATTCCATAAACCAGGCTGAAATGGATCGTGAAAGAATTATACACGTCATTCAACTTTTAGCCAGACAAAATTTAGCTTTTATAGGGCATATGGAAAGGTTGTTTCAAAAAGATAACGAATGTTTTAGAATTAACAGAGAATATTTCAAAATTTAATAATGTTACAGCAGAGCACATTAATCGCATTGCAAAACCCAACACCGCAATATGCTTCATTACCGAGATCATAATATTCAAAATGAGTTGATCACAATACTAGGCGAAAAAATTAAACAAACTATAGTTAACACTAAAAGATTCTAAATATTATTCTATTATTTTAGATTGTATTCCAGACATTAATCATGAGAAGCAAGTTACAGTAGTTTTTAGATTTGTTTATTTGACCACCTCAACGAAAAACGTAGATAAAGGAACATTTTCTTGAAATTTGTCCTGTTACCGACGCAACAGGACAAGGACAAACAAAGTTTTATTGAATTTTTTAAAAAACTCAAATATGGATATTAATGACATGTGCGGTCAAGGTGACATAACATGAAAAGCAAAAGAGTAGGCTTGGAAAAAAAAATAATTAGATATTAATCCAAGAGCATTTTATGTACCTTGTGCAGCATATAGTGTAAATTTAGTTATGAATGACGTTGAAAAATTCATTGAAAGTTGCCGATTTTTTGCTATTGTCCAAAAAAAATATGTATTTTCTCGGCGTCAACATTGCGATGGCACATATTCAAACATATTAAAAAAAAGAATGTCCCACTTTAACTCTAAAGCCACTTTCCGATACCCGATGGGAAAGCAGAATTCACGCCTTAAAAATTCTCCCTTTCTCAGAGATCTCATAAAGATCGCACTGCTCACTGTAGTCCGGGGTTTGGTTCCCTAGGCCTTAAGAGGTTCGGATTCCTCGGAAAACAGTAGGTCCCGGCGCAGCATGACCATTGTAGTCCTTGAACCGTAAAACCAAAAAAGAAAGAAAGAAAGAAAGAAAGAAAGAAAGAAAGAAAGAAAGAAAGAAAACTCTCCCTTTCAGTTTGGAAAAAATTTATGATGCCTTGTTTTTTATTTATAATGATTCAAAAATAAGGACAATAAAACAAACTTGGTAAATTCTTTAATTTCAAAAACATAGTCTTACAAATTTGTTTATTCATTAATCACTTGGTATAATATTCTGTTAAAAATTAATATTGTAAATAAAGCTTTGCAGTAATCTACTGTGATCCTTCCAGAGGCTCTTAAAATGTTAGAAAAGTAAAAAATACTTAACCGAATGTCGAGTGTATTCGGCTTATACATAAATGCTCAATGAATTAAAAATTATTGTTGAAGGATTAGATTGTCAGATTAGTTTCCCAGAAATTGGTACTGTGCGACCCAGGAAAAGGAGGGCTATATTTGATTACGAATTTAGAAACGATGCTACACGAAATCAAGAAATGCATTTTAAAGTCAAATTTTACATTTTTTTTATGAGACACACTGCCATAAGTAAGTCAGAAGAAGGGTTTGAATTGCTAAGTGACCACAACAGTGGCTTTTCTTTAAATAAGTTAATAGACTTTAGATCCAATCATTTAGATAAAAATGGAAACGACTTATTGAATGAGAGATTTTGCTGACGTGTCTAAAATCTATCGCATCTTCAGTCGATGCTTTGAAATAGACGTTTAAAATTAACATAATTAGAGCAAATATACCGATTGCTTTACGAATTTACTTGATATTGCCTGTCACTGTCATTGAGGATGAAAGACCATTTTCGAAATTGAAAGTTATTAAAACTTTCCCAAGTTCAAGTATGACACAAGAAAGATTATCAAATCTAGCTATGATAAGTATTGAAAACGATATTGACATAAGCATAAATGATATTTTAAAAGAATTTGCGATAAAAATATAAAAAAATGTTGATTTTGGTTATTAAAAAATAACAAATATTATTTTCAGTATTGCAATTGATATTCTGATGTTATCAGATTGCTATTAATAAATAATAATAAATGTTTGATTTATAATAAGAATGCTTCTCTCTCTCTCTCTCTCTATATATATATATTTATTTTCACTCAACTCAACTCAAGTCACAAACCTCACCTAACCTTTCTTTATTTTTGACTTCAAGTATAGTTCGTACACGAAAGGCAATTCAATGGTACTTTTAGAATTAATGGGAGCTGACGTCACAAACAGATTACAACAGAGAAGAAAAGTCTAAACGATTACAACAGAGGGGAGGACGTCATTTAAGAAGTGGTTTTTAGCGAACGTTTGTCTGGGCCAAAAACCACTTCTGAAATGACGTCCTCCCCTATGTTGTAATCGGCTAGGCTATTTGCCACGTCAGCTCTACTTATTTCTAGCGAAATACTCTACTTATTTCTAGCGAAATACTCTACTTATTTCTAGCGAAATACTCTACTTTTCGCAAACGAACAATACCTCAAATACTCGGAGAGGGCGGCACAGAATATTTTGCCCCCAAGCGGCAGGTAACCTTGAGACCTCCCTGGTTATTCATCAATAAAACCCTGTTTAAATAACTTAGTTTCCAACAATTTAAGTTTATTTTCTTATCTAAACAACTCTTCAGTTTACTACGCTGTGCATCGAGTTGCTTTAGTAATTAGTTAGCTGTTTAGTAATTAGTTAGTTGTTTAGTAATTCTACTAAATTGTTTACACTTCGTTTTGCTGCAATTAAATATCTCTAATGACCACAGTTGGTAAGACGAAGCTGATGAACTTGAAACTAATATCAGGCACACCAAACTGTTGTGAAATGTACAAAAAAGATCATGTTTTACCCTTGCTGTGAATTTTGAGCTTAACATTTTTACTGCACTTATTCTTCTTCTTTCTTCTAATTAGGGATCCCATGGTAATTGCTGCCTACAGAGTAGATGCTGATTAAAGCGGCTTAGTTCAATGTCGCAACAATTAAATATAATTTTGATTTTTCAATAAGTTTTAGATTGTTCTGTTAAATTTTAAAATGTGCCACACGATGTTACTTCCAAAGAAAATCAGGTAACAGCGCAAAGTATTAACATGTGTTAATATGCAACTGACACGTATAATTATATCAATTATTTGCACTGGCGTGTATTAATATGCAATGAACTTGCATATATACAACTTGTATTAACACGTGTTAATGTGATTGATACGCGTTAAATTTTTATTGACGTGTATTACTCATGCGCATTGATACACATTGAACAACAATTTTGATGAATTGTTATTGTTGGTATACAAAAAATGTGCACAACGTGTAAATATGTGTAAATAAGTGTAAATATTTCACATTATCACGTGTAGGCTTGCGATTAGTAGGTTACGGTAATTTTCTTGAATTACCATAAAATAAATTTAAAGTCAAGGTTTTAAAAGTCCCGGATATTTACGGATTTCAAAAATATCACCAAAAACAGCAAACAAAACTTGGTTTATGCTTTAAATTTGAAAATGCAATTTCCATTTGGTATAAATTTCACCTTTTGCAGAAATTGTTAAAAATTTTATTTATAGTTTTGCATATACCAACCGTCTTGGTAATGCATTTTAGTGACGAACGTTCTTCAAAATTATATATTTAAGACCATTTTCATAATTTTTCCTCAAATTTTTCTGCATTATTTTAAATTCCAAAAGTTCTTTATTAACTTACCATTTTCGGAAGCGATATTTGGAGCACTGAAGCCAGTCCTTGGAAATTGATTTACCTGTTATGAAATTAAGCTCAATCGCTTACTTTCAAATTTCGAATTCTGTAAAGTCTGAATTTTGTGGCTTCTGTAGGTAATTTTAGACATTAGTTCCAAGTGGAATACTAAGGAGCTATTCCTTACGGTTGCGTAGAGTTAACGCATTTATCTATCGCGTCACTGGTCCAATTTCAACAGTGCCATAGAAAGCATACCGTTTTTACGGTCTACTGACGTTTGATTTACTAAGCAACAAAATTCGGAATCTTCGGAAAATTGTACGTCCTAGTTAAGCAAGATCTGACCTGTCTTGACACTTCAAAATCAAATAATCCAAGGAGCTTCTATTGAGCTAACCCATAAATTCCGTAGATTGCTTATGGAACTCCGTAGATCCTGTAGAAGCCCTTGAATTGTTGTACGCTTCGACACTAAAATTGTGTACACCTTACTCAGACTCTATTCATACTCATAAGCTCCGTAGATTGCTTATAGAGTTTCGTAGACTCCGTAGAAGCCCTTAAATTGTTGCGCACTTGGACACTAAAATTACATACACCTTACTTAAGACTTACTACTCAGCTAGCCCATAAGCCCCATAGATTGCTTAAGGATCTTCGTAGACTCCGTAGGAGCCCTTAAATTATTTGCGCATGTAGACATTAGCATAGTATACACCTTACCCAGCCTCTGCCCAGCTAACCAATAAAATTCATAGATTGCTTATGATTGCTCCGTAGACTCCGTAGAAGCCGCTAAATTGTTGCGCACTTAGACACTAAAATTGTACACAATTTAATATTAAAATTGTATACACCTTAGTATAAAAATTTTATACACAGTAATATTAAGAATTGTATACACATTAAAAATGAAAATTGTGTAAAAATTAATTCTTCCTCTAAACTAATTATTTTGAAATAATATAATTGTTTACGTAAGAAAAGACAGGCCTCAACAAAATGTTAGTGAACTATTTCAAAAATTTTGATTAAAATAAAAAACATTGAAACAAGCTAAAGCTAACAGAGAGTGAGAAAGAGAGAGAGTGGTGGATTAAATTTTGAACGTAGTAGTTAGTTTGACGGCGCAAAGACAGGACCATTCTGGCCAGCATCTACAGATGTCCAAACAATTAAATCCTCTCAAGGACAAGGGAATCATACCCTAGGAAAATGAGATGTTAGTCGGCAGTAGGCTATTTTTTTACACTATTGGAAACCCCCAAGTTAATGGAATACGAGACGAAAGGGTAACCACTGCACCACCACCACAGAGAAGTTTAAAGGTCAGCAAGAAGTAAATAAGTACAGAATGGAAGTTCCGATATTTAAAAACAAATTAGTGATTTTCGTATGTTTCTTAGCAACTGCTGATTTTTTGAGGTTTTGTTGAGCAGTTGAAGGGGCCATTTGAAGCAGACGCCGATCAAAGCGAAACCTGTGGAGAGGGAGAAAATGTACAGTGAACAGAAATTTCCGTGGCATTTGCAGCAAATGTGAGTTTCGCATTTGAGTTTATCAGTTGCCGTTGCCTTCTATAACTCTGAATTTTTCGAACAGGTTACAAGTCAATTTTACACATTGGATTCGAAACATGGAAATTTTGGACTGTATTTCTTATCCGCTGCTGTAAACTTCATTAAAAGAAACCTAGAATTTTCAGGGTTTTCCAGTTTTATCTTCGAATTCAGAGAAAATGGTGGGATTTTGCCCCTGTACAACGTAAGCAGAAACGCATCATTGAATATATAATAAAGCGTGACCTGTTTCTCTCAAAAACTGCTACTAAAATATATATATATTCGGATATCATGCTTTGGAAAATGTCTGTTTCCTAGATGCCTTATCAATATGGAAATGAAATTGAAGATGCGACTTCGCTCCCCCTCTTTCCCTGAGGGAAACAAGAACTCGAAAACCTGAGGCAATAAAAGCGGCAAAATTGAGCCTATGGGTAGACTTGGCGGATTCGAGAAAATTCCGCCAGAATATACAAGGAAATAAGTTCGAAAGTCATGCAGCCTAAAGAAAACCTAAAGAAATAGAAATGTAAAGGCCTTCTGAAGTAAAAAAAAATCGAATTCCCCATGGCAAAAGCAACAGAGAAGTTCGGCTCTAAAAGTAGAGTGAAACCTCACTAAGTCGACCGCTTTATATTACGTGAAATATGGTCATTGGAAGAGTTGGAAAGTCTACGATGAGGTGGGAAGAGAAACGAATTGATTGGAAAATGATCGAAATTGCATATATAAACGGCAAAGTTTGCCATATTAGCATACGGAATTTGAAATAATATATTGTATAATATTTATTATGTATTATATGTTATATAATATTTGAAATATATGCAAAATTTGAAAAAGTAAGGTTTTGTAGTTGTAAGTTTCATGGCTTTCTAAAGAAGTTTCAAATTTCTTAATAAAGGAGTGAATAATTGCTCGCTTTGACACAAAACTTTATTTTGCAATTTTTTTCGAACAAATTAGTTTGAAGTTCAGGAAGTAAATAAAGTATTTTATGGACTTCACACAGAACGAATACTAAAGTTTCGATCAATCTACTAACTTCGTAAAGTGTCTTCTGAGATGAGAGAGCAGAGTACAGGAGCCTATAAGACTAAAAAAGAAGGGTTTTAAAATTAAAATTTGATTTTAAATTAAAATAAATTTATTATATTAATAAAATCTTGAAAAGGAAGATTATTGATAAATTATTTACACCATTTAAGGTCAGAAGATAAACTGGAATCAAAATTCCCCCTTCTCAGCTCTTAAAATGTGGTTGCGTGCAGAGAACATAATGCTTTCTAGTTGTCCTGGATCGGAGGTAAATATAGCATTTATTCTATGGGAAAAAATCAGTTTTATGAAAGACTGGTCATTAAGGGAGATTTTCGCTTAATAGCCGAGGTTTTTCAGAAAAGTTCAATTCTAAATAAGTGAAAAATATTCTGAAACCAATGCGTTTTTGTTTATTTTAAAATATAGCTCTGCCGCCATCTTACGACGACCGGACTTAAGCTGGTGGCACAAGCAAACAAAACTGACCACGAAGTATAAATGTAGTAAATCAATATTATAATTATAACAAAATATATTAATATTATACTCTTATTATATCTATATGACGTGATAGCTTTTGTACGAATAGAGGCAATGATGAGGCGCAGGCAATTTCTGGGTCCAGAGCATTCCAGTCTCGGATGGTATTGGGGAAAAAAACTTAATTTTTTTAGGTGTCTGATCTGGCGTAGATAGGAAGTAATTTGAAGGAATGATCAAGACGGTTAGAAGTATAAGAGACGGAAGTCAGTATTTGGTTGTTTTCTTTTCTTCATCTAATAAATGCGAATTTTCCAGGGTATGCGATAAACTTGTTAAGCATATAAACCTACTAAATATGAGAATATACTTGGCTGCATAGTAAAGGTGAGTCAGGTTTTAAATCTAACTTGCAAAACCTACGCATTATGTAGAAGATTAAAATTACAGTAAAGCCCCTATTTATAACGGATACCCCTCAGATACGGGCACCCTGTGTTTACGGTCAAATAACAATTCTCCGGCAGGAACTCTTTTTCAATAATATCCTGCCTTTAACGGCCACCCCTTTTTACGAACAATTTTTTATTCTATGAGTGTTTGCCAAAGAGGGAATTTCACTATGTAGAAAAAAGACTTATGCAGGTTCCATATTCTTAACGCTTTCAGGGGTTACAGAATTTTCTAACTTAATATTAATTATCGAGGGGGGTGAAATAATTTTTATGAGGGGAAATATTTTAAATATCACTAAAGGCTGAGGGGGTTCAAGCTTTGATTTATATGAGGTTTTTTAAGAAATTTGTGAACATGTCTTATTGTCATTAGATAAATATGTTACTAAATACAGCTGAACCTGTTTATAATGAGTACGAATGTTACAACATTTATTCGTTATATTTGATTTCTTGTTAACCCAGGTTACAACTTAAAAAAAAATGAGAGAAAAGCGAAAATAAACAGCATCATTTACATATATTTACCTTTTTTGTATCTTATAAATATAGAACGCATATCATACATTTAAATATCAGAAGTTTACGTATTTTTACCACACTTTAATATTATCTTATATATTGGTAGTGGGTCAAAGGTCTTCCCATTGTCCTATGTAACCTTGTTTACGTCTTGTTTCCGGAGGATAATATTTTTGAGAGTTGGATGGAATGTCATAGCTTAAGAAAAATAAAACATTTTTCCTTTTTTCCTGCAAGGAAGACGAAAATCTATTTTTAGACTCGACCGTCGCAAATTAATGTGAAAATGGAATGTTCTGAAATGTTGCTAGAAATATAAGGTTTTCGTTTTGTATGATGCAAATGCAACCAAACAAAAGTTTTTTTTATCTTTACACAAGGGTACTCATTATAACCGACTTCAATATAACCGAATCCAACTGTAAATTTCGACTTGCCGTTGCAGCAAAAAGTATTTATTTCTGGCTATTTTCGATATCATTGTTCCGGTGTTAGGCGTTACATGTAGCCCCGGACTCCTCTTCTGCTATCACCTTTGTTCTCTTCGATGAACTATCATTATGCTTAAAATTTGTCACCTACTTCATACTATAATATTTTCTCTCAATAAAATCAACACCGCGTAAGTTGGTGGGTTTGGCCTCTCGAAGGATGTCTCTTCGTCTTTGGCTAAACCCTTTCCACAATTTTTGGCCTTGCAGAAACTTCAAACGTGGTACATTGTCGGTGTCGATTAGAGATGATGCTCCATACTGGACATTCTTCACCAGAATCCAACTTAAGTTCTTCTACCACATCTCGTTAAGAGCTCTGATAACAAAATTCAGATTCTACCTCCGCTTTCTTTACTCATCTCTTGGATTCCATGTTCCTTCGTCTCCTGGAAACACAGCACCGCTTGACCGGCCAACGTTTCCAGATTATCCATTATTTTCTTTGCATACGAAACAACGGTATCATTGCAATATCCAAGTTCTTCAAGGAATGTCATTATGCGTTTCTTCCTTATATATGTTTGCATGCAATATTATCTATTGACACAAAAAAATAAAATGTCTTATGAAGCTAGAATTTGCTTATATTTAATTAGGTTTGCAGGTGAAATTTTTAAATTTTGTATTTTAAATTAGCATGTGACAGTCACATTGCCAGAGTCTAAAATATTTTATTTCTCTTGCAGAAAAATCACGAATTTTAAGTCAAAAAGCCATCGGGGTATGCAAAGGTTAATTGGGAACAGAAATATTAAAATGTAAAGTTGATAAACCAATTGGCCTCTGAAATAGTTTTAGCACATTTCTACGAACAATGGAGTATTTAAATCTAACATTTATAATTGCGACAACATAGAAGTAAGATATGTCTCTGATCATTTACATATATTTAGCAGTTTTCTCACGATGATTATTTCACTGCGTTTTGGCGGAGAATGATTCTCGTTTTCCTTTCGCCATAATAATACAACCAATCAACGATGATGATTTGAAATGCCAGTTCTCTTCTATTTACTTCATTTATGTGAAGATACCAGTGCATATGAGGATGACAGTACCAATAAATTTAGCAAAATATATTTGTATAATTAAATTAGATTTTTTATCCACCTTGAAAATTTGCCTCGATTTCAATCACGCGTATTTCAGTAAATCCTTTTTCAAATATATAAATTGGAGATTTCGGGAGATTAATAAGTAATCTTATTAGAGAAAGTTTTAAGTTGCTGTAATGAATAAGAAATCAGTAATAAATAAATGTTGACATTTTGTTGAAGCATTTGCATTTATTGCGAAAGGAGGCCCGCAGTATTAATGTAGAAATTTTATTTATGCTTTCTTGAAATCTCATTATTGAAAGTATCAAAAATCTGACTGTTTTTATCTCCTTTCACGACGATTTAATTAAATGTTTTATAACGCCTTTAATAATTTTTCACTTTAGAAACGACTTCAATTTCATAAATTTATGATATAATTTATCTGGATGAAAATTTACAGACAGCCACAGTTGTAGCTAAGCAGAGTTGTTTACAAATGTTTTGGCAGGTAGTTTGCCTTCATCAGAATAAAGTAAATAGTTTTTCTGATTGATAACAACAGACAAAGATTGCAATGTTTTTGTTCCGATGAAAGTGGACCACTTTTTTTTCCCGACGGAACAATCGTGATCAAGTCGACTTAGATACTCTTTACGAACTTTTATTTAAACAGATCTTGAACAGCGTGTTTCTTCTATAATATTGCTTCAAAATTTCATTTGTTTAGCAAGTGCTACTTATGAAACATGAGGCGAAAAAGAATTACCACAAAAAGGGAAAGAAAATATCAGGTACAGAAAAGGCTGAATGGGGCTGCATTCAATTATTACTAACTAGATAATACTAATTGACTTCTAATAAAAATTCCTACTAACGTAATTGTATTGATTCAATTTTATAAATATGGTCTTTAATACAAATTCAATCACTTTACATATTATCGCTTTGCGAGCATTTTTTAGATGGAGTTCCTACTTTAGTCGAAATAGAAATAATTATATGCATAAAATCCAGTGATCTTCCGTTAGCAACGAGACTAGAGGCGCTGCCAGGACTTTCTACTTTTGGCTTGCTGTCAGAAAAGTTCATTGTATTTTTCCTGGAGTTCAATTTTCACACATAATATATAGAATGTGTGTATGTATATAGAGATGTATATATACATATAAAGAGCCTAAAACACACCTTGGATTTTTTTAAAAATTTTGCGAGAAATCCTCACATTATTGGGATCTGTTGAAAATTTTCGTTTGTTCTTCGTGGGGGATTTAAAAATTGTAGGTAAGAAAGGGCGCTTCAACGGGCCACTGAGGGGGCTTTAGCTCGTCCATCCCACTTTGGTTGCGAGTCTGTATGAGACCATAGTAAGTTTGCTGCTTCCATAACTTACTACAATTACTGACAGTTTGGTTCTTATAGTGGAAGCGCTTTCGGAATTTTCGCTATTGAAGTTGGCTTTAATGTTAATTTATGGCTCTCTGAATGGTTAAAACAATATGGGGTGAATGTGAATAGTCGAATTTATTTAATATTTTCCCCTCCCCCATCCCACTAACTGCTCTGTCCATGATGAGATGTGAACCAGAAAATGGCGTATTTTCAATGCAATTCTTCGTAATACTGTTGAAAAGAAAAACAAATCCGTAGTAACTCCGCGATAGTTAGCCATGCGTGTGGGAAAAAACTGTCGCCTCTCTTTTAAATTTGGTGAAATTATCACAATTATTCTCACCAATATACACAACACCTGGCAAAAAGTATCCGATCACTTTATTAAACCGTACAATGGCTGGAATATCATAGAAATCCTTGTGAGTAAATAATCAAATGTAATTTTTTATGTCACCAAAATGTTTGATGATAGTTACATATTATGAATGATAAATAATTTTTTATATAAATAATACAATGCCAAACAGTAAAACAAAAATGATGTTTTCTGGAAAAAAAAAAGCATCTGATCGCAGAGCAAGTTGGAAAGAAGAATATGATCACAAAGGTTCAAACGAGTAAAAATGAGATTTTTGCAAATTTAGAACTATGTGCTCCCGTAGAATATGTAGGAGAATAATTAAAGCAAGTATTAAACTTCACATCGGTTTTGACGCTTGTTCATGCAGTGTAGGAAATGACTTCCAAGAAAGAGTTCTCGATAGATTTAAAAACTAGAATTTTTCACTTACTGCTGCTAAACAGATTTTCCCAAAGACAGACCGCAGAATCGGCAAATTATACTTAAAGTACTATATGTGTTCTGTAGAAAACTATCGTACGACTCACAGCATGGGAACTTCCACCATAGCGGTCGCTCGTTATCTACCCCACCAACAAAGGGCAAAAAACTTCATGATATTGCTAAAAAAAAGTTGCTGCACTTCTAAACATCTAAATTCCGAACGGTCTAGACACGGCATAAAAGTAAGTGATCACACAGGGAGAAACTGACTGAATTCAAAAGGGTTTCACTTTTGTAAAGCAAAAACAAAATTCTATTCAACAGTTAACCAATTTTCGGCCGACGTTGCGTCAACGTTAGGGTGAAAATTCAAAATTCTCTTTTTAAAAAGCCTAATCAAAATTAAACACTCATAAGCACATAAGTAGACAATTAAATTAAATAAAAAAAATAAATACAAAAAAAGAAAGAAACATCACACTCTCTCTCTCACCATTGTATATATATATGTTAAATGTTACTTAAGTGTTGTGTTTATATTTTTTCGAGATTCTGCCGCTCTTGTTTTTTTTTTAATTTTCAGAAAAAAGGAATGTAACTTCAGATGGTGTACCTTAATCCTTTGATGACATTACGCTTTTCCATATCAATTATTGTTCCCCTATGGTCAACTCCTTGGCAGAAACTTAATCTCTACAACCCGAGTCCAGTGTAACAGTGAAACATCAACAAGGCAACAAATGAACTTTGATAAAAGAACAATGAATTCATTGGAGTATCCACTACAATCGGACTTTAAAAAAAAACAACTATCATCAAGGATTAGTATAGGTTTTATCATCTTTATAATTTGATTGATTTGTGTAATTCATTCTATATGTAATATCTTTGTCCCTATCATTTTTATATCATTGGTACTTGCAAATTAATGTCAAATTCTAAAAATGTTCATAACCTGAAATTACATTAATGGCAAGTGTTGATATACATGTTGTACAATAGTAAGATTGCAATTCTAAAAATTCCCCATTTACCCTCTTAAACCCTTAAATGCGTAAACTTCTTCTTTTCTCCTTTTTCCCTTTTGCTTCTCAGTCAGGTTACCCTTTTTAATCCCCCCATTCTCACCATTTGCAAGATGCAGCTGGTCCCATAAGCCCCCTAACTAATTTAACCTAAACATTTCCCTTGTATCTGCCGCAGTCCATACCAAATCCCACCATCTCTCCCTCAACAACTAAACATACCATATAAATTCTAGCCCCCTTTCTTCAACTTCGACCCTTCAGGCTATAACTTGAACGTTTCTCGAAGGCCTGCGAACAGAAAAATCTGAACAACTTCCACGAAATCCCTGGTCGAGGGAGAAGTTGTATGACTCCTTCGGCGAAAAACAGTCAAACCACCCACAGAGATCTCGGACTCACGCAAAAAGCACATCTGCATAAAGACCTCCGCAACGATATCCTGTTCTTGGAACGTATCACAAATTCACAGTTATGGGTAAAAGCTGTCTTAAAAGGGACAGCTTAAAAGTTAACGAAAAGCAGACCCTCGCCCCCACAGAGGGGTAAATCGAGGGGTTAAATCAGCCAATTGGATGCTAGGAGATGGTTACGTCAGCATTCAGTGACCAATCACCTTCCACGATTCTGCTGGATAAAAAGTCAAGCACGGGCAGATAGAACCAGATAGAAACGAGTGGTTGCTAGGAGATAGAATGTGTGTCCCGATGGCCTGAGAGCAGAAAGAGGTCGAAGCCTCTATATGAAACTACTTGATGCCATTAATACAATTAAACTAAAGAACCAAGGCTCCTGCCCCGGTTGACTCCCTAATATGTAAGCAACTTACCTTTCTTTCCTTTCCTTAACAGTAAATATAAGTGCCTCCTCTTCCCCCCTTAAAATATTATAATGTAAAAGTAAATAAAATTTTCCTGGGTGTTCTATCCCCAGCGTTTAAGAAAGCAAGAAATTGATTGTATGAAAATCATATGTGTTTTTGATGTTTACCATCTATATTTAGATGTAGTGAAAAGAAATAATTATGTAAGAACCAAAATTGATAGGATATTAACTCCCTAAGGTTGTGATTAATTGATACGGCCAACCCCCAGTAACAAAAATTTACTAGAATATGTTATTTAGACTAATAAAATTGCAACTTATTTGTACCTTAGTTTTCCTGTCTGCTTGTATAGAACCTGGAGTTATATTCTCCTTTTTAGTATTATACTATTTTGGGTTATGGGTAATAATTATTCTGTTTATTATTATTTCATATTATGGCTTTTAAAATTTTAAATAAACTCATCCTAAATTAAAATCAAGAATCACCGTAATGTAGTATATAAACAGCTCGATGGGGCAAATGAGGTCACGCCCCCTTCCTGGGCCCCGGCTTGGCTACAGGTCTGCGCTGTGGTGCGTCGAATTAGGTTGAAACGTCGAGCTGTTAGTTATAAGAAACTGGGCTGTGTAGCAATGCGCTGAAGTGGCCTATAGTAAAGTTCATTACGAACTCTTTCGTTTCTAAACTGACTGGGGTGTTTTTCTGCTCGTCTTGGACTTAACTGATTAGAGGCCTTAATATGTCTGTCTGGAGAAATTACATGGATGGGTTCTGGGACTCCTATACATTTCACCGTCAAAGGACTTTAGACTGCGGGTTCCTTTTAGCTTCGGTCGAACCTTGCTCGAGATAAGTACATTTTTAACTGTTGTGTTGGGTTTTTGGTTTAACTATTTCGTTAGCTGTTGAATTTATTAGCTAGCCATTTTTAATCTGTTTTAGTATTTACCTGTGGTGTTAAATGTTTTCGTTAGGCAATATAATAATTTTGTTGTTTAATGTGTTAAGAGTTCTACTTGGTTGGTGAAAGGTTATAGCGTTACTACTTTAATACCTATCTATGTTCACGTTCTCATTAGTGTGTATCTAGTAATTTAGAATCTTGTTATTTGCTCGCGAGTTCTGGAAGCAACATGATGTAATAATAAACGTATCTAACATGATGCAACAATAAACATATCTAACATGATGTAACAATAAACATATCTAACATGATGCAACAATAAACATATCTAACACGATGTAGCAAACAGAGAACGCTGCAACAAGCAAGAAGAAACAGTTGCATATACTGAACTCCGAGAAATGGAGGTGTGAAGAAATTCAGGAGCTCGTAAAAATTTATTCAGAATTCTTTCTGAATATTCTCTGATTTCTTTTTTTTTCGAGAAAAAGAAGGAAGAACAAAAATTAAAGTACCTAGTTCTCAAGTTTTCCGATGGAAAGAAAAAAATTGAAAAAAAAAAAAAAATGCAAACGTTAGAAGAAAATTAGATTTAGTTTTTTAAACATCGAGGACCATGGAACTTTATTCTGTAAAAAAAAATTAAAAAATATATATTAGTTCAGAAACTAAAGAGGTTTTTGGAGATTTTCCAACAGAAATAAAAAGTTGTTTAGAGGAACAAGCGTCGGAAAACGAACCGATGAGAAAATTAGGGGTTTGAAAACATCTTAAAAGTAACGATTACACTTGGGTGGAAAAATTTTCTGTGTCAAAGGAAAAAAAACCATAATTTTAAATGCATGATTCTTTTTAATTTCGGGAAATTAAAGAAAAATATGCAATAAAAACATTTATTATAGATGATAAATACTTGACTAAAACCTGCCCGACAGAACATATACAATAAATAGGACAGATAAATAATAAATTAAAAAATAGTCAAAGAATGAGTAATAAACATAGAAGTGAAAAAAACCCCCATAAAAGACACAAAAAATAAGTAATAAGCAAAGAGTAATGGGTAGTAGACAAACAAGTAATAAATAGATAAGTAATAAATATGTAAGTAATAAGCAATGAAAGATAAATAGACAAGCGACACACTGATAAGTGACAAATAAGCAGGCAAGTAATAAACAATAAATAGACATGTACCAAGTACTAAGGCAAACAAGAAATAGATAAACTATTTTGTGACTTTAATAGAGACGAGTTTTAAATCCCAGTGTGCCAAATGGAATAGAACATCGATTTTCAGAAAATTTAAACATTGAAATCACTCAGTATAAAGAAAGCGATCATTATTACTGCCACAGGTGATATATGAACATCAATATTTTAAGGAATTGTAATTGATTCAAATTTGCATCATACACTATATGCCCAAAAGTATCCAGACACTTTGGATTTTTTATTTTTTTTCAAATTTCCACAAAACTACACGGCCAATTGTTCGCTAACTGTGGAGATATATAGAACATGCTTGAATGCACACTTTCCAATAAAGTTTCGGTGACTTGTATTTAGGGGACCACCCACATACTGACAAAACAAAAAAATATATTTGATCACCCTGTATCATAAAAAGCTGAAAATTATTTGTAACTTTCAGAAAATATTTAACCAGCTATGCTTAATGCCAGTGTGCATTTTTGTAAAACAAACATGTATATTCATGAAGATAGAAACGTTTCTTTAAGAAAACCCAAATTTTGTCACATGTTTTTTTGTTTGTAATATTTACAATTTTCAGTCAAATTTCACGAAACTTACAGAACATTTGTCAACGTACAAGAAAAATATTATACTTAAATTAGAAATTAATATATTGAATACACGATGAGATATGAGCATTTGAAGAAAATAATTTTTTACTGCGCATGCGCGAAAGATATGAATAACTTTCTTTCATAATTTTGTAGTCAATAGTATAGAGCAACTTAAAAAAAATACCAGTGGGATATCTTGAAAATTCAGAAAGTTATCGACGATATAGTGAGCCGTATTTCTCTAATTCTCTGAAAGTAGCTAGATGATAAGGGTTTTTTCCACAAATTGTCATATTCCAAATTACCAAACACCCCTGTTCTGAAAATGAAATATTCCAGATTTATGCAAATAAGGATCAAAAGTATCCGGACACCCCTCTACGTGGTGGATTCTGTTAGTGACGTCAAATTTCTAGCTCTCAGACAAGTATAAAAGAAGTCTGACGAGTTAACAATTATAATTTCAAAGCTAGAAAAGTAAAATGGGAGGAAAGCGCGAGCTAAATGATTTTGAACGTGGTGAAGTCATTGGTTGTCACCGCTGTGGAAAATCTGTTCGTGAGATTTCTGTGATGTTACGAGTGCCCCGTTCCACCGTTAATGATGTTATCGTAAAGTGGGAACATACGGGGACTACAACGGTGCATCCACGACCTGGTCGACCACTCCGTCTAGTAGACAGGGAACGCAGAGTGCTGAAGAGAGTTGTGAAAGCGAACCGCATGAAATCGACGGAAAATCCGATTGTGCGGATTTTCAAAAAGCCTCTGGATGCAACGTCAGCACAAAAACAGTTCGTCAGGAACTGCAAAGTCTTGGTTTTCATGGCCGAGCAGCTGCATATAAACCAAGCATTACTGCAACCAATGTCAAGCGTCGCTTACAATGATTCAAAGTGTGCAAAACATGGAGCCTGCAGCAGTGGCGTGAAGTGTTATGGAGCGATGAATCACGGTACACTATTTGGCAATCAGATGGTAGAGTCTGGGTGTGGAGAATGCTGGGTAAACGCTTTTTACTTGACTGTATTGTGCCGCAAGTTAAGTTTGGTGGTGGAAACATAATGGTTTGGGGATGTTTCTCATGGTTCGGGCTGAGCCCTCTGCTTCCTATGAAGGGAATTCTGAAGATGGAAGGCTATCTCGACATTTTAGGCAATTCCATGCTGCCTACATTGTGACAACAGTTTGGAGTGGGTCCATTCTTGTTTCAACAAGATCGTGCTCCTATCCACACAGAAAGGGCTGTACAGAGCTGGTTTGCTGACATGGATGTTGAGGAATTGGACGTGCCTGATAAGAGCCCAGACCTAAATCCCATAGAACACCTATGGGATGAATTAGAACGTCGACTGCGAGCTAGGCCAAAATGCCCCACATTGGCGCAAGAGCTGATTAATATTCTTTTGCAAGAATGGCATGCAATTCCCACTGAAAAATTCCAGAAACTAGTAGATAGCCTCCCAGATAGAGTGGCAGTCATCACTGCAACAAAAGGTGGTCCCACTTCATACTAATTTTTGACTTCTTGTTGGTTTGTTGTATTTTTATGGCGCAAGGACAACAATGGTCATTCTGCACCAAGCAAGGTTTTTGACTTCTGTAAAGGAGAAGCAAAACATGCAGGTACTCGAATACTTTTGATCCTTATTTGCATAAATCTGGAATATTTCATTTTCAGAACAGGGGTGTTTGGTAATTTGGAACATGACAATTTGTGGAAAACCCCCTTATCATCCAGTTTTTTTTCAAAGAATTAGAGAAATACGGCTCACTATATCGTCGATAACTTTCTGAATTTTCAAGATATCCGACTGGTATTTTTTTTAAAGTTGTCCTAAACTATTGACTAGAAAATTATCGAAGAAAATTATTTATGTCTTCCGCGCATGTGCAGTCAAAAAATATTTTCTTCAAATACTCATATCTCATCGTGTATTCAATATATTAATTTCTAATTTAAGTATAATATTTTTTTTGTACGTTGACAAATGTTTTATAAGTTTCGTGAAATTTGACTGAAAATTGTGGATATTATAAGCAAAAAATATGTGACAAAATTTGGGTTTTCTTAAAGAAACGTTTGTATCTTCATGAATATACATGTTTGGTTTACGAAAATGCACACAGGCATTAAGCATAGCTGGCTAAATATTTTCTGACAGTTACAAATAACTCTCAGTTTTTTATGATACGGGGTGATC
>QLNU02014802.1:71622418-71634924 GCA_006491805.2 Dysdera silvatica | reverse complement strand
TTTATGAAGGAGTTCTCAAGTTAACACTTTAATTTTGTCGTTTTTGTTTCCGCAAAAAGCTTAATTTTTCACGAGGAAAATGCTTCCTACAACGTTAGATTTTATGTTTGAGTAGCTAAAATTTTAGAAAACCCATACAGGGTGTTCCGAAAATATCGGATCAAAAGTATATAGGCCTGATCCTTTTTCAGAATGGACCATAATTTACATGGTGGGGGAGGGGGGGTCGGAAATTATGCATACTTTTATTTCGCAGAGGCGGGATCTATAATGACCAATGGCGCTTACAAACCATGAAGTTGTCTCCCCCGAAAATTTCAACTCCAGCGCGGGGTTGCTACATTGCATCCTCAAACAGCTTTCCGGGCGTGTTGGCATTTTTTGTGGTTGCTGAGATTGGCGACTTGATTTAATAATTGGCGCAATTTCATAAAAATTTTAGGGCTCCTACGTAGGGCTGGAAACTTCCCTCAGAGGTGCAGTACAAACATAGGATGGCCCCAAGATCCGTGGGAGCCATTCTTAGTTCTAAAGCAAGAAAAATTTTGATGTGGTCAAAAAAAGTTTTGATATGGATGCAAGAAAAAGTTTGAAAAATAAATATCTCGAGACTCGCAACACCGATTAAAGAAGTTTACCGAAGGAGTGTTTCAATTTTTGCTACGAAGGGCAGGGCAGGCAATAGGGGGAAGGGTGAATTGCACAGGGACCCGGTGCGGCCAAGGGCGCCCAGTACTAAAAGGAACAAACCCTCCGCCCAGCATGCGTTAACAAGATCCTTACACGGACGCCTTACCAACTGCGCTACTGGGCGCCTACTCTCCTGAGGTTTAAAATTACTTTGCGCACTTCCATATTCCATACAAATTGACACCTTCCCCACCTCTGGGATTCGTACCGGATCCGCCAATGCCCTCCACCTGCCAATCATAAATAATAAATAATAATACTTCCCGTCGACCTATTCAGGAGCGGTCTGATGCGCCCTCATGGGCGATAGGACTTGCGCCCTCATGGGCTATAGGACTCGCGCCCTCCTATAATCCAAGGTATGCGCCCTTTGAGAGAACCCAGTCCGCCCCTGCACCTAGTGTTAATATTCTCCCAATTGCGGGAGATTATGGCCCACATGAATCCCTCTCCCGTACGCTTTTAAATAGAAGGAAAAGGGGGTTCCCGCTGTAGGTGGAAGGTTCCACTGAGGCGCCAAGGCGCTATACCCCCCCCCATGGCCCCAGTGCGGTGAGGTGGGGTTGAAGGGTGGTCCTCAGGGTTACATAAATGTTTGGGGCGCGTTTTCCCTCCCAAGTATATTTGACGCGGGTTTTTTTTTTATTTTTAAACTTTTGCAATTTTTTTAAATCGAAAGTTTTTAATTGGTTTATTTATTTTTTTAATCAAAAGTTTTTAAATTTTTATTTTAATCAAAAGTTTTTAAATTTTTATTTTAATCAAAAGTTTTTTGTTTGTTTTTAATCGAAAGTTTTTAATTTTTATTTTTTTCAATCGCGAGTTTGTTTTCAAACTAATTACAAATTTTTACCCTTTTTTTTGAACATTTCATAATTTTCTTTAAATTTTTATATTTTTCTTTTTCTAAACGTTTCTTTTTAATTTATTTAAATTAATTTTTCTTACAGTTCGCGTGTGTAGCAGGGCATACTTATAACAAACCCGCATTTAGCGAGTTTTTGGATTTGACGAAGAAAATATGGATTTTGTTTGCATAATGATTAAGTATACAATAAAATTTTATCCCTTTTAGCGGACAAGATTTTTTTGGACCTCGGATTTAACGAGTAAAGATGGCGAGGTTTACTGAACAAAATATAGAAAATTTTGAAAAAAAAAAATCGAAATTCGAAAATTTAAAAAAAAATAGCCGTGATCGAAGATATCGTTTTAACTAAGATGAATATTATCAAATTAACTTGTTAGCTCTAGAAGTTAATCTATTAACAAGTACAGTACGACCCGTATATAACGAGGAACTTGGGACGAGAACGCTTGTTATATCCGATTCTGGCTAAATACATTTCGGAATTTAAAGTGCTGAACTTCGAAAACAAAATCTCTATATTTAACGTATGTGCATGTAATATGCATACAATAATAATCGGTTTCGAGTGCACTTAAATTTTTTCACTAACGTATTAACCACATCCAAAACAAATAAATATCTTATAATAAATATAATAAAAGCAATCAGACAACTTTGAGCGGTTTACATTTAGATTATTAAGCGGTTATTATTAAGCGGTTTGTTGGCGGTCTGTTAACATCTCAAAGTTGTCGGTGCTTTTATTATAATAAAACAAGGATTTCACCAGGAGATTCCATAACAAACAGTTATTTCGACACTGGCGTAAGGTTTAAAAACACGACGTTTCGGGAGCCAACTGCTCCCTTTGTCAAGTGAAGGCAAGAATTCTGCCTTCGCGACAAAGGCTTTATTAACTGCTGTCGTCAAACCGCCAGTGTCGAAACAACGACTGATATATCTTTATTATATTTATGTCCAAGCGGTGTACCTGCTCAGCAACACACACAAATAATTATCTGTTCATTCCCATTTTTTCTGCTGTCGGAAGTTTACTTCACCTATTCGCATGCTTACACCCCATATCATTAATGTCTTTATATTTTTCCCTATACAATAAACGGGAAATGTAATGCTGAAATTCCCGAAAATTTGCAGAAGTTTTTTAATTTTCACTTCAAAATTTGAGTTGCGAGACCTATAAATAGTTTTCAATCCCGTGTTTTCCGTATTCTTCCTCTCATTTATGACTACCTTAAATGCTGAAGAGTTTAGAAAACAGTATTTAATATGTGTTTATACAACTACTTCTCAACTAAGGTTAAATGTTTGCTCTACGGTTAAGTTTAACAATTTACTCCACTAGTTTTTAAACGCGTTCCACTATTTGTTCTTTATATATTTTCTCACCATCTACCTTTATTTTTTCCACTAGGTCTTGAATATTCTTTTTGCTAAATGCTTCTTCAGTTATCTGATCAGTTAAATGCTTCTTCAGTTATCAGTTGATCTGGCATGTGTATCGGTTACTTGCAAAAAAGTTATTGTATTTTATACTATTCTAAACAAGTCTTCAAATTTTGCGAAAAGCCTTTCAACATTCATACCTAGTCAAGGAAGTTAAAAGTATATTGCAGTTCCTAATGAGGTAGAAACAAAAAAATATGAAGACGCATTTTCCGGATATGTGTAAAAAATCGATGAATAAAAAACAAACCTGCATATTTTGATGTAAGCATGAGAAAGTTTTCATATTCATATCCACCAACCAAAGCTTATTTTTTCTGTGATTTCGATGATTAAAACAATTTTATGGGAGAAATATCAATATACTTAACGCCTAATTTAGTCTCGATTTTCAAATATTTAGCATAATGCGATATAGCTGCCTTCCCATAGGTTGAATAGCTGCGAGTGCCATCCCTTGAAAACACTCATGGTTCTTATTTTCTATATTAAAAATTATTATCCATATCAAATATTCGTGGCTGTTCTTTTAAGAATAGCATAATTAAAGTCCCGCTGTCTTTTGAAAGAGGTGAATGAATGAGTAAACTTACGTAGAGGGTAAAATTCCTAAAATGTGACTACTAATTACTTAATCATTATAAAAATCTAAGCACTCTTTTGATATTCTTGCGAAGAGCCAATTATAGTAATGTGAAGGCCGTGTCAATCTCTTCTTTAATATCTGTTTCGGAAAATGCAATTTGACATTTATCTCTAACATAGGAAAAAACTTTCCTTCATCTCTGCTCATGCGCACAGACATAACACATTTCACACCTCGGATATCTAATACCTCGCTTCATTGCCCATCAAGTCCAAACCAAAGATTTTTTTTACAAAAAATGTGAAAAATATCGCATTTTCAGGATTTCCAGTAAAATACTTATATTCCTTAGTAGCATAAATCACCGCAGAACAAAATTTATAGCGTTATTCATATCATATGGAGCCGCGATTGGTATGGATAGTGTGGAGTTATATTATAATACACTCGTAAATACCATACCTTTTCAGGAAAGAAGATGTGTGAATAAGCGATGCCCTCTTAAACCATTGATTTTATCATATCCTTCACCACATTCATTGCCGATAATCATCGTGACAGACAACTAACGTTATTCTTGGAGCATGTATAAATTAAAAAAAAATGTGTTTGCTAATAATTGCACTATATATCTCTATTTTGTCGCTAATAATTGCTATATATCTCTATTTTATAGCTAAAAATTGCTGTATTTTGCTATTTTATCGCAAATATATTCGTGATATAAAGTCAAGAACGATATGCACATAGAATCATTGTCCCAAATATGATACCTTTTCCGAAAAATGTGTTATTTTGCAGCATTTTTCATCATCATGGGAATATTTGGCGCGTTTTTCACCCGCTCGATTATTTGGCTACTTTTTTATCCATGATTTTTATTGTGTACAATTTTTTTTTAAACATTTATAATTTTTTTCTCTTTTTTAAATTTTTCCCCTTTTCCATTTTTTTTTTCAATTTTTTTTTTCTTTTTCCACTTTTTTTAGTTTTTCTATTTTTCTACACTCATTATTTTTCTAAATTTTTTGTTTTTTATTTTTTCGTCTTTGTGTTTCCTCTTTTTCACTTTTATTTCTCTGAGCTTTTTTTAAAACTAGGAGAAATCATATATGTAGAACAATTTTGTATTTAACCACCGTTTAGGAAACTCGAGTTTGAATTTACACAATAATATCCATCCTTTCAGTTTGTTTGCTGATCTGTTGTCTAGGGTTTGTTTGTCCAGGGGATTGGTTGGGATTCAACGAAGAAATGTAAGTCCTGGGGCAGGTAGCCACACGAGCTGCTTCTTCTGCAGCACCTGAGGATGTATGATCTTTGCGTTTCTTACGTCGAGAAATATGAATAATCCATAGAGACCCGGAAATTTGGGAGATAACAGTGAAACACTAGCAACACACACATGACCAGAAAATTCGTTTCTTGGATATTTTCCGACAATAATGTTAGAAGCCCATTGCATGGATGATGATTCACGATTAGCAGAGTAATATGTAGATAATATGAATTAATATGTAGGTGATATATTAACACATGTCAGAATGCGATCAGCACAGTTTAAATATTTATTTATAATAGACAAATAAACATGCACACTAGTTTTTGAAAACATATTATATGTGCACATAAGATGAACTATACACATATCAATGTGTATGTAACTTGCATTAACCCGTGTTAACATATAATTAACGTATTATGGTTAGTTTTGTAGATGATGAACTTAGATCAGTGGTTCAAACATGTTGTTCCTAGGAATCCTTTTTAAGAAAAAATTTAACCGCGGAGCCACTAACTCTCTTTTGCACATTTAACATATGTTATTTAGGTAGACTCTATATACAAGTTAGTAATGAACAGCAGTTACAAAACTTTTAGTTTAATTGAAAGACGTAGGGAGTAATGGATCCTGCAGTTATTCAGTTGTAACGCGTTCGCCTACAGGTTTCTATCCCCGGTACAACCTCCAACTGTATCTATCGAAGTGACATGGTGAACCTCTTGATAAGAGACATTACGGGGCACTTCCGATCAAAGTTCGAGGTGCGAAAGTCGCCATACTTTCTTTCCGATTGTCTCCCAGGTGGGGGCACAGACCAGGCTGCATCGTTTCAGAATTGGCTGTGCATTCACCAACAAGTACCTCCACCGCATTAGGCAACTCCCGTCGCCTGTGTGTCTCCAGTGTCAGGAAGGTGCTGACGAAACACTGGAACACATTCTCTTGCGGTGTCCGGCCTACGGCTACCTCAGGGAGGAGCTCCTTCTCGCCCGCCGCCGTTTAGGCCTCGCCTCGCCACCAGGTCTGTCCGACCTCCTGGATCCCACCGGATCCCCCCGCCTTCGCGCTGCCTCCGTGGCTGTGCTAAACACCTTCCTTTCCGGTCTTGGCCGGTTCCTGTAGGTTACTCGGCTGGCCCATGGGGGTGTCTCCGGTCCTGCTGCCTGGGCCGTGGCCGTTCCCCGTGACGGTTCCAACGGCTGCTGGTTTCGGTGTGCGTTGAATGACGACTTTACGTGAACGTGCATCTATGAATGCCGTGTTGATCGGCAATCCATCTCCCCCTCAGCCGCCTCGGCGGCTGATTACGCTGTTCAAGCGTCCTGTCTGGGATTACAGCGCCGCCACCTTCGGCGGCCACCATTCCTACTGCCCCCCCAGCAAAAGCACGAACCTCCAACTGTGCTAAAAAAAATTCACCCTTACTGACGACTGAACACTGAATTCTAGGAGTTGGGTTTTCTGTGCCTCAAGATGTTCGGATTCCTCGGAAAACCGTACGTCACGGCTCAGTACGACCTTTGCTATCCTTGCGCTGTAAAACTTAAACATAGTAGTAATTGAATAGAGGAATGGAGTCGTTTTAGTTTTGCATGGTTTGTCAATGTTTGCCTTTATTGGAATAGTTAGAGATGAGCCGGGGCTCAGAGAGCCAACGCGAGCCCCAGACGGACTTCGACCGGCCCCATAACCACTTCCATGGGCCGGGCTCCCCACAGCATAGCTCCCTGTCAGCGCGACCCCCTAGGCTTCACCCGCAAAACCCCGGTTGCAGCCCCTCCCTCTCGTCGGCTATGGAAACAGGGGGTCAGGTTCAGCCTCTGACAGCTTCTGTATTTGGTTTTAGTTATTGCATGGGCAGAAAATCCGGATTTATACAAGTAAGTTGTGGCAAATGGGAGAAGAAATGCTTTTTCTTTACCGGAAAGTGATTTAAATTCGTTCTTTAAGCTGAACCAAAACTCAAAATATGACTTCGGAAAGAAATTTTCAAAGCTCGATCCGACGTATGACACTCACAAGCAGTTGATGGGAAGCAGGTTGGTTTTTAATCTAAGTAACAGCAAATGAATTCATCACTCATTTATATTCCAGTGTCATTTCCCGGCCGTGGGGTGATTTTTAGTATGTTTAAAATATGATATGAAGATGATAATGTGGTAATTGAAGTGTGATGAAAAATAATTTTACACAATTTAAGATTGGTTTTTTGCTAGACAAATGATTATTTTTTATGAAAATGTTGTTTTCATTTTCAATGCTTTAGCGGAATCCAGTCTGCGAAACTCTGAATTAAATCATTATCTATACGTTTTGCTATTTGTACTTGACCCCCACTTCTGCGAGTAAACAAAGGCAATATAACCAACCCATGTTATAGGTTTTATTACTATTATTTGAGAAACGTTTGTGTCCTGTAATAGGATGTGCATTTTCGGGAGAAATCGAATACGACTTATAACTACACCATGAAATTTTTTTGAAAATCATTGTGTAAGAGTAACTCGCCTGCAGCTCTGCTTGAGGGAAACTAAACAAAAGCGGGCTCAACACATGCAAATAGGTGAATTTTTATAGTAAAAGGAAATTTCGTTTTCTACGAAACGAAGAATGGAAATATCATAAAAAAAAGGTACTCGCTCCTTTGAATTTAAAGAAAATGATATTCTTCCTGTTTCCAAGAGAAAATTCAATACGATCTCATATTCCTCGGGCAAATTTGTTATATCTGGCTTCCCAGGAAATGAACAAAAAGTATGCTTCTTTAAATCAAGTTAGACCCAGGAAGTAATTCCAATGCTTTGTGTTTGTTCTACGGAAATCGATTTTGTTTAGGAAAAACGAAAGGTCGTTTTAAAATAAATTTCATATTTCATTCGTAGTTTTAAAACATCAACACGTCCTCAAAAACATATATTTGAATTTTGCGAGAATATCTTCAGCAATATCTTAAAAGATATTTTAAGTAGAAACAACTTGTAAAACTAAATCCCTTCTTAATTATAAATAATTTAAATAACATCACTGTTTTATTTTTTTCCCCTTAAAAAAAATTCAAAAGTCAGTCATATTACTGCTAAGTAAATCTTACTTAGAGAAAGTATATATATGTATATATATATACACACACATATATATATACACACACACATATATATATAAAAGTTTTCCTCGCCCATTCTTGGCGGAAACAGGCTTTGGGACGGGCAGAGCGCCATGTTCCCAAGCCTCTTTTTACATCACTTCTTAATGTGCCATGTCTAGAAACTTCCTGACAATGTGACACGTGTTTAGGATTGTGGCTTTTTGTATTTCAATGTAGGTGTTTGGGTCAATGTTGAGTATCTCCAAATTCGTCGCAAGCGTTTTTGGTACTATCCCTGTTGCTGAGATGACTAACGGGATGATGAGGATCTTTTCCATACCCCATATATCTCGTACTTCATGTCTGAGATCTTGGTACTTGGTGATTTTCGTTGTGTAGGTTGTCTGTATGTTATTGGTGTTGGGTACTGCTATGTCGATTAAGTACGTGGTCTTATTCGATTTATCGACGAGGGTTATGTCAGGACGGTTATGTGGGACTGTCTTGTCTGTTATGATTGCTCTATCCCAGTAAAGCTTGTGTGTTTCGTTCTCATGCACGGTCTCTGGCTCATATTTGTAGTACGGGCATTTTTCTGTCAGAAAGCCAGCATTCGCTGCCAATTTCTGGTGGACTATTTTCGCTACTTGATCGTGTCTATGTTTGTAGTCTGACTGCGCAAGGATCTTGCATCCTGCCATCACGTGTTGGATTGTCTCCGATGCCGCATGACAGTGTCTGCATTTGTCGCTTTCTATGTCTTTTCTCTGGATGAATTTCTGATTGTTCCTTGTTGCGATCACTTGGTCTTGGATGGCTAGCATGAATCCTTCTGTCTCTGGCTGGAGAGTGCCTTTGGCCAGCCAAGAATTTGATGCCTTTTTGTCAACGTGTGGTTGTTGCAGGTCATTGTAGTGCCTGCCATGTAATGGTTTTCCGGCCCAAGTTCTCAGTTTCTGTTCGTTGGCTGTTTCGAGGACACGCTCTTCGGTACTACACAGGTTTAGTGGCGTGTAATTTGCATCTGCTTGTATTATGGCTTGGATGAGTGGCGATCGGGGACTCTTCAACTGGAAGTATTGCCTCATGCTCTGGATCTGCTTGTCATGTAAGTCTTTGAGGTCCGCTTGTCCGCGTCCTCCTTCTTCCCGGGGTAGTGTTTGCCGTTCAATTGCCGTTGCAGGGTGTAGTTGTCCGGCTCTTCTCTGGATGGTTCTCATTTTCCGCTGGAGTTGTTCTAGTTCAGTGTTGGACCATTTGATGATCCCGAAGGAGTAGGTGAGCACTGGTACCGCATATGCGTTAATTGCTTGCGTGGTGTTCTTCCCGCTCAGTTTCGTCTTCACAATGCTTCTAAGTCTTTCTTGGAATGCTTGCGTGAGCTGGACTTTGACTTTCTTGTGCTCCTGCTGCCGTTTTTGCATTATCCCTAGGTATTTGTAGGTTTCGCCCTCGTCCAAGGTCTTCAGTAGTCTCCCGTCTTCGAGTTCGATGCCTGGTAAATCTTCTTTGCTATTCTTCTGTATTTTGCACTTATCGAGGCCGAATTCCATTCCTATGTCCTTGGAGAATGTCTCTGTTATACTGATGAGTTGTCGGAGTTGGGTGATTGTTGGCGCGTATAGCTTGATGTCATCTACGTACATGAGGTGGGAGACTTTATGTAGGTTTCTCTTGTCTTTCTTCAGCATGTATCCGTATTTACTTGTGTTCAGCATCCTTGACAAGGGGTTTAACGCCAAGCAGAACCACTGGGGGCTTAGTGCGTCTCCTTGAAAGATTCCGCGGCGGATGGGGATCTCGGCCGTTTCTATTTTACTGTCTGGCGTGTTTAGCTGTAACCGGGTTCTCCATTGTTTCATGCTGCTCTGTAGGAATCGGATGATTGAGGGATGCACTTTGTATATGCTGAGTATTTCAAGGAGCCACGAGTGCGGAACAGAGTCGAAAGCCTTCTTGTAGTCTATGTATGCGGTGTTGAGTTTTCGCTTTTGTTTTCTTGCTTGTTCCAGGATAACTGAGTCGATGGTAAGCTGCTCTTTACATCCCAGAGTCCCTTTCTGGCATCCCTTTTGTTCTTCCGTCATTAAGTTGTTGCTTTCGCTGTGCCGGCTTATTTTTTCAGAGATGCACCCCGTGAGTATCTTGTACAGGGTGTTAAGGCACGTAATGGGTCGGTATTTCGCTGGGTTACTGGTATCCTGGTCCTTCGGTAGGAGGTAAGTTATTCCCTTGCAGAGGAATTCAGGCATTTTGCTGGGGTCTTCAATTATCGCCGTAAGTTCCTTGGCTAATGGGCCATGGGCGCTGGTAAATTTCTTGTACCAGAAGTTGTGTATGCCGTCAATACCGGGTGCTTTCCAGTTGTGCGTACGTTGGATTACCTGCTGGAGTTCCTCTATCGTGATGCCCGTGTACTCCATCTCCTCTATTCCTCTCGTAGCCTCCATTTCTTGCTGAATCCAGGGGGCGCTTTTGTGCTGTACTTCATTGGACCATAGTGTCTTCCAGAAGGTCTCTATTTCTGCTGGCTTTGGGGCTTCGTACTTGTCTTTGTTCGCTGGGGTCTCTCGAAGCTTCCTGTAGAAGGCCTTCTGGTTTGCTTGGAATTGCATGTTCTGTTGTTTTTTGTTGGTATAGTCTTTGTATCTTCGGAGTCTTCTGGCGTATACACCCAGTTTTTGTTTGAGGGTATCCAGATATTCGCTGATGTGTTTATTGGGCTCTTCGTGTCTTGTATGAATCCTATTTCTCTTAAGGGCCATCTTCACTTTCCTCACTAATTTCTTACCCCTATTTCCCTGCATGTACTGGGTTATTCGCCCTATGCTGCTGCGGAGCTCTTCTATTCTTTTTTGCAGTCTCACTTGCCATGGTGGTTGGGCTTTGTTTCCTCTGTTACTTCGGCCTTCGTTCCTTACTTCGTACCCATTGGCGCGTGATGCCGCTACTGCTGCACAGTATATGGCGGTGTGTATTTCCTGTAGGGAGTTGTGGTTCTGTAGGTGTAGTGGTAGAGTATGTTCATTGAGGATCTTGGTTGCTTTGCAGAGTTTCCAAGATGCCGGTTGGCGTGGTATTCTTGGCCTTGTTGCGGCATCCGAGCCTTCATATTCCGCCAGGGCACATTGGAAACCTTCTTCCATTTTCTCCACGTCCCTCCTCTCTTCTTCTTCTATGCTTGGTTGGAGCGGTTCTCTTGCGCTACTAGCTGGTGCTTCAGGGTTGGCCACACTGGTTGAAGTGTTTGCCAGGTCATTGGCGACTTCATCTCTTAACCTTTGTAGTATGGGCTCTGCTAAGAGATTTCTGGTTATTATGTTCCTGCGTTGGGTTGTTATCCTTTCTATACTGATGTCCAGGTGTGGGTACTGTTGTGCGAATTTGGCGTGAAGTGTGGGTCTGTAATTTGTCATGTCTGTTTCTAGCTTTGTAATCGTATAGTAGGTGCGCATGATGTAGGTGTTCATATCTATTGTCCATGACAATATAATGATAATATATATATATATATATGAGAAGCCCGATATAAAAGTGTAGTCCATTCACCAAAAGAAGTCTGAAAATAAAGGGAACTGACACAACCGACCTAACCAATTACATAAGAGGGGAGTATGTCAACTCCTCCCCTCCTGAAATGGTTTTTGGGAGAGACAAACGTTCGCTAAAATTCAGTTCTGAAATGGCGCACTCCCGTCTGCTGTAATCGGCTAGGCCGTTTGTGACGTCAGCTCTCCTTGTTTTCTAACGGTACCATCAGGCAATTTTCCGTGAACGAACTATACTACCGCTACGTGTCTATTGAGGGCTAAAATATTATTTAATACCATCAGGGGTGAATCAAGAAATGTTTTTGGGAGTGGAAGGTTCAAAGTTTGAAACATAATTGATATCTAATCAGTGAAATTTGTTTCCAGGTTTCAGTAAACAATTATATGTATCAATACTCCTATATTACTTTACAAAGAAACGAAATTCTTGGACATAAGGCTCCAATCAAATCTAAAATGTGATATCCAGATTGACCCTATCTTCCCTACTATTGGCATACTTCATGACTTAACTTATACCATACCACTAAATATGCTTATTTAACTATACTATCCTTTTTTTTTCTCATTTCTATTATTGCCTTATTATCTGGAGTTTCACAACTAAATTTAACCTACGTAGAATTCAGTCTTTACAAAACAGATTTTTTGATTTAATAAAACACAAATTTTCTTCTATCATTAATAACCACAAAATTCACATAAAGTAGGCCTACGTTATTCTGCCACTAAATGAATTACTTAACTATAAACCCTTACTAATTATGTTCCAACATATTAATGATGCCATCACCTGATTGATCCTCCAAGGCCTCAACACCAATATCCCATATCTTAAATCCTCAAGGATAAACATAAACTGTACGGAAAAGAAAATAAACTGTACCGGCCCTAAGGCTTGGGATAGTTTATCAGTTTATCTACCAATTTTCACTCACTACGTTCCTATCCTCTCCTTAAAATTAAATTACGGAAACTTCTACTAAATCGTC
>QLNU02014802.1:71577444-71609592 GCA_006491805.2 Dysdera silvatica | reverse complement strand
GCAAATATTTAGCAATTCATCCGAGACAACAATTCAATGTAGAATGCTAATTCTGCATATTTCTTCACTTCAAATTTTCGTGTCAGGGCAAGGTGGAGGAGCAAATTATGCTATTTAGATAACCATGAATTTTTAAATTAGATTTTACGAATATTGTATACTACTCTTAACAACCATTTGCTGAGTAAATTATTTTTTGAAGTACTCAAATTGAAGAATCGGGAAAGCATATGCAACTTTAGTTTAAAATCTTCGAAGAAAATTCAAGTTCTTATCATTTAATCGGGGCCAGACATAAATATGCGAGTGAGTATGGTCATAATGCATTTTAGTTCTTCGGAAACAGACGCACAACCAAACCCGGGCGTTTTATTAATGGCATTTCAAAATCTCATTATTGAAAGTAGCTTAAGTTTGATTATCGTCATTTCTCTCCACATCAAATGGCATTTAATTATATATGTATGCCTTTAATGTTTGTACTCATTCAACACCTTTTCTATTTAAGAAATGGACGATTTATGGAGAATTCGTTATTTCACTTGATTGGTAAATACCACTCGCGTAAGTGGGGTGGAAATCATTGCACTTAATGAAAAACATTAAATAAAATGCAGGTTGAAGGCTGTCTGCAATTATTTGTAAGCGTATAATCTTAATTTGTAGAAAAAAATTCAATCATTGATTGAATGATATTAAATCTTGTTGCATTTCCAAATTTCCATTAGTTTTACAAAGTGGTGTGCATTCTTTTTGCATAAGAAATATTATGTCAGTGTTTGCCAAACCTTTTCAAGCCGCGACCCGCTTTTATTTTAGTCAAGTAATCCGAGACCCCTATTATTTTAATCAAAAGGTCTGCGACCCCCTCTGTCCTTTGCGTAATAAAAGCGTTTTGCACAAGTAAAGAAAACACATTACATATAAAATTATATTATATATATATATATATATATATTATATTTATTATATTAATTACGCATAATATATTAATTTTGTATATTGTAGGACTATTAATTAAATATATTACGTTAACAACCATTAGTAGAATATTGCAATGTGTGTAGCCATGTTGAAATATAAAAGTGTTTGAAACATTTGGTATAAAATTCCTTATTAAAATAATTGCAACTAAAAGTAAATGCGGCGACCCCTACGCTGAAAACCACTGCCTTACGTGAACGCTCCCGTTTCGTAGTACAGTATTAACTATAAATAATGCGGTTCAAGGGTGTATGGATTACAGGAGGTGGAATCATAAAAGAGAGAAAAATAAAGGGGGGGGAGGGGGGAGGAATAAAAGACAGGGTAAAACGGAGATCTCAGGAAGGCTCTATGCCCTCATTGAACCGAAAGGTGAAAAGAAGAATAATATCGCAATCATGGCACTGTTTCCAGGAGTTATAAATTATAAATAACAATAATAATAATTATTTAATTTATAATTATAAATTATAATTATTAATTATAGTTAGTAACATAACTATTAATTATAAAGTTAGTAATTATAACTATTAATTATAGTTAGTAATTATAACTATTAATTATAATTATTAATTATAACTGCAAATTATAATTTCTAAATATAATTATAATTTCTAATTATGAATTATAAATATCAATTTTAATTATTACTTTAATTATTAATTATATTTTTAATTATTAATTATAATTCTTTTAATTATTAATTTTAATTATTAATTATAATTTTATTGTGAATTCTAATTTTAATTCTAAATTTTAATTCTAAATTTTAATTCTAAATTTTAATTTAAATTTTAATTCTAAATTTTAATTCTAAATTTTAATTTAATTTTAATTCTAATTGAGTAGTCCATATGGGCTTATCGACAATAGCTATTCATCCACTAGGTTATATGCAGTTTGCGAAGAACAGAAAAAACCACGAATCTCAAAAACTCGTTCGATAAAAATTATGACAATTATATTTGAAAATAACAATTTGGCAATTATATTTGAAAATAACAATTTGGCAATTATATTTGAAAATAACAATTTGGCAATTATATTTGAAACTAATAAATTTATAATTATATATGAAAATAGCAATTTGAGAATTATAATTGAAACTAATAAATTGATAATTATATTTAAAAATCACAATTTGACAATTATAATTGTAATTGTAACAATTGTAATTGTAGCAATTAGACAATGGAAATTTAATAATTATATTTGAGAAGATATATGATCATAACAACGATGGTTAGCAAGGTATATAGGGAACATGATGACAAAAATAGGTGAACGAATTGTACTAAGAGCATTTTGGTACAAACATTAATTTTTATATGTAACCACGCACGACCTACTCTTGTTTAAGGCAAAATGCTCTTCGTTGTCCTTGCGCTATAAAACCAAATCAACCTATTTTTTGCCAAATTGAAATTATAGAGAAAAATTAAACTAACTCAAACACATTAATATGTGTTTAAAACTATGATTTAAACTATCTGAACTAGTGGTTCTCAATTGTCGAACCACGACCTGGTACCGTGACTTGGCACGCATTATACTGGGCCGCCATAAATTCTCCTGGAATTTATTATTTTAGTTTTCTAAGCCGTTTTCTCAAATAAATAGTTCATGGAAGAACTATTCTGAGGAGAATAATATCCGTGAATGCATCGGGACTCTCAGATTCAGGAATCCTAAATAGCATCTGTTCGACAAATGCCAGCGACATAGGTATGCTAGCAGTTCATGCAAGTAATCATGAATGATCGATAATTTTCAGACATCGAAATCTTTTAGCATCCTAGAATATGCTGCGCATTATGACCTGTCAAAAACAGTGTCTGAAGGCCGATTACAATAATATGGAGTGCATCTTCTGTTGTTAAAGTTGAATGAAATAACATCTATCGCAAATGCTAGTGACAAGTTGGCAAGAAGTGTGATAGCCAAGTATATATTAGCAGGAGTGTATTGATAATCTTTATGATTATGTCATAATTAATCATTTACACATAATTCAATGTATGACCTTTAAAAAATTAAAATTATTCACGAGTAAATTCGTTAGAACCGCGCTCTCGTCTTACGATGAAAAAAAGAAGGATTTCCTGGGCCACTGCCTCGTGAAGGTTGAAAAGTACTAATATAATTCGTAGATATATAATTTGGATATCTGCGATCAGTATTTTATTTGGCTCTACGAGTTATAGTTCGATGTTTTATTATGATGCTTTCGCTTTTAGAATGACGCAGATCCATGACGGGACCTTTAACGATATGGATTAACGGTCTTGTCACCAGCGTGTACAGCTGCTAAAATCTGTATAGATAAGAATTGTACATACTGCAGTCGTTGTAGTTGCATCTATTCCAACCCATTTGTTAAGCTAAAAGACATATCTTTATAAAGACTCTCTGTCGATATCAGATGGGAAGTTACTTGATCATTATTTGTAAAGAAAAGTCCGTCAACAGTTGGGTTCACCCATAAGATTGTCAATTACAAACGGAAATGTGTCTCTTTTGCTGATATCATTTATCTTATAGCGATATTTGCAATACCTTCGTAAATTGACGCTGTAAGGTAAAGGGAAAGGATGCTGTAGTTAACATACTACATGAGGCAGCTTATTCACCCATATGCGAAAATTAGAGAACCAGCCTGAAGTCATTAGCGTTTCTACTTCTTGGAATATCGGGGAGCAAACAGGGATCTTTTACCGCCTTTTTGTGATTGGCTATTTTAGCAAAACGTGACCACTAGTTGTAGCCAGTCAAAGGTGTAGTTCAAATAAATTGGAGAAAATTTATATCAAAGAGAGAAAAGATGCGAAAATTTTGGGCATTCTGTTGTTAGCTCGTGAGGCTTTCGCATTCTGTCTCGAGTTCTGGATGGCAAACTAATCTGTTAAAAAAGATATGAAGTCGTAATTGAAAATGCAAAGAGGTTCTGAGAGGAAAGCCTTATGGAGCCCACTGCGGGCCGATGTTCTGTGAAAGATGTTTCGAGAATATCCTGCGTATGAGATTCTTTGAAATATATTAAGGTGATATAAAGATGGTGAAGGAATGCCCTAATGCCCACGTAAGTCTTTTTAATTTACTACTCTCAGAAATAGTCTTAAATAACCTTATAATTAATTATATAAGTTACAGGTCATCGATAAGCAGACGATAAGGGTCATATAACTGTTAATGTTAAATATTTGAAGTAGGAAATTACTGTATTTTAAATGAAGTAGTCATATCATTATTTGTTGTAGGGCGTATTTAATGTAAACAGTTTTAATAAATATTTAATATTGTTTTTATATCCATGAATTCCAATCTTATTCGAATTTAACCTGTGGCATTTATTGGGAAGGAGTCACGAACAAAGTTATTGCAGTTTCACAATGTACTAAATAAAAACTATACGATATATTTATTTCGGCTATCCACACTAAAATCATTTCATTACACATGGAGATAAAATTTATCATTACACAAGGAAATACGTCATTGACACGGCCATTAAAGATATAGATTAACGTACATAAATTAATATTTGAAACCTAGAAAAGGCAAACACGATTCTAGATTTGCTTATTCTACATTTTACACTAAAAAATTATGGACGCTCAATGGAAATATTCATGAATTTCGGCTTCAAAAATATGCTTATGTAGAATGAATTAGCGTGGAAGTCATGCGTCCATTTACCACACAGAAAGTGAGGGAGTAGATTCTGCTGACACCATGCGTTTACCATTTGTGCCATCGATCCATGTTTCAAGGTTTGATTTCATAGAAAACACGTTTGGAACCTTGGAAATCTGTTAATACCTACGTTTAGAACCTAGGAAATTCTGATCTTATGTATTCATAACTATATTGAAGCCATAAAACACATGCAAATGAATAAATTATTGTGCTTCTAATGGCAGAAAATTTGATCGTTCAAGCATATATTGTTGACCGAAAACCACTACATAATCGACAACCTCCTTTTTGAACAAACAATTGGTCAGTTCCGAGAGAGAACTAAACATAACAGAAATAAGATACAAAGCGTCATTGAAGAAATTCACTAAGAAAAGGTTAAACATTGATAAAATAGTAGATGAGAAAGATCACCTAGGCTTTCGGATGCAGAAGTCATTCATCAGGAGTAACTAAATATAGCAAAGAAAAACTCAAACCTTTCGAAATAACATTAAATCTAAACTAAGCAAGGATTTTTTAAAAGTTAAAATGATTCTCTGGGCTCCACGGTAAAAACCGCATACTCTCTGGCTTAGAATACATGTGTGCAGAAAAGTCAGTTAACATGAAGCTTTAGAAACGGTTCAATAACAATTGTTGAAATTTAGAAGACGTTATAACAGTACTGAATATAAAATATAACATCTTGATAAAAACCGCCGTCCGGAATCACCGTCGAATGTTCTTCATTGCAGACAAAGTTGCAAAAAAAAGGTTGTGAGTAGGAATGGTGTTATGGCCGAAGTGACAGAAATTTACTTGTAGAGAGCTTTTTTGTCAACATGGTAGGATTTACTGATTCGTGTTTTATGATTTATGAGGCCACTTCGAAGTTACAATAAATATAACGTGTTATAGAATCCGTGTGAGAGTTCAAACCTAATATTTCTGCTCAAGAAAACTCACAAAATTAAAGTAAGCATAACATTTAATACCTTAAACTTTATCTTTTAATTTAATATGTAAATATGGTTTATTACGCATGTACATGTGACCGCCATTTTTTTCGATACAATCTTAGATACATATTTCATTTTGTGTGCTTTTAATTACCAATATCTCAGTTGAAAATGCTTGTATAACTTGTGAGTTGTTTTGGGTTATTTCAAGCTTAATGTGTAATATAAATCAAGCTTGATATAATAGACCAAGCTATGATATAACATATACATATAGTTTTATATAATAGTTAAGCTTGATATAATACAGCAAGCTTGATATTATAGATCAAGATTTGATATAGATACTATACCAAATTACCGTAAAACCTTCGGATTGCCTGAAGTAGATAACAATTTAAGTTGTGCAAGAAATTTCACCTGGAATATTGGAATCTCTAATAGCTTAACATGACAAATGTATCATAGAGTATGTTGATAAAGATGTGATATAATGGGGAAAGTGTAATAATTTAACTTCTAGCTACACGTTATTAAAATGTATATAGTTTAAGCTCTCCAAAGTTATACTCTTTTTAAATTTTATGATTTTATATAAAAATGCATTAGTTTTGTAAGCGCACAAAGGCTTTATGAACACCCTGTACATACGTGAACTAAATACGCAAATAGATTAAAATTAACGTTGAACCATAGACACTGAGATAATACAGAAACTTACGAACAGGCACCACGGTGGTGCAGTGGTAACGCGTTCGCCTGAACTGTTGTTCTCGGGTTGTTGTTTTCTCGGATTCGACTTCCAACTCTGCCAAAAAACAACAAAAAAAAAAATCCTTACCGACTGATTGCTCACCCTAGTTCAGAGGTTAGTTCTCAGGCCTTAAGAGGATCGGATTTCTCGGAAAACTGCAGGTCCCGGCCCAGCAACACCCTTGTGCCGTAAAACCCAAACACTCACTTACAAGCGTGGAGGGAAAATAGCGAGTTTAGCGTTGGTGTTGGTCAGTGTTTAACGAAGTGTGTTCCATAAGAAATTCAAAAAATTTCAAGAAATCCTATGAATTCGGTAATCCTTCCCCCACGAATAAATTCTTAAAATTGACTTACGATAATCACTACCTCGCAGCAAAAGAGATGTAGCGCCTACCTTTTTATAATGATTTATTTATAATTTTTATGTTTATATACAGGAATTAATAACTCATAGCGTTTAGATTTTCCCTGAACAACATCCATAGAGAGATTTCTTATCTAGTCATGTAGTAAGAAGAGAGTCCATGGGGTCAAGAGCTTGAGAACCACTGGACTTGATCAAAAGCATAGCTAAGAATTTGCCCACATGAACGGAACAATTCCGTTTGAATCACTAGCTACATAAGTTGTAAAAGGGTAACCATACATTAGATTGTACCTTTAATGCAGGGGCGCCGAGATCCAACGCGAGGCCGGCAGGCTCATTTCGAGCGGCCCTCATGGACCCTTCCCTGGGCAGTGGCATAAATACTTTTTTCAGGGTCGGGCCCCACCCTTCCCACAGCATAGACTCTTGCTAGCGCGGGCCTCTAGATTTCATCCTCGCCCCGGGCTGCAGCTCCTGATGCCTCCCCCCCTCTCGTCGGCCCTGCCTTACTGTCCATTGTTTGCGAAAAGGCCAGCGACAGTGGAATCTCGTTAATCGTAAGAGTATAATATTCGGTCCTCTTACGTTTTACAGCTCATACTATGAAATCTGGCTAGATGTTTATCAATGCTTTACAACCAAATTGATGACTGGAATTAATTCCATTTTTCAGGTTATCTAGGAAGTTATCTTAAGTTATTATGGCAAGTTTCTCATTCACTGGGTAGCGAGAAATAGAATGGTTAATTTAGATAACTTGTTGGCTTTGACTTCTGCGTTAAGCACGTCTCACAAAAGCTTATTGGTCATGTTCGTGGTAGATAAGGCGTGACAAGAGATACAGTAGTGTCACCATAATATCTTATTCTGCAGCTAACTTGCTTATTACTTTGTAAAGTTAACGATTTCGCATTCTATTTATTAGTCTTATATATCCTACATTAAGAACTAATACAGTATGCTAAATTAAGAACTAATACAGTATGCTACAGTAAGAACTAATACAGTATGCTACGTTAAGAACTAATACGTTATGCTATATTCAGAACTAATAGAGTATGCTACGTTAAGAACGAATATACACTGAAGTGCCAGAAAAACTGGTACAGGCGTGCGTATGCAAATAACGGAGCTTTGCAACCAATCAGCGTAACGCGATGCGGTCGGCAGCGCCTATATAAGACAAGAGATGCCTGGCAAAGCTGTTAGATCCCATTCCGACTTCCGCACCCGAACAGGACAGACGTCTCCCGACGAGCTCCTCCTGCCGCAGCCATCCAAGCCGAAGGCCACAGACATCATCGAAGACCAGCGTTCCGATTCTGGAAACATCTTCTATATGTTAGCCAACAGTTAATATTAACTTTTCTAGTTAACCTTATTCTTTTCAGTTTTCACTTTACCGACCACTGAAGGACTGACTGACTCCTGCCGAGCTCCTGCGTTGCACCTCACCGAAGACTGAAGACTGGAGCCGGGCTAAGTCAGCATTTTAATCCTGTTTACTTCTCTGCCTAGGACCCCCTTCCCCCCCTTTTTTTTGTAGGTGTTTTTATTTAGTCTTTTGGCCTTACCGGCTCAATTATTCCCGAGAAACTAGGGTTAGTATGTCGTGAGTTAGGAGTAGCAATCAATGACAGCGCCTTTGGAAACCTCGTCGAAGCGCTAATCCCAGCAATCGAAAGCTATTCCAATAGCACTTTTATCCGTGGGAAAGGTGATTTGACTATTAATGAGGGCAGGCTACTAAATCTTTGGATCGAGGTCCATCAAAACGTTGAGCAAAGAACGTTTAATATAATTACCGAAAAATTAAACCTTGTTTTACTAGATTCGGGTTTTAAAATTCCCAAAGAAAGGATCCCAAAGAAAGGATACTAAAAGTGAACAGGGAACTATTTGAAGAGATGCAATCGACCGTTGTACCCATCAATGGAAAGTTTTACCAAAGCCCAAACAACATTAGCGAGGACGAGGACTCAGACTCACCTCAACCGGTGCAGGAAACGGCCCTAGCGGCAAATTTTGTAAAAAATCCCCCGAGGGTCAGTAGCAGGGATAGTAAATAGCAAGCGGAAAGCCAGGAAACGCCGCGATAAAATAAGAAAAGACCACGAGATGTCAGTATCAACATCAGAGGACGAGGGACCGAATCTAACCATTGTGGAGGAGAGACAAGCTCAACCCGACCCCGTTAGCCCATTGGAGGCCGCAAGTAAAGTCGATGAATGCTCGCAAAACAACGAAAACATTCCTAAAGTTGTCCCAATCGCGAACGATATAACTAAACCATTTGAAAGAACTGAATCCAGAAAAAAAATTTCATCCCCCCTATATTCATTAAGAAAGTGCATTCGATAGCTGAAAATCATCCATAGGTACTGGAACTCACAAACAACTATTCGATCAAAGTTGAAAGGAATGGAGACCTCAAACTGCAGGTAGCGTCTCAAAGCCGGTATTAGACAAGTAGTTAAGTCCCTAACCAATGCATGTATCCAACACTATTGGTTCAATCTGAAATCTGACCAAAAAATTCACTACGCGGTGGCAGGTCTCCCGAAAGATTACGGGAAAGAAACTCTCCAAAATGCACTCCTAAAAATAGGCTATGAGGCGAACGTGCGCCAACTCTCCAAAGGCATAAACGGTGAGAGAAAACTTATCCCCATATACCAAATAAGCCTACCAAGAAACGAATTCAATAGAAGTTTCATTAACGTCAAAGTAATCGATCACATCGTAGTAAGAATCTCCTACTTCAGAAAACCTACAGGCCCATTGCAGTGCAGACGCTGCCCGGGATTCGCTCACACATCATCGTGCTGCAATGCCGCCGCAAGATGTGTCAAATGCGGCAAAAATCACTGTAGTAGTGACTGCAAAAGAAGCCCCACAGATCCCTTAGTTTGCGCAAATTGTGGCGAAGGACACACAGCAAACTTCAAAGGCTGGCCCCTAAACCCCGTCAACCTCCAACCGAGACCACCATACCGTGCACTAGGTAAACAAATTAACCGGACCAAACCCCAACCTTCCCTCCAGCAAAAGAGCAGTGAAAGGAGATCTTTTACAGCGAAAAGAACCGACCATAGATCGTACGCAGAGGCCACCCGCCCACCCAATGCATCAATAGAGATAGTAGAAAGTAGTGAGAAAGAGCCATCTATCTTAACGTATGAGGACCGGAGACCACCGCAGCGTGAGATCCCCCCACCTCCCCCGACATTTCGCGAGGCTCTTCTACCGGGTCGTACCACCGAATACAGCGATGAACCAAATCCTATAGAACCAATTTCTACTGACTTACATGAATCTTCCCCAGAGACTGTACCTGACCCAATCGAGTCAGAGCTCTACAACTTCGCATCGACAAATAACAGTCAATCTCAACCCGGCTTCGGCCCAGAGGCCAGCTAACCAAGCAAGGAAAAGGCGTAGCCCAAAAAACGGCCACAATATTAAAAATTTATGCTGATACCATGATAGCCTTGCTAGACAAACCCAACCCAATAGAGTGTCAAAAGGTACTTTCAAAGGCGCTCATGGAAATTTATAAAATCGTCTCCGGAGATTGATAATACCAAAATTAATTATTTAAATAGCTTTTATTTGAGAAAACAGAAAATGGCAAATACCCTCCACTCTCCCCTACACTTGGTAATATTTAACGTATGTGGAATTACCCATAAAATTGACGAAGTTAGGGAGTTCCTCGAGGAAATTGAACCTGATATCCTAATGATTAGTAAATTAAAATTAAATAAAAAAACTGCTCTAAAAGCCCACGGCTATACTTGCCATAGGCTTGACGGAGGAGATACCTCCCAGACCACGGCAGGCGGAATAGCCATATTCGTACAAACGGATATCGAACATACCCCCGCACCATTAATCGGAACAGTAAATATTGAGGCACTGGCTATCATGGTCAAAAACACAAATATAGGCGATCTGCGATTAGTAGCAATTTACAAAAGGCCTAACAAAAAAATCAGCCATGAAGACCTAGACAAAATTTTTGAGGGAAACTCCCCAACAATTGCGGCTGGAGACTGGAACGCAAAGCACCCAACATGAACGTGGGTAATAAAAAGGGTTATGATGGTCAAGGCAGCCTCCTAGTCAAATACACCGCCTTTGAGAACAAATTAGATGTGGCTATCGTAGTACTCAGAGAAAATGCTGACCTTCAACGATTCAACGAAGCTGTTAGATCGGTTCTTGCCGCTACAATGGCACGTTATAAAGATTTAAGTGATTTTGAACGTGGCATTATAGACGGCACAAGAGAGATGGGACATAGCATCTCCGAGATAGCGACAAAATTTGGATTTTCGCGTACGACCATTTCACGGGTATACCGTGAATATCAGGAATCCGGTAAAACATCAAATCTCCGACAGCGGTGCGGCCGGAAAAAGACCTTGAAAGAACGGGACCTTCGACGACTGACGAGAATCGTTAAACGAGATAGACGTGCAACACTTCTTCAAATTGCCGCGAATTTCAATGCTACCAATGTTACGTTAAGAAATAATACAACACGCTATATTAAGAACTAATACAGTATGCTACATTAAGAACAAATAGAGCATGCTACATTAAAATACCATTAGACAGCATGCTACATTAAAATACCATTAGACAGCATGCTACATTAAAATACCATTAGACAGCATGCTACATTAAAATAAGCAATACATAGCATGCTACATTTCAAATAATCAATACAGTATGCTACATTAAAATAACCAATACACATTATGCTACATTAAAATAATCAGCACACAGTATGCTACATTAAAATAACCAATACACAGTATACTACATTAAGAACTAATATATCAGCGGTGTGTCAAATTGTTCAATCAGCGAATCAGTGAACGGATCTTCTCGTTCCTAGTAGATGGTCAAAATCGTTCACTGGTTCTTTCAATAAATGATTTGATTCACCTGTATAATTGAATCGGTCATTTTAAAAAGGGGTTAGGTTTCATTGTTTTCCTATTGAGCTGACCCATTTTCAGAATGACCGATTCAATTATTATATACATATTGAATGATTTTATTGCGGACTATTAATTACAACTACGCAGTTAGTATTAATGAGTGCTAAAAATTTACATTGACTTTTGTTACCGAACAAGGAGAGCTAGGGTCATGTTGTGCCGAGACCTACTTTTCAGAGGCACGTAAGTGTCTATTGCTTAGAGAACCAAGCTCTGTTCTGCGGTTAATAGAAAACCGGAACCGGTTACATGGAATTTAATTAACCTATAAGATTTTGTTGACTGGAATTTTCCTACAATATTATGAGTTGATCTCATTAGCCTAACACGTCTTCTCTAAACCAGTGGTTCTCAATTCGTTTTCATCGCAGGGCATTTTGGGTCTTTTTTTTTGGTCGGTGGGTCAGAAGATATGCAAACGAAATTATCTTACACGCTATATAGACGATGGGGCTAGAGGGGCTTATCCCCTCCCTACAAATTTTCTGATTCAATGAAATAGCATTGAGGTAAGAGCTTTAGCCCCCCCCCCCACTAGAAAAAAGTTAAGACCTCCTAGAAGAAAATTAGCCCCTCTGAGAAAAATGTCCAGTTTCTTATCTTTCGTAGTCGAGCCACATTTTACTGTTAGCGGGCCGGATCTGACCCGCGGGCCGTCTGTTGTGAATCACTGTTCTAAACTAAAATGTGTCTTGTGGTGCTGCAGTGGTAACGCGTTCGCCCACCTTGTGGATATAGTCCTCCGCTTGACTCCTACCTGTCACAGTCATTTGCCAATTAACTGTGCACTATAATCTAGGGGTTGATACTCTAAGCCTTAAGAGGTTCGGGTTACTCGTAAAAATGCAGGTTCCGGAACAGAAAGACCCTTGCTATCCTTGCACCGTAAAACGTAAACCCGAACTAAACTAAAAGATGTGCGTATATAAACTACCATAACAAAAATATGGATAAATTAATATGAAAATATAGTTCAGCGCAGTTTAATTTTTAAAATATTGACAGCTGTTTTAATAGCACGTGGCTGATTTCGTCAGAATGTTGCGACTAATATGCTGATTACGGTTGTTGGTATTCAAACGACTATATCGTAAAATATAAATCGTGGAAAGTGAAAAAAAATGTAATTAAGGCTCAAGTCAATGGCGACGTCACCGATTACGGAATCGGTAAATGCGAGAAGAGATACATGGAATAGTCTCTTGGAGTATATGGTAGTAGTCCCATGAAGCACGTTGAGTATATGGTAGTAGTCTCATGAAGCACGTTGAGTATATGGTAGTAGTCTCATGAAGCACGTTGAGTATATGTTGAGTAGTCTCGTGGGCTTGCAATTGGAGTATATGGTGGTAGTCTCGTGAAGCGTTGAGTATATGATTGTTGGACTCGTGAAGCATACGTTGAGTATATGGTGAACTCGTGAGCGTTGAGTATATGGTGGTAGACTCGTGAAGCACGTTGAGTATATGGTGGTAGACTCGTGAAGCACGTTGGTATATGGTGGTAGACTCGTGAAGCACGTTGAGTATATGGTGAGTAGATCGTGAAGCACGTTGAGTATATGGTGGTAGACTCGTGAAGCACGTTGAGGTATATGGTGGTAGACTCGTGAAGCACGTTGAGTATATGGTGGTAGACTCGTGAAGCACGTTAATTATATGGTGGTGAACTCATTGAAGCACGTTAGTGTAATTAGTGAACTCGTGAGCACGGTAGGTATATGGTGGGTAGACTCGTGAGCACGTTGAGTATATGGTGGTGAACTCGTGAAGCACGTTGAGTATATGGTAGTAGACTCGTGAAGCACGTTGAGTATGCGGTAGTAGACTGTTGAAGCACGTTGAGTATATGGTAGTAGACTCGTGAAGCACGTTGAGTATGCGGTAGTAGACTCGTGAAGCACGTTGAGTATATGATAGTAGACTCGTGAAGCACGTTGAGTATATGGTAGTAGTCTCATGAAATATATGTAGTATATGGTAGTATTCTCATGAAGCACATGGTGTACATGGTAGTAGTCTCATGAAGTACATGGAACTATTCATGGAACAGGTTGTTCCATGTACTTCTCGCATTTACCGATTCCGCAATCGGAGACGTCGCCATTGACTGGAGTGTTAATTTTATTTTTTTACTCTCGACAGTTTACGTTCTACGGTATGGCATTGTTCGATTAGCAACGGTAACCAACGTATTAGTTGTATCATTCTGACGAAAATAGCCACGTGCTATTGAAACAGCTGTCAATATTTTCAAAATTAAACTGCGTTAATTTGTGTTTTTATATTTATTTATTTGTTTCGCGCAGTGTATCACTATTGGAATTAAAAATATTGATATTCGATAGAGATTAAGGCCATATATTTAAATAGAAATTAACACAAATTAATGTTGTTGCCTAAATTGATATGTTACAGACGCGTTGTTTACAATTATTTCGGAAAAGACACGTCTGCATTGTCATAGCTTCCAGACTGCTCATTTGCGGAGAATGACCCTTGCTATCCTTGCGCCACAAAAATATAACGAACTATCCAACTGCAAACTGTCACAACTTCCTGGTTGAATTATTCATGTTAGTTTGGAGTCATTCGTATAACTAAGCTATTTGGGCGTCGGGCAGGGACGAATATATGTCAGAAAGCATACTGCTTAACAATATCGGGTAAATTACCTAAGGCGCAGAATGGCTATTGCTGTTCTTGCGCCATAAAAGTAAAGCCAATCGTCCAGACTGCTCGGATGAATTGTTCGTATTAGTTCGGAGACATTTGTAATAACTAAGCTATTTGGGATTCGTAAACGGATATATAGCGTATGTATAACAAAGCATCTTGCTTAGAACAAGACCGATTAAATTAACCTGAGGCTCAGAATGACCATTGATGTCCTTGAACCATAGGATGGTAAGGCCCTTCGGTTGAGTTATTCGTATTAACTCTGATGCTATTCGTAATAACCAAGCTATTTGTTTGGGCGTCATGCATGGATGAATATGTATTAGAAAACATATTGCTTAACAAGGTCGGTAAAATTACCTAAGAAGCAAAATGACAATTGATGTTCTTATTCCATAAAAATTCAATAAACCATCCAGACTGCTAGCTTGAATTATTCGTAATATTTCGGAGCCGTTCGTCAAACTAAGCAATTTCGGCGTCATGCACGAAGGCGTATGTGTAAGAAAGCATCTTATTTAAAACAAGATCGGTTAAATTATCCAAGGCGCAAAATGACAATTGATATCCTTACGCCTTAAAAATAAAACCAATCAACCAGACTGCTCGGCTGAATTATTCATATCAGTTGGAAGCCATTTGCAATAACTAAGCCAGTTTCGTGTCATGAATAGATGCATATGTATGAAAAGCCATCTTGCTTAGAATAAGATCGGTTAACAGAATGACCGTTTCTAACCTTGCGTCATAAAAATGAATAAATAAATTACCTGAAAATCATCGCAAACTCAGTGCTTACTTTCTCCGCTAAAAGTGCTTACTTTCTCCGCAAAGAATTCTTTGAAAAAATTATCGGTTTGAAAACCAAGAACTTCCACTCACTCTTCAATGTTAGATAATAAATAGGGAAGGTGGAAGGCGCCCTGAGGCGTGGAGAAATTTAGGGCTGTATAAAGGCTGGAGAAGGGGTGCCCTACAAAATTCTGTGTCTTGTAGACAAGGAAAGCATATTTTAAACGATTTACTGATATTATCTATATCGTGTATTCTACATTCTTATAGTCTATTTACTCTTGCGTTGAGCACTTCTTGTCAATTTTTCAAACTCATCACTTTCATTCGTGCTGTTATCCAAAGATCTATCTCATTTAATTCTACCTCATTTCCGTAAATGCTAGGATAGCCTACCAGATATACACTTGCTAAGTCATGCGTCCATTCAAATACATAGCCAGAAGGAGGGAAAGCGCACTTTAACTCCTAAAGAAAAATCTTTAAATTTTTACGTATTATTTCAAAAGCCTTTAACTCTAGATCTCGAGAATGAAATCGGCAAACCAATCTCAACCGTCTAGTCAATCTCCACATCTGAGGATTTCGGCTACGCCCTCGTGTGACCCACTAGGGCAGTGTTTCTCAAACATTGGTCGTTCACGGACCACTTTAAGCATTATATTTATCGTGGGGGTATTGTCACCCTGGGGGGGGGACCCTCCACTCCCATTAAAAATATATATTGCCTGCATTTAAGGTTGCTAAATATGATTAATAATATTAAGTCCTACTTAGAAAACGTCATACTGATCTCCCTCCTTCCCTTCCCCGTTTCTTCTTAAAGTAATCCTCAATTTGTATGATTTATTGGCAGGCTAATTATTTTATTATACGTATATAAGAGCGCCGGTAGGAGAGATTTGTTCATCCCTTAAAATATAATTTGTAATTAATTTTAATTTCTTTTGTGCTAAATTTTAAGACTTTTTTTTTTTTTTTCACTTTAAAAACGGACCAAATTTTAACAGAAAATCTCTAAAATCTCCGACCATGTTCTTAAAACATGGGTTGGTTGCCAAACTCACCTGAAACAAAGTAATTTTCAGAATAACACTATTTGATAAGGAGAGTGTCAGTTATGATCTTATTTTGTCAAATTTACAATGAAAATGACATCATTAATTTAATTAAATAATCAAAAGCAATGTAGACAGCATGGGTGTATTCAAAAAATAAAAATCTTTTACGAAACACCATAAGGTAAGGTTTATAATATGCAATATGTATGAGAAATGTTTTATATCTCACAAGAATCTAAATTTTAGCTACGCTGGCAATTTTAGTTAATTTTTTTTTTTTGAAATTTGGTGATGATTCTACGGATTATCAGTGGTCTGCGAACCACACTTTAAGGAACACTGCGCAAGGAGGATGGCTCTCAACGATGTACTCTAGACGATGGCTCTCAACGATATAATCAGTTCGCTCACCATTTTAGATCATCTTGTGTAGCTAAGAAATACTTTTCGAGTGGAATACAATGTTCCATTATTTCTTTATACATTCAATATATTTTCTGTCTTGTAGAAAAACTTCTTGTTTTACGTTGGGAAAATAAAACCTTGTTTTCAAACATTGTTCCACCTATTTGCTTTTCCGTGCCAAAAGTCGGGACTGCACTTGTCTCAAGATTTAAATTTTCTGCTTCGGTTACTTTCAGTTCTTTTTTAGTCACGTGACTTTCGGTTTATTTCGTAGAGTTCTGTGAAGAAATTCCCATGGAACTGGAGATTATACCCACGGGTTAAAGTTTGTCGCTTTTAATATCTCGCATTCCTTGTCTACTATATATCTTCTTAGGGAAACAGGGTAGAGAGTAGAAAATTTTTAATTTTATTTCCATATTGCGAAAGGTCATACAAAAGAAATTTTAAAAAATTGTATACATATCTACATAACATAATACACAACCATGTATTTAATAAAAGTAGCTACAATGTTAATTTTCCCAAGAAAAAGCACCCCCCCCCATTTTACACCTTCAACATGGTTATAGAAATTTCTCTATATATTAGCATATCTATACTTACAGATATCATATATATCTGTAAGTACAGATGTGCTAATATACACTTACAGATATATATATCTGGATGTGTCAAAATTTGCTTCTGGGTTTTAATCTGCATGATTTTATTGCATATAAACGTATCATTATTCGTAGGCTACGTCGTCTACTATATTTGATATATAGCTAAAATTACAAACGGATCAATGTCGGCAGGTAAATGTGAAGATATGTTTTTATATTGAGAACTTTTCTTTTAACTTTCTTCATTAGATAGTAGATTGTGTTAATATGCTTAGCTTCCACAGATTTGTAGATTTGTTTGGTTGGGCAGAGATAAGATGGAAACAACTTGCATGTCCGTAAATTGTTGAGCTGTAGATATCGGAATTGTTGTCCACAAATAATCAAATAAGCATTTGACCATGCGAATGGTTGCCATAGTGCTTAATATGGGTTTAGTTAGCGTTCAACACGGGAACCTAGTACATGAGTTTCGGCTGGGTATACATATTTATCAGTGGCTAATGACGAAGACGTGTGTGAATTGCATTGTCCAAATAAGACCATTTATTCCCTTTAGACTTATATTTATCGTCGTAGGCGGGTTAACGTTGTCTTGTTTAAGTCTCTGTTTAAACTCTGATTAGCCCCGCAGGAAGACAATCACGGTTCACCGAAAGATAGTTTAATTATGTTTATGTCCAAAATCAAGACTGCTAATTTTCTGAGGCAAAATTTTACGTTTAACGGGAGATTTGATTATCACTCGACTGGAAGCTCTATTTATAGTAAACATACCAACCGAAATATTGTAGTTAAATTTTCATAATGTCTTCCGCGCCCGGAATAAACTGCTCTCAAAATTATTTCCTGCCGTGAGGCTAAAGTAAAGATTGGAAATATGGATAAAACGAGTTCAAGCAGGCAGAGTCTTAACACCCATTTTAAATTCCATGCAGTCCAAACTGACATCACTTGAATGGGAGATAAACGGAAGTAGAACTGGATATTGAACAGTGTCTTCACAACGCATGACGACAAAAAATCCAGGGCAGACCAGTGGCAGAAAGTTCATAAGGGGGTTATAGGCTTAATGGGAAGGGTTACAGAGCTACTACTCATATATTCCTATGTTAAATATACAAAATTTCATTGCGATGAGGGGGGGGGATAACAACCCTAAAACCGCCCCTAGCTACGCCTCTTGGGTGGACTGGGTCATCTCAAAGGGCGTATACTTCAGACTTTCGGAGGGTGCAAGTGTTTGATGAGTTGGAGGCGCGAGTCCTATCGGCCATGAGGGCGCATCGGCCAGCTAGCCGATGGGCTGACGACACAGTCCGCCCTTGAGTAATGCTCCTTTCCATCCTGACACAGAATTTTAAGTGATTCATCCCTTTAGTGTGGAGCTCTTGAAGAACTTCCTTGTATATGCAATATATAATAGTGAATAACATTTACTATTGAGATAAATAATATATCAGATTTCTGGTATGCACATATTTTATACATTATCGGGTAGCTGAACTATTAATTGGCAATCGATGTGGTACTTTTTAACTCCAGCATTCAACCTATGCTTATTAATGCAGTTATTTACGTATGTCTCTTTATATTGTTGATTGTACAAGAGTCACTGGAAGGAGTATCTACGGTAGCTGGCGCTGTATTTCAAGAAGGGTGTTGTTTTAGGATCTGAAAATGTAGGAGTGAAAACAGTTAGCTCGTGCAAAACTTTCCAAAATATGTCTTCAGGGAAGCAGAGGTTGAAACAAGGAATAATGGAAAGGAGTAACGGCGGTACCACATGTTATAATAAGGAAGCACATTCAGCTAGAAGTTGGAACGAAAGGGCATTAAAGGAAACATTCAGTGCCGGAAAAGAAGATATGGAGTTCAGAGAAAGAAACATGAATACCTTAATATATTTTTCCCACTTCCGTGTCAAAATTATTGGTTTCCAGTTCCTTGTAATTTAGAAGCTTCAAAAGATATCATGACACCATCACGAAGATGTTCCTTGTAACATCTATTAAATTTCCTCCTATCATTTATATACCATTCTGATTCACGCTTACTTCCCGTTAAGATAAGAATATTTGTATTTTACAGTTCCGAATGGATCAAACCATCAAGCCCTGCAAGTGGATGCGTGCGCACAGAGAAGGGGTGTTGCCTAATTGAGAGAGAAAATAATAAAATAATGTTAGAGATATCATAAACGGGAAATCATTCTGCTTAAACAGGGTGTGTAAGACATTCATTTTCAAAATATGTTTTATAAATGCCATCTCTATAATTAGTGTATGAAACGGAATATAATGACTAAAATATTCCGATTCAGAATATTCTCCTCCACTTTGGCAGGTTAGCAAGGGAAAGAGCAAAGAATGCGTCCAATTTCAAAACCGGCGACTTCTTTATCTCAAAAATCTTTGATGGCCCTATGATGGCGCAGTGTGGTAATGCGTTCGCCTAGTGCGCCGTTAACTCGGGTTCGACTCCCAACGGTGCAAAGAACGCTTACTCAGAGATCTCATAAAGATCACACTGCTCACTCTAGTTCGGGGTTTGGCTCCTATGCTTTAGGAGGTTCGGATTTCTCGGAAAATAGAAGGTTCGGCGCAGTATGACCACTGTAGTCCTTGAGCCGTAAAATCACAAACAAACAGAAAAAAAATCTTTGGTAAAAGAGTCTCTGAAACAACAAGGCAGGTAGGCTATTCATTGGATGCAGCAATTAGCACTTGTCATATACAGGGTGGTCCTGAACTCTACCGACAAAATAAGAGGAGTTGTTGTGGACAACAAATAAGGAATATTTGCCCATATCCCTGTGTCCGCAAAGGGGCCGGTTTGGCTGCAGAACGAAACTACTATTTACATCCATACATGAATTAAATACAATTTTTGATACATAACTTAAGCGATTGAGCTAATAATACAAAAGGGACAAAGAAATCCGGAATTCCGTTTTTTGATCTTGATCTTGATCTGTATTAACATGTAGTGAAAATAAGTATAAAAATGCACTTTTTTTAACACACTGTAAAAGAGTTGGGAATTGCCAAGTATGCGCGACAGGTGAAGGACATCAAAATAAACATTTTTTGTTCAGTGAATTTTTTTCCAAAAATTAGCCGTTCGGGCACTACAGTGAATTTAGTGTTTGCATCCACCACATTCAAGGTTTTCACAAATGGCTACAATGCGCCATTTCAAGAATTTTTCAATTTATTTAATGGACGTCAGGCTCTCTCTCTGGTGACTTTCTAAAATTAGTCAAAGTCACTGGAATTGTATGGTCAGAATCCGCTGCTTCAGTTGCGACCATGTATTCAACGTTTTTCTTCACACATGTTTAGTGTAATTTGTTGTATTTAGACACACATATTCAAACTAATAAACTCTTCTTTATAAATAAGTAAACATAAATAGCATTATATGTAAATTATGTCCGTGCCAATAATGGTATTGGAAGTTAGGAACATGATAAACCAATGTGTTTTCACTATGTCGTTGTACGGCGGATCCACATTGCTTCGGGGCAAAAGCCTTTAAAGCCTGTGGACCTAGGACTTATAAAATGCATAATATTGTAGGGAAGACTGTGTTTAGCTGATACAGAGTGAAGTGGATGCAACAGTAATATTTTCTTAAAGCGCATGTGCAAAGAGTGGGGTAAAGGTGGAAGAAGTGAAGGCTCAACACTCAGTTGCGGGAGGAAGTGGAGGTGATTCTTTAAGTTTTGTGAGTAAAAACTAATTTTAAACCATCGAAAGTAAATTTTTAGGTTCTTGTTTGAGTGTCACAGAGGAATTCACAGCTGCACTGTTTTTCAAATAAAGTTATCATGGTGTTACTTAGTTAACAGGTAAGAACTTTTGTTGAAAGAAATAGTTGTAACTGTTACCAGTTGGTTATAGTTGTGAGGTTAGTATAATGACGTCGTTTGGGTCAAGTTGATATAGTTCACTTGGGTCGGGTTGATACGGTATACGAATTTAACTCACAAGAATTGTTTCGTTTTTGTTTTCCAGAAATGCTGAGGAACTACAAGAAAAAACTAACAAGGGAGAAATACCCATTGAAATGTTCGACAGACCTTATGCCGAAATTGAAAACGACAGGATGTCTCTTAAGGGAGACACGTTCTCTATAGATAAAATGACTTTTCTAAGGTATAAAAATAAAAAGGAAAAGAATCGACAATTGGGTAATTAATTCCAGTAAAGAAGAGAATTGAAGACGAAACAAGAGAAAGATAAATAAAGAAACCTATTAAAAAATAGAAAAAATGAAATTACTTAAATTACTCGGCTGTGGAAAGGAAAATGGGAGTAATAAACAAACCAAGTAAGCAAAGGAAATGAGAAAAATCGAAAAGGCTAAAATCTAATAAAACAACACAAAGACTCTGGATCGGATTCTGATGAAAATGGAGATTCATTTTGTTTGGTGTGTTTAAAAACTTATTCTACATGCAAACCGGGACAAGACTGGATTCAATGCATTTCCTGTAAAATGTGGGCATACATAGACTTGTAAGTAGGGCTGTCTTCTCTACAATGTATTAACTGCCAATCACATTTAGGTTTGTCTTCAGAATCTGACTGTTTGGTCAGACCAAAAACACGTTTGGTTGATGCCGTACATAAATGAGTATTATCATATCTCTTGCGTATCAACTTGACTCAAGCTGGGTTAAGTTGATACGCTTTGAATTTTTTTCTAAAACTTTTTTTTTGTCTCATAGTATTACTTCAATAGTTAAAATAAAGCCATTAATTTATAAAGGAATAGTCATAGAATAGTAAGAAATATCATTTGGGCCTGGGATTTTAAAAACAAAATATTTTAAAATCAAAATACGAAAAGCATATGTAGCTTATGACATTGATTATGAGTAATAAACAACTTGCAAAACGTCTGGTCAACATAACCAATGTGTAATCAGTACTTCCAGAATGTCATAGTAATTTATTGAGAGAGTCTTCCTTCACAATACAAAAGGAAGACTCTCTCAATAAATTACTATGACATTCTGGAAGTACTGATTACACGTTGGTTATGTTGACCAGACGTTTTGCAAGTTGTTTATTACTCATAACCAGTGTCATAAGCTTTTTAACCACAAGGAGTTTATGTTGAATAATACAAGAATAGAAATGGGACAAAATACTATAAGCTCTATACAGGGCCGACGGGAGGGGGGGCTAGCAGGGGCTGTATCCCGGGAAAGTCTAGGGGATCGCGCTGGCAAGGACCTATGCTATGGAAGCCCCCCGGCCCTGGGCGGACTAGCTAATCGGAAGGGCAGACAAGTTTTCATCCAGCTACAGATTAATAAGATTTTGTACACCTTTAATGTACCGTTTTTAATTATTCTTCATTAGCCTGTTGAAAAAAAAGGAGCTTACGTTAGCTTTTTTCAGCAGTGCTCTTGTAAAATAATTAAGTAATAAGAAAGTACCAAAAAAAATGCGTTCTTATTTCATACTTTTTGTTCTTCTCGGGGCTCATCTACCCTTGTGCCAAAAATAAAATAAAATTATGTATGCTACTGCCCAAGGAAGGGGTGATGGGAGCCCGTCGAATTGAGCTTGGGGGTTCGTGTAGGCTCTCAGCGCCCCCCAGTCTATTTAGAATTACGCAGACATCAGCCTTATCATAAGCGTGATTTGCCCTTCTTGGAATTCGACGTCATACGCCTGCGCAATGGTATATCGGAGCTGTACCAGATGAATAACGTAATTTTGCTTTGAACAGGACTACACGTGCTCACGATAAAGGTTATCAGAATTCGGATTGTGGTCTAATAAGTTCCAATCTTGTGTGGTTTAGTTACATCAAACTAAGCCAAGGTGTACTTTTCTACAGTTTATGAAACATTATATAAGTGGTTTTCAGCCGTTGCTCTTTCATGCTGTTTTCTTGATTGCAGTTACATAAATAAATTAGACGGCTAACCTATTTAAAAACAAATAAGGAGGACACAAAATTAAGAAAAACTGACTGCTCGAGGAAAATCTCCGACACTTTTTTCCATAAGAAAACATTTGCTTAGGAACTTAAGTATTTGAGAAAATTTTCGTTACATTCCGCAGTTTTTTACTATCTAATCCAATAAAACGTAGCTCCAAGGAGGAGGTAGTTTTAGAAGTTGTTCCGTCTCTAAACTTAATTACAGAAGCACCTCCTGATGGTGAGAGCAGTTGCCCAACCCAAACTTATTTCTGAGCCCGTTTTCCTTAAATAGCGGGAAAATGGGTTCTTACCATAAAGTCATTTATGAAATTTAACATTTCCGCTGGGAGGTACAGGACTTAAAGGAACGTTCCGAAGCAGTTCGCCAAGGAGCTCTGTTATATGCCGTTACAACAAATCTAATTTTTAAAAGTATATTCCGACTTATGGCCAGCAGACTGTGAAGTTTAAATTTCCGTTTATTCATTCCCAAAACTGGAAATTATTCATCACTGCAAAAATTTTTGGAATTGGAAAGGTCGAAAGGATATGGTTTAACATCTCACTTTTAAAAACTGAATTATCTTAAGTGAAGTTATGTTACTTTCAATCCAGGAAGTAAGTGCAAAATTAAATGCAGATCAAAGAATTAACAGAAAATTAATTTAAATTACAGCACCAGAGTAATGGATGTGTGTGAGCTGAAATGGTGATCCAATATTGGGTGACGACTAACCTGGAAATGTATATGACTTGAGGGAGTTTAAAAGGAGTTATTAAATGAAATTAGCAGTAAGACTCGAACGAAATGAGCTCAAAATGCTGAGAATAAATTTTATGAAAGGAACATGAAACCCTCTTAAAAAAGGATCATCAAATCGAATAAAATTATTTCAATTTGAGATAAAAAGCAACCGCATTACAATATTACAATAACGTTTAAAATAGTTTTACTTATATGACGTTGTATAATAGGTATTTAAATATCGAAGGATAAATGTCTTTTTTTCAATTCAATCTTCATAGTCATCCAATTATCCAAATTCAGTAATATGGATGTTAGAAAGATCAAAATTAAATATTGATATTAGAAATAAAACACAATTCATAACGTATTCATTGCGTACAACACTCAGCAAACACTTATTAAAAATCGTCACCAAACGTTTACGTAGAAGTTCGTCACGAAGCAAGTAGAAGCGTTAAACATGAAAATATGATGATTGATGTGTTATGCAAAATCGAAATTACAAATAAATATAAATCACATCATATTTATTGCGTAGAACACTCATAAAACGTTTAGCAGACACTGAGCGTTATACGCAACAAATACGTTGTGAATTGTACTTCCGATTTTGCGTAGTACGTTAATTATCATATGTTCATGTTAAACATTGGCTTTTCTATTGTTCACTATTTATCCTATGTAAATTACCACTATTATCCTCTCAATGTTTTGATACTATTATAAAAAGATATCTCATAGAAACTATTTAATATGCTCATAGAACACAGATAATCTCTGCCATGTAAAATCCATTGTGTAAATTTCCTGCTTATATTTAACAAGCTAAGTAACTAAGTTAAAGCTAAGTATGTAAGCGCACTGTATGTGCATCTTAGGCGGCATGATTAAAAAGTCAAAGAAAAAATTAATTTTCATAGTATGAAATAAATGTACGCAGAGCTAAAAATATAAATTACACTTGAATTCCAAATTTAAATTTTTGGCGATTTATATTTCTTAGTGTTCACGTCTCTGGTATCGCAGTTTATTTATTTTGACAGAAAATTCAAACTTTGGTTTATAATAAATGATGTGACTACAGAATTGTAAAACTATTTCAATTTATCCGGCATAATTCAACGAACTAACAGTCCAAACTCCAATAGGTTAGTTCCATGGACTCTAGAGGGTAGCGTTTCTCGCAAAACTATGTGTTCCGGCGCAGCTTGGCCCTTGCTGTCTTTGCGCCGTATAAAATTTATTCAATCTATCTCCAAGAATTAAGAGTAACGTCGATTGAAACAGGGAACTAAAGTGAATAAGCATTCCTTCATAAGTATAGAGGACATAAAAGATGATAAATTGCTCACAAAGAAAAGAAAAGAATGATTTCACTGTACGAACCGAACCCACGACCTCTTGGTATCCGTCCAAAGGCTCTTCCAACCGAGCTACGGGCGACCGATCATCCTCCTCTCTGAGAGCGTATATGAAGCCTCACTATAGACGAGTTTTGAAATGGGGCAGTGCCTGGCTGGGCCGTTTTAAATCAAATCGACGTCAAAGAAACTAACGTTCGGAAAGTGAGGCAGGCTAGCGTGATACTGAAGTGGGGAAATTTTTCGCATTATTGCCGATGATGTGATAACATTAGATGACAAATTTCTCGCAAAGAGAAGAATGATTTCACGGTGCTTGGTCGGAACCGAACTCATGAACTCTTGGTAACCTCTTGGCTACGATGGGAAAAATTCCCTGACTTTAATATCACGCTAGTCTGGCTTTTTGAACTTTCACTTTTTTGAAGTCGATTTTCATTAAAATGCAGTCCAGGCACTGTCCTATTTCAAAACTCGTCCGTAGTGAAACTTTATATGCCTTCGCAGGGGGAGAAGGATGATCGGTCGCCTGTAGCTCAGTTGGAAGAGCACTTGTCCGGATACCAACAGATCGTGGGTTCGGTTCCCGCCAGGCACCATGAAATCATTATTTTCTATGCGAACAATTTATCATCTTATATTATTACATCATCCGCTATTATGAGAAAAATTTCCCAATTTTATAGAGGAAGTGTTAAAATTTTATATGGTCACTTATATAAATATAGGGACAGTTTAACTAATGTTTTCAATTAATGCTTTCAATTGATTTTTAATAACAAATATAATCATTATTTTCAAAATAGCAGAATTACTAGGTTTGTTTGTTCAAGGGGTATAAATCAAGTTGCCAGTCACTTAATTTAGAGTAACACTGTACCTGTTAGAATAGTGCCATTTTTTGGTAGGGAGAAAAGGTGGTAGCCCTAAACAATTCCTCCTTTTGCCCGACAGTGTTTAAAAATAGAACAGAAAAAATAGAACAAAAAAATACTAAATACAAAATATATATAAACAGATATTTTTTGAATAATATATAGGAAATTTTAAAAATCACTTAAAAAAACCGCACATCACAATCACTTCCGGAAACATGCAAACAACTCTGAAATGCATGAGAATTTCTCAACATTAGGTGCTTCGTTGGTTGGACTTTCCCGTTGATTCCCATTTTTACTTTTCTATGCAGAATTGTTCAGAGAAAGCGTTTTCCCACATATTTTGGGTATAAAAAGAAGCAGGAATACACCATGGACATTAGTTTTGATGAAGGACCGCTGTTGATGCGTCCGGAAGCTTGGGTATTTCGTTTGATACTTGAGTGTTTAGCATTTTGTATGAAAATTATATAGAAATATAGAAACAATAATAACGAAGCTCCTTTTGACATGATGTTGGAACAATCTGCAGAAACAAAATGGGAAATACTTGGCTCCACCCTTCTCAAACTAATTACGAGAACAGATGCTAACAATAATATAATTTTAAAACAATAGGACCATAAAGTGTTTACACGTAAAAGGTTAAATACTTGTAAAGCAACAAATGAAATACCAAGCTTTCAGATGTAACACCAGCAGTCTTACGTCAAGGGAAATCCATACCCTCGTCTGAAAATTTGATTATTTTATTTGCTATTATTAACCAGTATTTAATTTTTTGTATTTAAATCTCTTCTCTAGTACTTTGTATTTCATTTCAATATAACCTGTACCATGCTTCAGAATCGTATCTTCAGCAAATGCACATGGCTGAAATCATAGGCGTACGCAGAAATTTCGTAAGAGAGGGGTTACAGGCTCAACGGAGGGGGGTGTTACAGAGCTACAACTCCACATATTTATATATATTTATACAAAATTTCATCGCAATGGACGGTTACAATCCCTATCAACATCCCCCTGCCTACGCCAGTGGCTGAAACGGAATTTGATGTGGACTTTTTTTTCCACTTCTCATCCAAACATTTTAAAACTAAAATGAGTTAACCAGTAGAAAGGGAAATTAAGTGTATTTACTCACTCGATAAATGCTTTTAGCAATATTTTAATTAACAGCAATGTAAAAACTTACCGGCAGTTAGTTTTAAAATTACGCGCGAGTGCTTAAACTCGAATATAATGGATTGGGATTCGGATGCCGAACGAAGTTTTGTCGAAGTCCCTGAATTAATCGTAAAAGCAAATGAATTTAAATATGTTCCTAATAAACGGTATAAAAACGATACAATACTAAGAGTAATTCAAGAGGCGGCTTAAAAGCAAATGGGCAATTAAGAGTTTTGCTCCGCTTCGAGAGATAGGAACAATTTTAGATAGGATATGCATTTTGTTTAAATTTAGGTTTAAACTACGGGATAATGGTTCAATTAAAATGGGAGAGAAACATTAACATAATTTTTAAACTAATTTTTGGCGGCTGTATCACTCAAATGAATGTATCAAGAGAGAAACAATATTGTTTCAACATCTTGGAAGTTAGATTTGTATTAACAGTAAATAAACTTTTGCATACACTTTTGTATACACGCGCTGGGAAGTATTTTTGAATGCCCTTCGTATAATGATTGGGGCTTTATGATACCATATTTTAATTCACATCAAAATAAGATCTAAAAATATCAGAAAAGATTTGATTTACATGTATGAGTTAAAATAGTGATAAAAACAAAAGTAGAGCATTCTGAAACATGGTTGTTTTAACTCATACAATATATCTCTTATATATGCATATATAAATGTGCATAGGCGTGTAAGTGTATACATACAGCCGGAGGGATTAGTCATTTACTTTATTTCTTAAAAACACTGATTTATATCCTTACACTACGAAGGAAGCTAAGATTTTTGGCCACACAGGAAAGGGGTTATAGAAGACGGATTAATGTATATTTAGTTTATACAAATAATAATTGCTTAAATACCCAAAAATTCCGGTTACCTGAATAAACAAGTGTAATGGCCATTTTGTAAATCATGTTTTTCCATCTATTTTTAAATTTCTCGGGGTTCGTTATGTACTTTTCAAAGAGCAGAGCATAAAATTTAACATGATTATTCTAAAGTTAGAGAAAGTTTATAGAAAATTTATAGAAACGACTGACGAATAAGTCTCTAGAAGGCATCTAGTAATCACTCTTAATACTGGAAGAAAATGACGTTAGAACTTTTAGAGTATTCTGTAATTAAAAGCCTTTGACGATGTTTACAGGAAGTTCATGAGTTGGAAGTAAGGGTCCTATAAACGGAATGAAGATATGTATAACCATCTCTTACGTTTGGACCTACATTTGCAGATAATTTTAGCATTGGCACACAGAATTGTAAATTAGAGAGGGAAATGTCTCTATTATGCAAGTACATATTTTATTAATTAAAACTTTCTCAGTAGGTAGTCATTAAATAGCGTACTTTGTGCAAAATGTCTGAAAATCTGCAGTCATTCATTGCAGATTTCTGTTTTGGGAAGAGAAAGAAATCTGGTGGTGCAAGATCGGGAAAATAGCGAAGGCGGTACAAGTAAAGTAGTTCAAAAGTTTGCATTAGGGCCCTTAGCCTATTCGTATTTTATATTTTATTGTCCACTAACTTCTTGGAAATGTGAAGCCAGTGATTTTGCGCTCCCTGGTGTTGACTTTCTCACTCAGGTTTCTCTCAGCTGGCATGGTGACTTATTTCTACGACGTTCTTATTCCATTTCAAAGTAACGGTTGGTACTGCGTTAAGGCAATTTCATGAGCAGAATCAACTATTTGGAACAACTATCTGTTTTTTCCATTGTTACCATCATTATAGTCTTTGACTATTCCACCAATTAGCGAAGGTAGAGCAGCAGTTCCGCGGTACTTCAGGAGAATATTCCTCAATATCTACAGGATCTTTTTTTTTTTTTAAGTTTCAAACAGAGAGAGAGAGAGAGAGAGAGAGATTTACATGAACATTGTCTAAAATGTATTATACCAGAGGGGGGACTATTTTAAAGGCCAATAATGTGGTATCTCTTTTCAAATATTTCGCACTGTCAAATATTTGTGATCATTCACCGGACTTCTCGATCACACCTTGTAAAAACCGCCAGCATATAGAGGACACAGACTTTCATTTGGGGGGTTAAGGAGAGAATTTGCCATGGTATTGGAATAACACCCTTCATTTATCATGAAAGTTGGAATTTTTTACAGTGAAAAAATATATTTTTGGAGAGGGTCATGACCCCTGTGACCACCTCCATGTATCCGCGTTTGATGTCGTATCCTGTACAATAATAATGTCCCTCCTGTACAAGATCCTGTACAGGCTCATTTGTCTTAAAATTAATTTTTCTTTATGGATTTTAATAATTGCATATTTTAAATGTAAATAATAGGTAATGATAGGACATTAAAATAATGTGCTAATATAGTTTATTAACAATTTTTTGTACTGTGTTTTCTAAAAGTCGCCATAAATTTGTAAAAAATGTGTATGTGTGCAATGTGGTTTGCCTTGATGAGACATGGGATTGATTTAAAAAATATAATAGATCATTTAATAATTATTACATTTATTGTCGTCAGAAGTCGCTTCAGCTAAGTGAGGCATATACCGAATGATGTATCATACATGATAGATGAACAACGTTCAGGATCGTCTGCACTGTCAAACAGATATCGAAAGCAACGTTTGGATTAAATAGCCTTCCGCGTCGTCAATTTCGGCACGAATAGAAAACTAGGTCTCCAGACCTAACACCAAGTGATTTTTGGTCGTGGGGCTATCTAAAATCACGAGGGTGCCAAGATTATTCCAATTCACTAACCATTTTGAAAGGTCCTATGCCATATAATATTTCTGAAGTTTGATGATGACCTGCCCCCCACACCCTAACTTTTTCCCCAGGTAATTGGACACACACAGATTTTGTGCCTTGTTTCGGAATGCAGCGCTGCCTTCGTCATCTGTTCTTCCCAACTTTCTGGTCCCTTGTGCTTCAGCAATATCAACAGATGTGTCATTCTATGCTATGCACAGTGTCTTCTCTTCGCTGCAGATGGTATTGGTGAATAATAGACATCACATTGAATACGTTTGACTTTAATTCATGTCTTGATTTAGAAAAACGTATTAGCTTAAGGTCAAAACGCAGAAAATTTGTGATTTTTAAAATTTTGTGCAGATTTGAAATTATTCTATTCATGCAATCGGAAGTTTAACGTTTTAGATTTAGAGCGAGTTATATACAGGATGCAGGTTATACTTCCACACTAGGTTTAAATATATGGATACGATAGAAACATACTTTATAAACCACTCGTGGAAACTGAAATTCCAAGTGTTAAAACAGTTCGGCTTGGTTTTCTGACATGATAATTTATGAAGCGTTTTGAAAATCGAATTTTGAACTTTTCACTTATTCATAACTTTCTAGTTCACGCGTGATATTCCATTCCAGAGATTATGAAATTTTTTTGCATTTATAGAAACAAGATACAATTACCAGGTAAATTTTTTTATTTTTTTTTACGTACAAAAGGTTAAACACTGGTAAAATAGTAAATAAAAAATTTTCATTTGCTATTTTAGTTGCTTTTTCTTTTTCATTTGCTATTTCTTTTCCATTTTCTATTTTGCCATTTGCTATTTTAAACTTTTGTATTTAATTGGTAGCTATATTCTTAGTGGAAGTAACTTTTCTTTGTAGATATATGATTTTTTTTAATTTTTAAATGCATCTTCTTCCGGCTCTGATTGGCAGGATCCTTCTGTTAGAACCAAGAGGTCGTTCATTCAAATACAGCACAGAAACATGCACAGGCGTATGCAGAAAATTCGTAAGGGGGGTTATAGGCTTAATGGGGGGGGAGTTATAGAGCTGCAACTCACATATTCCTATGTTAAATATACAAAATTTCATTGCAATGGGGGGTTACAACCCCCATCAACACCCCCCTGCGTACGCCAATGGAACCATACCTCTATTTCTGCTCACCATTTTAAACCCACCACATGTTTTGACGATGAGGTTCAAACGAACTTGTAAAATTAACAATAAAAGTACGCTTCAAGGATTTACTTTTCATTTTCCTAATTAAAAATGCATTGAAATCCATGTGCATCCACAGTTATAAAAGATTAAAGTTTCACAGGATTAAATATCACTATATAGATACCATATTGATTTAAAGTAATAAAGTATAGGAACGTTGTAGTAGAATATATGGTGATATAGACTTTTCTTGTGGATAGTAAATGGAGAAAGTACTGCCATGGTCTTGGAATAACACCCTTCATTTATCATGAAAGTTTGAATTTTTTACAGTAAAAATATATTTTGGGAGTCATAACCACTGTGACCGCCCTTGGTAGCACACATATATGTTACCAAAACCAATAAATCTCGTATCCCAACTGCTTCAAAGCTGTGTTTATTCTTTGGTTCTTTTTAATGAAAAATCTTACATTACATGGATATTTTTCTACTTTATATACTTGATATATTTCGGCTGTTTGCTTAAAAAAAAGAGTCCTTTGGTGTGATTTCAGAAAAACTTGTATTCATAGGTTTCTACTTAGTTCAGTACAAATCTCTCGGATCTCCAAGAAATTCGATTTTTTCTGAAAGATTATGCTATATGAGTATCGGTAAAGATATGCGGTTCCCCACTTTCTCCCTTGTGAAAAAAAAGCCTGCCGACTAACTGCTATTATTAACTGCTATTGCTAACTGCTTATTGCCATCTATGTGATTGGCGTCCTGGGTTTAAGGAAGTTTGTGTTCCTCGTATTCCTCGAAAAACTGTAGGTCCCGGAGGAAA
>QLNU02014802.1:71520438-71541990 GCA_006491805.2 Dysdera silvatica | reverse complement strand
TAAGAATATCTTCACGCGATTTCCATTTTTCACTACGATAGTGCATAAACGAAAGTCTAATTCCATCTGCATTTGCTGCAAGATTTCGGGGCTGCGCTAAAGCTCTCTTTAAGAACATTAAGAGAAGTTGCATTTATTTTGTAAATCAAGGGATGTTCTATCGTACATGGTTCTGAAATTTCGTTGCACTTGTGTTAATGAATTCGTTGCACTTGTATTCAGCGGAGAACTGGGCCTCTGTGCCCTCGTGGACGACCGGACTCGCGCCTCAGAATGAGCAAGGATTCGCACACTCCGATGATCCAAGGTATGCGTCCGTTGAGAGAACACAGTCTGCCCCTGACCTCACCTTTACGGACGAATTTTTATGTCCCGTGAGTGTCTGCTAACTAGGTGTTTTACTGAAATCCCATATTTAATTAATATATTATCGTATTTTGTTTATATATTGATACTCAAAACGATTTTGAAGTTAAATCAGTCTCCTTAAAAATTTTCCCCAGCTTTTTTTTCTCTCAAATATTTTATACAATTTTTATGAAGTAAATTTTATATTGCCCAAATTAATTACATGCGCATGGAGCGCCATCTATTGGCAAATTTAGTATAATTTGTAAATTTGAATGCCGGTTTCATAACCTCAACCCTTGACTTCACGACCTTTGTCCTTTTGCGCCTCTTTCCTGTAGTCTATTTCTCAACCCGAAATAGACTCCTTTATTTACCGCGACCGAAATTATGAAAAAAAAAAAAGAAAAAAAAAGAAGAAGGCTACCGAAATTTTTCCTCCTTATTTGATTTTTTCTCCAGGACAAGAGACGGAAGAGGAGAAAAATGAGCAGGAGGAAAGGAGAAGCGAGAACACCAGAAAGAAGAGGATGCTGTTGAGATTCAGGGCGGCAAGCCTCCCTCAGAAATGATGAATGGGGAGATTAATAGCTAATAACCCGCAGAGAGTGAGCGCTCCGGGCTCTGAGGTCAATTGTCATTCCGCTGAAGACGCGACCAGGGGGTTCTAGGGGGTCCCGACCCCCCTGAAACTAAAGCGGCGCGATGAAAACCCATTCGTCAAAAAACGGGACCGTCCCTTGATTAAAGCGAGACGTCCTGTCGAACCCTGAGAGCCTGCAGATAGAACTTGGGGAACAATTTATCTGGAATTGACTCCCCATGTTTTTTTTTCCCCTTCTCCTGTTTTCAGTTTCTTGGGAGTCGTACCGGGGCATTATCTCCCGGACGTTTTTTTTTCCCTCTTCCCCTTTTTCCGCTTTCGCTCCTGTCCCGGTTGCTCCCGAAAGCGCGCGTCCTGGAAGCGCTGGAGTATGAACCACTTCTCCTGAATGTTGTTCCGGGCCATAAATACTTCTGTCAAAAAGTCGAGAGGTTATGGATAGGGAGTGGGCGGCTACGTCATTCTGCCTGAGGACCGCAGGAAAAGATCTCCACAGAACGTTCCACATACAAATGTGTGTATTTGTCGTCCGACTTTCTGCTCCAATAAACAACCGGCGTTACGTCCATTTAAGTGGCGGGATTTTGCTAAGGTTTCGCAACGTAAAGGTATCTGATTTAAGGCGTTTTGTATGACAAGGAAACCTCGGCTTAATGTGATTCCGAACCCTGGCCAGGAACAAAACGGAGCAGTTTTCAACCAACCATTTCAATTCTTTCAACTTGTAATGGTACACGGATGCTCCAGTTATAAGATAAATCCGATTTATGGCCCCAAAATTCAAGTTTTTGCCCAGTTCGACCAAATGGTTCTTTTCATACGTACGGTATTTTCAATTCTTAGCTTGAAGCCTCTTGCAGATACATTGCAACTGAAAGTACTATTGGCTTCAATATCTCTCCCTCTCATCCGATCACATCTTTTATGGCCTATTCAACCGAATCAACATTTCATAAAATTTCTTCAAGAACCTAATACCTGCAGTAAACAATGTGACTAAAAGCTTTTGTCGTCTTGAGAATATTTTATGATTTCTGCCAATATTCTTTTTGATTCAATGTCGTTTTTTTCTAACCTCTATATTTAAAGAAATTCTCTTCAGATATCGTCTGCTTATAAGGGATACATTTCTGACTCCAAAATTAAACGAAGACTGGGCTTTTCGTCGTACAAAAACGAGTACATGTTGGCTCTTAAAGAATGTCTAATTCCTGTTTATTTTTCGGACCCAGTGCGAACATCAAACGCGCCTACATATTATGATAAGTTTTATTTGCTTTCGCATTAATTATATTCTATATTACTTGTTATGCTGTGCATGTACATGGTGCATGTCATGCAGAAAGCTGGTGACTTGCTGCTAAATACTAGCAAGTGCAACCCACTCGCGGCCAAATAAGGAAATTACAAGGTCGTTCACTACTACTTCATCCGCACCTTCTTCCAAGTTTTTTAATATCGTTTATTATTATTATTTTTTGTTTAATAACTGTAAGTTATTTAATTTTTCAATTTTTCTGTCAATCAATTCCACATTTTTGGTTCAGACTAATAAATACCGTTATGACCAATTCCAGTTCTTATTTTAGGTAAATAAAGAGCAATTTCTCCATTTATCCTTATTTTTATATTATTAATTATAATTGATTATTATTAAATCTTCGTAACTGTTATATTATTAATTATAATTGATTATTATTAAATCTTCGTAACTGTTATATTATTAATTATAATTGATTATTATTAAATCTTCGTAACTGTTCAGTCTTCACAACTTTTTAATCTTCTTGGCTTTTCAATTATTTTTGATTCCTCAAATATCATTAATTCTTCAAATCTCTCTTTAGCCTTTCCGACATTTTTATTAATACAATATATATTCAGATATATAGATTATTTCAGCTAATAGTTTACATTTTATTTATTTATTTATTTTTGTAATCATTTTCAAGTCAGATTGCGTATTCTCGTTTAAAGACTTCAGTACTTTTTTTGTATACTGATCAGTTTACAAAGTCAGTAAGTTTTCACTCATTTTCTTCAAACGCAATTGAAATATGTCATATGGCTCAATTAATTTAATTTCAGAAATATAGAGTGTGTTCGTAAATAAGTATTTAACTTCAAATTCTATTCGAATCGTAACTACAATCACTAGAAACCTAATTATTGTTTTTACTTACGTGGCCAACCATTAAACTTTTTTTTCTGCGTTGAATGTCTCCACGTGGAGAACAGTGCACGTACCTTCATGGAACGTAAGCAAAACAGAGTACAACAATGATGGCATCGACACAGGAGAAGGCCACTTGTGCAATATGGTTTATGGAGACGAAGTCACTCGCACAAGTGCAACCAAGTCACTAATACAAGCAGGGGCGGACTGAGTCCCCTCAAAGGGCGCCTCCCTTGGATTTTCGGAGGGCGCGAGTCTTTGTCCATTTGAAGGCGCGAGCCTTATTGCCCATGAGGGCGCACCGGCTGAGTCCGCCGCTGCGTGTGTATATGTTTTAGAATATTTTTGTGTATTGGCTTACATTTTTCCATCTATGCACTCAGAGCGCTTGATTCCCTTATAACACAATTATACCATCAATCAATTTAAGATATACAAAATGAAAGGCCATTGGATATAACTGTCGTACTCAGGAAATGGAAACACAGAAAAAGTGACCCATCAAAAATTAATGATAATTACATAATAAATAACCGTCGACAGCAGTGGTTTCCAAACTGTGTTTTACGAAAACGTTTTTCTTGAAATGACATTTTTATCTTTCGAGAAATGGACAATTTTTTATTGAATACTGACAAGCATTTTGGAGGAGAGAAAATGAAAAGAGCGCACCATAAACTAGTGAGCATGGGCGCCATATAAGTGGGCAGGGAAATTGGAGCCCCTAGCATTTTAAAAATTTGATTTGCCCAGTTTGCCTATGCATTTACTTAAAAAAAAAAATTACAGTCACATTTTAAAATAAGGTATTTTTTAGTTCATTACTAATTGTCAAGCAGTATCAATTATTTTTGTAGCGTTTTAGAATCTTGTACAATTAATAAATGTTTGACAGCTTTGAGAAGAAGAAGATAATTTTTCTCAGCACCCCCACCCTAGAAATACTCATATGGGCTCCCAGGCTAGTGAGGGATGTGAAAATGCCAGGGTGCCGTAACTATGACGACATTTATTTAGAATTATTAATATTACTGGGCACACTAAGGGCGCTGTGGGAAAATCGTGATACACAAAACACCCAATGGAAAAAACCCTGAGACACTAAGCATACCGTCAAAAAATTTCGACACACTAAGGGCGTCGTGGAAAAAACCCTGATACACTAAGGGTGTCCAAGAAAAAATCCCGATACACTAAGGGCGTCGTGGAAAAGCTTCGATACGCTAAGAGTTCCATTCACAAAAAAACAAAACTTGGGAATCATTGATCTGTCGAAATCGATGCGGCTGTTTCTTAGTAGAAATACTTGTGTCTACAATGTTCCCGAAATTTGAATATTTGCATATGTCTTTGGGTTAGGATCCAAGTTTAAACACTAAATTCATTTAGTTTTCATACATATCTTAACCACATAGTACCAAGGCACTCTTATATATATAATATTTTTAATAATTTTGTGTATAATACGCAGTTTGTGAGCACTGAAGCACGAAATCAAGTCATTCATCTACCTGTAAGTACTTAAAAATAAAAGTGCGGGGTATTATTAATATAGTGAAAGGATAATGTGATCACAGTTGGGAAGACTTTCTTGGCCTTATAGACACTGAATATACTGTCTATTATGCGCTTGCCTTGTTTTGACTGCAACCTGTCACATGAGGTCTAGTGTGGAATTTCCCACTTGCGCTACCATGTCGGCGCTCAAAAAATTTAAAGTTTTGGGGCATTTTGACTAGGACTGCTCATCGTGATATTGAAGTCTAAAGATAGAAATGCTTGCTAAAACATAAATTACGTGGATTGGAATCTATTTTTGAATGTGTGTGTGTGTGTGTATGTGAGAGAGAGAGAGAAATATGAGCTAATATTTTGGAGGGGCTTCGATAATAGGTCCATTGCATTGCAGAAGTATATTTGTTTAAAAATTTTAAAGACACACGCATTCAATTCAGTTTTACATTTTCGTCCTATTTAACGTATTCCTGCGTTAATGATCAGCTGAACACGGAGATAAAGCTGGGAATTGTAGTCTTCCGCTCGGCGATATAGTTCCGTGATATAACACGAAAGAAATGATTAACTTTCTGATTAATGCATGATTAATGATTGATGTTTTCTTACGCTCTTACGGTGCAAGGACAACAAAGGTCATCTTGCGTTGGAACCTATATTGTCCCGCGGAAACCGAACTTTCGTGCCAAAGGAGCCAAATCCCAGGCTGTGGTGGGCAGCAAAATGGCACCCGTTCCACGGAACTACTGGGAGTCGAACCCAAGTTATTACCGCGACAGAAGAATGCGCTACCGCTACGCCACTGCAGGGCAATGGACCTACATTTTCCCAGGGAATTCGAATCTGCAGGGCCTAGGGAAGCATCCCTTAGACTACAGTGCGCAGTTAATCAGCGAGCGCTTTTATTTACTTTTGCCATCATCATCATTATAATCATGATCATCATCAGGAGTTGAATCTGTGTGAGCTGTACAGTGGGGGAACTCTTTACAACCGTGTCACCACAGGGCTGGCTCACTAATATCTAATAATAACTTCCCCTGTATTTGTTCCTGATTCCCTGCGTATTTAATAGGGTACACATGTACTAATTATTTCATCTGTTCTTTTCTCAATCATCAGTAAATGTACATACCTTTATAATCTTACCCAGTACATAATTCTGATTACTGCACTTGTACAATTATCAGTATATAATTCTGATAACTGTACAAATGCAGTGTTAAGGGAAATAAGGTCGAATAGGCGATGACGAGGTAATGCATTCAAACACACTTATTTTCGCATTTAAATCGTTGGATCTCCGAGAAGTCAAAGATTGTTTCTCTGGCATCATTATTCAGAAATCTCCATTGAGAAAATTTTCCCCTCTCCATTCATTTAATCCGCCGAATTATCCCTTTGCTGGTAATTGGGGATTTTTGGGTCTTTCTGTTCCGCATGGTTATCCGCTTTTATTCCGCGGTCGCCTTTAAGTGATTGCGGATTGCTTTCTATTTTTCCGCACTTTGAATCCTTTTTAAATGCAAATGGCGCTTGAGCAAGGCCGGAAAAAGAGGGAAAAAAGATGACTTTGTAGGGAAAAGTTCGAGGACTCGTTTCCCCCATTGATACTTCAGTTACCGGGTAGGTTAATGCATCTTTTATGTTTTGTGTGATTTCCCTATTTTCAGTTAATTTTTCATAGCCCAAAGTTATCTATTTTACCATTAATCTATTTTATCCATTAATCTATTTTATCCATTATCTATTTTACCCATGAAGTTTCCACGAGGATTGGAAGAATGTTGAATAGGATTGTCATGCAGTCTTCAAGGTGGTAATACTAAAAACTTGTCCCAAATACAATCTTGTGCAAAATTAAGGCTACACAATGTTATTTCAATGGGAGAGGTACATATTTTGCTCTTGAACTCTCAATGTGCTTTATTTATAAAAAATCATTTTGCAGAAAATAAAAGAATTAAAAACACTTCACAGAGTAATAACAAATCAAATCTTTTCATGCATCCTATGAAGAAGAATTCGCGATGAAAATTGACGCAAACATTGGAAGTCGAAAAGGAAAATTCGTAAAAAACTGATTCGGCGTAACAAATTTTCTTACATAAACATGCAAAATTATTAGAAAATGATTGTTGATATTAATGTAAGCAAATTTGTTAACCTAAATCTGTTTTATACGAATTTTTGTTTTCTACCTTCAATTCTTTTTACAATTTTTGATCGCGGATTCCCCTTTATAGGACATCTGAAAAACTCCGCAGTTCTGTTACGTGTTTATGGTTCTTTAATTTTCTGAAAAATGATTCTTTTATAAATAAAGAAAATTGGGAGGTAAAGAGAAAAATATATACCTCCCCCACATTGAAATAACATTGAATGTAACCTTAATTTTCGACGTAAGATTCCAGAGACCTAAATCGAAGCTTTGAACACACTAAATATTAGCTGATCAATTTCTCACAAAGGAAAGTTCGATTTCTCATCGCCTGGTGGGTATCGAACATGGACGTAGAGTTATATGGGCCCGTGGAGCCTGAGCCCCCAATAATTTGAAATAAATTGCTATTTTACATATATTGTAATGTATAAATGCTCATAATACGTGCTTGGGGCCCCCACAACAATTTTGAAACTCTGTGTTAATGCTACCGAACCCAGAATCTATTGATGATCAGTCAAGTGTGCTTCCCATTGAACTAATATTACAAGATTATCAGCTATTATGAGAATTATTTGACTTTAAGAAACACCGAATATTGTCAGAGCCAGTGACAAGATTTGAGGGCCTCCTAGATAGCTTAGCATCTCCCCCCCCCCAAAAAAAAAGAAACAAATTTTCAAGAGCTAAAAGTTAAAAATTTGTTAAGTTCGTAATTTTTTAACAATTCTCGTAAATAATTAAAAAAAAAGGTGGGGGAACGAGAAAATTTGGTGAATGACCAATAGATATTTGACCCCCCCCCCGTCTTCCCTTGGTCCTGACTTTTGTATCGATGATGGAAAATAAAATGATATCGTAGTGGGAGAGTATCATCAGCATGTATTTTCGGTGGCTTCCTATCCCTGGTGTGAGTCGCTGCTGCTTCCTAAGACATTAGAGACCATTCCACAGTCAATAACTCGGAGCTATTCATCTAGATCTATTTGCCTCGAGCTGACCCGAACCTAGAACCTCATTTCCCGTCAGACAATAAGCACCTACATAGGTTCATACACAGAAAACGCTGCGAGGGGTTTATAAATACTGACAGTGTCTTACTTACGGGTTATGAATGACCGTCATATACAACGACCAACGTTTGTTCAGGCAGATCTGGGATAATGTTTCATACAGGGGGAAGTCGCCATTTATTATATTCGCATTGGCGCCAAACTAACGAAGAAGTATGCCAGCTTGAGCTTTTTTCAGGCTTGCTATAAATACGGTAATCTGTCCCATTAACGATTTTCAAGAAAAAAGTCGCCAAAGAAATGTGCGTGTGGGGTAAGACGGGGAAGTGCCGTTCGAAAGGAAATAGCGCAGAAGGATCAAGCCCCCCATTAGATATCAAAACAGTTTATTTTCTTATAGGCCGCATCACAAAATATTCTTTAAAGGGGGCTTGATGACCCCCATGAGTTTTAAATTGCTACGCTATTGAGACAAAGTACAAGTATGTTTTATCAACCGCAACTAAAATCTCAACTGAAAATTCGGACGACGGGGATATGTGGTTAGGTTGTTTCAACTAAACTTCGCTCAACAGCTCTAGAAGACCTATAATCTTATTTGTGTGTGTGTGTAAATTAATTGTAGTCAGGTTGAAATTAATTGTGATAAATTAAGAATTAATTTTGACCAGAATTAAATTAATTGTAATCAGCAGGTCTTTATAAAATTGATCGTCGCGGTTGCCACTGGTGAGTAAGAACTCTTCTTCTTTTCCTATTAGGTTCCTAGGTATTTTTTTATTGAGGCTGACGAGTATCATTCTCGCCCGGTGAGTACTTTCCTCCAAGGTTTATAGAGCCCTTGTAATCGGAAATAAAATAACTGTAATTAGTTTGAAACAATATTGTTTCATCAACTATTCGACTACCCCATTTTGCCCCGGGTTAAACGGGACTCTCTTCAACTTTTTACATAAAGTTCAATATTTCCTTACAGGTTTATAATAAAGCGTTTGTAGAAAACGTTATAAGCTAATCTTCAAATACACCGTCACCAGAAAATAATAAGCATCTTTTAAAATAAATCTTTACTATTTTAAAATTGTTTCAATAATTTCCAAAAGGGTTTGAAGTCCTCCGAGAAAGAGGTAAATAAAAAACCGCTGCTCATGTATTCAAAGTGGAACACGAGGCATTACATAACGAGAGTTGTTGCTCGTTTCCCCTCAAAGACGTGCGTAGTATGCATAGGCGGTTTCCTTATTGGCAAAATTTGTTTTCCCCAGTAATTCCCGTTTCAACACAGTAAGATTTGGAAGAGCCAGAATGCCAATTTGCGGACGCTATGCAGACAATTTGAGGAATTGGTAACTTTGAGTATAACACGGGGTTATCTGGGGATGAGGGGCGAAAGGGAAAAAAAGTGTTGCCAGACTGGCAATGAAATTCGAGAAATGGAATAGCAATTCCCTTTTCTGGGGAATCGAGGGTAACTTCGAAATGATGAAAGGAGCAAAGGGATTTACGTCTTCGTTTTCCATGCTACTTTTACAAGTTGGATTGTCCCCCCCCCCAGATTCCGCTTCGAATCTGGGATCTGCCAGTTCACACGCACTCAAAATTGGTTTCCCTTTTTGTATGGTTTTGATGAATGGTTTGTTGGAAAGTTTTTCGTAAGAGAGATTTAGAGACAAGACGGTCGCGATCCAATTTCGCGGCTAAATGGGAGAAAAAATGTCCAGTAAAAATAAAATTACAATGCAAAGCTGATTATAGGATCCGATTTGGGTTTAATTTCGTTTCTCTAATAAAATACTATCAGGTAAAGTGGGGAATACATAAACTATATCAATACGAGATCAGGCATCCATTTTCTGAATCTGATGAAGATGGCGTATATCTATCGAAACAGCAATAAATAATTTTTTTAATGAATTGTAACAAACACGTTTTATGAAATTATTCTTCCATTAGATCATTTCAGTACGCCACCAATGAATCTAACAAATGAGCTCATAATGACTAACAAGACTTTTCAGGGGAAAAAAAAAAGAAAAAAGAAAAATAACAGACCCTTTCCATTCATTTGGGAAATAATTTTCTTATAATAATTAGGAATTATATAAGGGCCAGTACTTAAGTTTTTAGAAAATAATATACAAAATCTTCTTATATGGAAAAAAACGTTTTATCGCTTTTCAAAATATTCTCCTTTACTTGTAGTGCATATTTTCATTCTAATAAACTCATTTTCAAAATAATTATACCATTTAGAGGATGATATAGTAGAAACGTGATTTTTAGCTTCAACTGCTTCTTCTAGGCTGTTAAATCGTTGACCACGCGTTTCATTTCTGATCATTGGGAACAAAAGGAAATCACTGGGTGCTAAGTCAGGCGAATAAGGGCAATGACTCATGAATCAATGTTTTCATGCTTCAAATAATTGATAGTTCTAAATGCGGTATGTGAGCTTGCCTTGTCATGATGACGAACGGTGAGACGTTTCAAATCGTCTTCTCTTATTTCAGCAATCTTTTCTGACAAACAAATTGTCGTATATCAATCAGCATTTACTGTTCTACAATCCTCTAATGCAACGGTTGTAACATGGTTGGATTTACCAAAATACGAGGCAATCATTTTCTTTGAAGCACTTCGTGTACCAACAATTTTTATAGGATTCGGTTCATTTTGGAACACCCAAACAGTGGATTGTTGTTTTGTTTGGGATTCATAGGAAGAAATCCAGGTTTCATCACCTGTTATAATTTCAAAGATACGTTTTGAGGCACCACAATTGAATCTTTTTAAATTTTCCTTGCATCATTTGACACGAGCATCCTTTTGAGTTTGATTTAAATTGTATGGTATCCAACGCGCACATATCTTCTTGATGTTTAAACAATAATGAAAAATTGAATGCTCTAGGGTCTCTGAACTGTTCAAAGATGCCTCAATTTCACCAGATGCGACATGACGATCTAAAGTGATTAGTTGTCGCACAGCATCAATGTTTTTTTTTTTGGTATCACAGCAGTTTTTGGTCGACCTTCACGAAACTCATCAGTGAAACTCCTACGTCCAAAATGGAATTATTTAAAGTGGTTGTAAATTGTTGCTTTAGATGGTGCTTCATTACCAAAAGTCGAATTCATACGATCGACAAACATTGCTGTGTCAAACCTTGTCGAAATTCATACAAAACCATGGCTCGAAAATCCCTTCAACAGAAATCCATGTTTACCTCATTAAATTCAAAACAACGCCGTAAAATTTTTTTTATAGCAAATCTGATTCTGTAATAGCCAATATTCTCCTGAAAGTTGAAGTTCTAAAAAATTATCAAAAATGAAATTTGTGTTGTCAGTTTCTAAAAACGTAAGTACTGGCCTACGTAAAAAAATGGAATGATATTCATGATTAATTGTATTTAATTCCTATTAATTAATTTCTATCGACTTTTGGATCTCCGAATTGGGAAATGCAATGAACTGGCATTTCAAAACTTTTGCATCTAAAACATGGGCGTCCATATGGGAGAAGAGGGAGGGCTGGAGCCCCCACCCTAACCGTAAAAATTTGATTTGCCCAATTCTGGTACGCATTTACTTTCAAACGTTGTACAGGCACATTTTAAAGTAAGATACTTTTTAGCTCATTACTAATTGTCAAGCAGTATCAATTATTTTTGTAGCATTTTAGTATCTTGTACATTCACTAAAATTTTTGACAGTCTTGAGAAGAAAGTAATAATTTTTCTCAGTTCCCCCCCTCCCCCGCACAAGAAGTACTCATATGAGTGCCCCTGCTCCAAATCTATGGGCATAAATAGGTTAGGATAGAGAATAGGTGGTTCGCCATTTGGGCTATCAATCAGTCCAGATTGATCTCATGATCGAAGGAAATAGAGTGATCAACGGAACCTTATCAACTTAAGTGGGCCACCACGATTGCGACAATCCCCCTTTTAACCCAGGAAAAAGGGAAAAACCCCACAAGAAAGAATGGAGGCCCACATGAAAGTGCAGCCACGAGTGTAACCGACATGCACCACTCTTCTGTTGAATAATACATGTCTTTTCCGTACCGTTTCCAGACCTTGACGAGTTTTCTTTCTGGCAACACCTAGTATAGCCAAACGAGTATATATACACCTCCAACGGTAGATACCGAGGAACCCCAAATTGCATTTACCTTTCTCCCAACCCCACTACTTACATTTCTTCGGTATCTTTCATGTTGTCTCCACTAATGAGCAATTTACTGTCTAATTACATGGACCGACTACTCGTAACGAGGAAAGCTTTGTTTCCGACAATTGCCACTTTTTCAGCGTCTCCCATCGGCACCGGAGGACATGCAAATCTTTGTCTGGATTAATTTGAAGACACAGTAATTTGTAGATCCAAGGAAATGGCCCATTTAAATGCGAAATGGCGATTTTTCGGGGGTTGTGGTTGCTGCATTATTCAACTGTTTTAAACTACAATTGTGGCTAATTTCCCCTTTCCTGAATTTTATAAGAAAGTGTGCATGCTGTAGAAATACCACGAATAGTATGCACAGTCGAATCCCGCTCACCCGAGCGTCATTTAACCGAAATGCACCTGCTATGCACTTTTTGTATTGTTTTTTAAAATGGACAAATGTTCGATATTTTTAGGGAACTTTTAATGTATGGAAGAAAAAAGGTACCACCCCGGACGGGAGTTGAACTGGAGATCCATTGCATGAACCGGTATTCCCTAACCGGCTAGACCATCAAGGAATAGAAACGATGCAAGAGAACAGGCATGGGAACGGTGTCCAACCTGATAGATTATCAAGGCATAGAAACGGTCAACGGGAACAGCATCGTGGTCCTATGTTTTGGTGTCCGATCAAGGCTGGACGGGAGTTGAGCTAGAGATCCACTACATGGAACTGTATGTCCTAACCTGCTAGACCGTCAAGGAATAGAAACTGTGCAAGGGACCAGGCATAGGAGCGGTGTCCAACCTGCTAGATCATCAAGGCATAGAAACGGTGCAAGGGAACAGGCATGGGAACGGTGTCCAACCTGCTAGATCATCAAGGCATAGAAACGGTCAACGGGAACAGCATCGTATTCCTATGTTTTGGTGGCTGATCAAGGCTGGGCGGGAGTTGAGCAAGAGATTCACTGCATGGAACTGTATGTCATAACCTGCTAGACCATCAAGGAATAGAAACGGTACACGGGAACAGGAATAGGAACGGTGCCCTAACCTGCTAGATCATCAAGGCATGGAAACGGTCAATGGGAACAGCAACATTTTCCTATGTTTTGGTGGCCGAGCTGATCAAGGTTCACGGGTTCATACGGTGGGTCTCAGGTTTGAATCCAGACCAGGTTTGCGTGTCTTTTTCTTCGCTCTATAAAAAAGTTCTAATTTAAGCTGGAAGACGGGGTTGTCAAAAACCTTATCCAGCAATTCCTCTCGAAAAAATTGCGAAAAACTTAACCCGATGGGTTCGCGTACTCACCATTTAGCAATTTTGTCGACCCTGAGAAGTATAATAATACCTCTTATACCAAACCAAAATGATAATAAAAAGATAAAATGGTGGGCCTTTACATAAAAAATCGTACTCTTCATTTCGTTCCTCTTGATATCGTATAATAACCCTGTTTTAGAGGCAATGCTTTTTTATAATATTAGGAAATGACCGTGGATTCTTTATACATAACAATACCAGGAAGAGACTATGCACAATTATACACGAAATTCACAGATTGTTTGTGCACAGTTGTGCTTATAGAGGATATGTAAATGCAAGTTGTATTATTTATATGTATGCACTTATATCATCACATACAATTATTACCCATTTACACAATTACCTATTATCTACAAGTACGACTCCACGACGGTTTCTGCAATACCTCCCTTTCCATCTAATGTCCCCTCAGTCCATTTAAGGCATTTCATTTTTGTATGTCCATACCGTTTCCTCACTTTATCTAGAACGTTTGAGGGCACTGCCTCGGCTTCCCGTTCCTTTAATAATTTTCACAATTAAGATTATTCGTTTGATTTGAATATCTACATTAGGACATGTCATAGGAGAATCCAAAAAGGCGAAATACAGCGCCAACTGGGCCAAATAGAGAAAAATTAAGGTTACCTCTTTCTCCCAGCATTTTAAAAATACTGAACAGTGGAATGAAGACGGTCTGTCTGCGAAAATAGACGGTAATAATTTTCTTGGGAAAGAGAAAAAAGGGGTTTTATTAAATTTTATGAGACTATTTCTCTTAATTTACTGAAGATTTAAATGAGAATTTTCACTCTCTTTGCAATAATCATGGGGCCAGTGTCTTGCGAGCTTAAATTTTAATTTGCCGTTAAAAAAAGGAATCCCGTACAGTTTTTAATGCTCCAATTTAAATCGTTTTATAATTATGTTTTATTTTGTTTTCAGGAGTGTTTTACAGTCATAACAGATCAGATTATGATATTTAATGTAAGATTTTTCAGGTAAATTAATATTTCAAGAAACCCGTAATAGCTTACATGCGTTTTGCGAAATGGCTATTTAGAAACGATGAAATTTGTTAGTCGTAAAAAATGTACGACCGTCGTCGTAAAATTACGATAAAATTATTTTATTACGATTTAGTTCGTTAATGAAACAATCAGCTTTACGACTGTTTAGTCTGCACAACGGCTCAGAAATAAATGAGAAAAAATGAATTATTTCATGAATAAAATTATTCTCATTAGGCGATTAATATTTCGAAATGCAATTGAAATTATAAAGGAAATGAAAACGGAATGACATTTTATTAAATAGAATGTAATTTCAATGACATAAATTACTTTTCGCGTATTATTTTTATTTAATCCATAATTGAGTTTATAATGAAAATTTTTCTATTAGGAATTTTATGATGTGTTCCCTTAATATGGAAGGATATATTTTTATCTTACCACACGGATGTTTGATTGAATAGAATTATACAGGAATGAATGGATACTGAGAATATAATTGTATGGACGGTATGTGTAACTCTGCATCTGATTTCGCTCGTCAAAACCTTTCTCTACAACAGCTGTAAGAAGAATGGGAATCATTCCAGTTTCTACTTGCGGTTTTGCCCAGAAAATCACACCTAGGGTAACAGTTTGCAATCATTGAAGCCGAAATTGGGTGCACAACGTTCCGATTTCGACTAATAAATGGCACTGTTTTCTCACAATTTAGGGGTCCAAATAACCTAGGTTTACAACCTTGTGTCTAGGTGAACTGAATTCGCAACTTAGACGTCTGAAAACGTCGTCTACACAGTGTACATAAATTCTGCAAGGTTTAAGTTAAGAGAAGTTTGAGGTCCTACTTCTAATTTCTAATAAACGCAATAAATTCAACATTGCAAAGTGAAGAGAATATAAAATATAACATATAATAATATAACAATATAATATATAATATAATAATATAATATATAACATTATATTAATTTATATAATATGTTTCAATATAATATATAACATGACATATAACGGAGATGTCAGTGAAAATTATCGAGAGAAATAAAACTTAGAGGAAACAAAATATAAAAAATACTCATTAACATCAAAGATTAGATAGAATAAAATATGGTCTGAACACTTTGTCTACACAGTGTACATAAATTCAGCAAGGTTTAAGTTAAGAGAAGTTTGAGGAGTCTTGCCGCAATTTTAATAAACGCAATAAACTCAACATTACCAAAGTGAAAGGAATATAAAATATAACATATAATAATATAACAATATAATATATAATAATATAACAATATAATATATAATAATATAACAATATATTATATATTATATTGTTATATATTATATAACAATATAATATATAATATGACATATAACGGAGATGTCAATGAAAATTATCGAGAACAATAAAACTTAGAGGAAACAAAATAAAAAATACTTATTAACATCAAAGATTAGACAGAAAAAAATATAATGGACTAAGAATAAAATTAATCATTTTTCATAATAAAATTAATGGTTTTTTATAAAACAATTAACGCAAATATTATTTTACTCGTCTCGTCTTTTTACTGGTTTAAACGGAAACGTATTTGTGTCGTCCATTTCTGAGTAGGACGGTGGAAGCGAAGCACTGCTAAATAAAATGAAGTCCCACATCGCTCAAGAACGTTTCCAATTATAAAATACTTATAATTATTAATTTAATCAGTTTATTCATATATCAGAATACACGAATCTAAATTAGAAATCGTTATTATACCTGTATTTTAATAATTAATTAAATAGTGCATTTTTGTGTGGCTAGAAATTATTAAAATCATATTCCACTTTCGTGCCATGAATCCGGGTTCGGCTACCAATGGTATCTAAGAATGCAAGCCGTGCTTCTGCTCATTGTAGTCCGGGTTTTTTTCCTCTTGGCAGCAATAACTATCGGCGCAATCTGACCTTTGCTATCCTTGCGTCGTAAAAAAAAAAATCATACAAATTTTGAGGCGAAATTTTAATTTTAGAAGTACGCATTATTTTTCTATCGGAAGGAGGTGGTTATTTTTAAAAAAATATTTGAAATTTTGGCGAGAAGTGAGTATTGAAATGCATTTGTTTGTTTATGCGTTTTACGGCGCAAGGACAGCAAGGGTTATTCTGCGCCGTGGCCTATTTATGACCCATGGATCTTGTGTCCTATGGATATTATGGCTCATGGATCTTATGACCTAGCGAACCAACCCCCGGAATGCGGTGTGAGGTGTATGTCTAAAATTAAAATTTCGCCTCAAAATTTTTATGATTCTTTTTACGACGCAAAGATAGCAAAGGTCAGATTGCGCCGGTGGTTATTGCTGCCAAGAGGGGAAATACCCGGACTCCAATGAGCAGAAGCACGGCTTGCGTTCTTAGATACCATTGGTAGCCGAACCCAGATTCATGGCACGAAAGTGGAATATGATTTTAATAATTTCTAGCGACACAAAAATGCACTATTTAATTAATTATTAAAATACAGGTATAATAACGATTTCTAATAAAGCCGGAAAGCGCTTCTTTTTTGCACCTTTGGGAGTCGAAATAACGGGATAAAGGTGCTCATTGTCAGCGTGTTACAACTGCTGGTTATGTTTCATTTCAAATATATCCAAAGTTATACACGAATATACGACACACTGCGCGTAGATAGTACGAAACACAAATGACACAATAATCGCAGTTAATTACTACATTAAAATTTAATTAAAAACGATGATAGCTATTTCGATAGCGACAGCTGTCTTCTTCGGGCCGATACAAAATAGTATTATACTACACGTGCGAAAACAACTGAGAATGTAATGGCAACCGCGAATGTTTTCGCATGTTTTTATGAGCCCTCAACCCACCCACCCACCTTTTTCCTATACCATTGCATAGTGTTAATCCGCTTGAACGTCTCTCCCCAAGGAAAATGCAGTTTCCAACGTATTGGCACAGAATGACACTTGATGTTCTTGCGCCATAAAACCACAACCAATTTTCCAACGGTAAGCGGAATTAAGCAATGGTAAGATGGGACCCGTCGCTGACCGTTTTTGCAATAGATTGAACAATGCAAGATGGGGCTATCAGTGAACTGGTTATAATTTTTTTTTTTTCATTTAGTAAAACCGGCTTTTAAAATTTTGGTAACCCGTAATTCTAAGTCAGTGGCTCCCATATGGGTATTTCTGGGGGGCTGAAAAAGGCCATTGCTTCTACATTGTCGAACATTTTAGTGAATTATATATGATACTAAATGCTACAAAACTGATACTGTTTGATGGTAATAACTGGCTAAAAGATACCTTATTTTAAAATGTGACTGTAAAACTTTTGAAAATAAATGCATAGCAGGTTCGAGCAAATAAAATTTTTGAACGGCTGGGGAGGGAGGGTCGATCTCCCCTGCACCCCCATATGGGCGCTCATGGTCTAAGTGTGTGTGTATATATATATAAAAGAATATCCGGATTTATCCGGATTTAGTGATACCGCTTGTGGTCAAGGTTACAATAGGGATAGCACCCTACAGCATATATATATATATGCATCCCATATGGGCCGGATATCCATAATCCGGATATTCTTATATATACACTTGGACCATGGGTATATATAAGAATATCCGGAATTATCCGGATTTAGTGATACCGCTTGCGGTCAATGTTATAATAGGGATAGAGACGGATTTAGGGCAGTTCCGTCACACCAAATACCCTAATGATGCTGACGTATAAACAAATCCAATCTGATCATCAAATTGCTCATTATTAAACAGGATTCAATAAATTACAGTGATGTTTTATAAATTCTAAGAGAATGGAGAAATTATGTTAAAGACCCGTTTTTTTTTAAACTAAAAATAGCAGATGAGCTGTTATTTACTCTAATTATTTTCCCATTGAAAACCATTTGGCCCATAATTTAAACATAACGCAAATGGTACCCAAGTTTTCTGAGACGTATTCGCTGTTTAACTATTTGTGTGCTTTTATTGTTCTTTCCCATAATATTATTTTTAAATATTTCATGAAGGCTTATCCTGTAAATTTTTTAAAACTTAAAATGTTTTAAACCCCCCATTCAATTTTTAAAAAACTCGTTATCCAATCCCTGTATAAACTATCTTAGCAGAACAATACAAATTTCACAAGGAGATTCCATACCAACATTGTATTGCTGTTTGTATTGTATTGTCGTTTTCTTGGAAACAGACGCTTTGTCACTTTCACATGCACTTAATTAAACACGGTGTAGTAAAAGATAATTTATAACAACAGTTATTTCGACATCGGCGTAAGGTTTAAAAACATGACATTGCGAGAGCCAATTGTTACTCACGTTTGTCAGGGCCAATTCTGATTTCACTTGACAAAGGGAACAGTTAGAACTCGAAATGTCATGTTTTTAAACCTCCCGCCGGTGTCGAAATAACTGTCGTTATAAATTATCTTTTACTGCGCTGTGTTTAATTCAGTGCACGTGAAAGTGACAAAGCGTCTGTTTCCAAGAAAACGACAATACAGAATTACATGAAAGAAATTGGGGAAGTGAAAACATGTTTTATTGTATAAAGGACTAGTACGAAATTCCAAATTATTGAAACCCATTCAAGGTTTTTAATTTACAAAATAATTTAATTTTTGACTTTACTGAAAAGTTTTCTTGTGGTTTGGTTGCACGGTTTGGTTGTAAAAAAAATGTTAATTGCCGCTTTCCAGTTCCGAAATAATATGGTGATCCAGTATGCCTATTAGAAAGATCCCGCCCAGGGGCGGACTGAGTCCTCTCAAAGGGCGCAAGTAATGTCGCCCATGATGAGGGCGCACCGGCCCGGGGGTGGGGGGGTTGGCCGGCGGCGTAGTCTGCCCCTGATCCCGCCATTGAGAGTTTGCTCGCCAAAAAATGGCCTGAATATTTAGCGGTACTAGAATTTCTTTAATGGGAAAAGTATTACGATATTTGTCACCTGACCTTGAAGATAAGTCAGAAAGGAAAGGTGTAGTAAGGACAGAAGTCATCAAAAGTTAGTAATTACCTCATTTACATGTTTAGTGTAGGGTTATGTAGTTAATTAAAAGTTTTTAATTAACTAAGGCCCTTCGGGCGGTTATTTTATTTACTGTTCCCCGTTCCCTACGCGAGAGGGATTTTATTTAAGCGCAGAATCCCAATTTAAAGAACTACATGCCAGATTTGGTTAACTCTGTGTGAATCTAAAGTAGTGCCTGAAAAGACGCAAAGGGAAAAACTTAAGAACAATTACTGGGGATTTTCAGCTTCAGTACATTTGAACTGTAGAAGGTGATTTCTTGCAATCACGCCAGTTTTTCCCTATTTCATTCAAGGTGGGGTTTGTATTGGTTGGGTCACGTTGGGAGGAAGGATTCCCAGAGGGGAGAAAGGGGGAGTGAGGGGTAATTAAATTCCCTAGAATCCTCCTTGCCCCTTCCTTCTTTTCCCCCTTTCCTTACCCACATTTCTCGTTTTTATTTTTTGCTCGGCAACATCACGGCCGATATCATAGGGCTTCACACAAACATTCAAATTGACTCCTTCTCCAGCGGGAAGGCACGTTTTGGTAAGCCGCAGCGCATACCGATCTACTTTCGGGCCGCATCTTGCTGTCGGAGAGGCCGCCGTGAACGTTCGATTTTCCTCGGTAACCTGCTCACGTCCATCGTCAAGATGCCTGGCCGAAGCGAACGTCTTAGAATTGGCGGCGACTGCTCACTTCAAAAGCGGCGGGATGTTCGGCGAATTCGCCGTCGACTGTCGCAATGGCAATATTGTCACAGGGACGCTGGTATCCCATATCTACTAGATTGCTCATACAAGAGACGAGAATTTTCAAAAAAAGAAGGAATTTTTTCCCCATAACCATGTATTTTTTATATTTGGAAATATATATAGACATATGTATATCGATGTGGATACAGGATGGTTCGTTTTCCTCACGTTCTGGTAAAGATGGTCTTGCACTCGCATAGTCATGTTTATATTCATACGTTTGGCATAGATATACGGGGGTGATGTTTTAGAATTTCAATAAGTTTAGAGTTGTCCTCCATATTTCTATACACTTCGGGCGTGTGTCTAAGAAATTTAGACGTTGCGGGCAGATAGCTATTGGTAAAACAGACACACACTGTTCGCGAGTGGTTAGAAAGTTGTTTATGATTTAAAATAAGGAACTCTGAAGCTGGAAAACCAAATTTCGATTCTATCAAAGTTATTTAACCATTTCTTAAATAGTACATTGCGGAATTTTAAAAAAAAAACTTTATAAACAGCAGGGACGTTTCTACCATTAGACCAGAGTAGAAGACGACCAAGGGCGGCAAAATAGCGTAAAAATTTTAATTTTAAATCAAACAAAGAAAAAATTGAGCAAATGAGGAGAAAAAATGAAAAAGAGGAAAAATTAAAACATATAATTGTTTTCAAAAGCATACGGGACAATTACTTAAAAAGTCTTTATTTTGAATGATGTATTAAATTTTTTTTTATGCGATTCATTGTTTAATTTTCCACACAAGTTCTTCTATATCTAATACATTTAAGCCTTCTAGCTCTGATAATACAACGTTGTGTTTTGAAATATTACTCTCTTAATATCCCAGTTTTCAAAAATATAAAATGTTGAAATTAAACAATTATAACATGTAGCAATTGTTTTACTATTCACAATATTCTAATATTACAAAATAACTAATATAAGTCTAAAATATAAATATAATTAACGGGTTTAATGATTAAAAGCATAATATTGTTTGTTTGTTTGTTTTTTGGCTCAAAGACTACAGTGGTCATGCTGCGCCGGGACCTACTGTTTTCCGAGGAATCCGAACCTCTTAAGGCCTGGGGAACCAAACCCCGGGAATATAATAGAAGATTTACATTGTTGTACCGCAGGATGTTTCGTGGTGGTCGAGAAGGAGATATAGGCGAAAGAATAATGGTAGTAAAAGGGTGGGGGCGGCATTTTTCAATTCTCGCCCAGGGCGGCAAAGACCTAGAAACGGCTCTGATAAACAGTAACAATACAGAGAGGGTCAGATTGCCCAATTACGTTTTTACGATGCAAGGACAACAAGGGCATGCTGCTTAGAGAGCTGAGAAACCTGTGTACCTTTTGTCAAAGCTTTGCTTTGCTTTGTTTGCTTTTTGGTTTTACGGCTCAAAGACTACAGTGGTCATGCTGCGCCGGGACCTACTGTTTTCCG
>QLNU02014802.1:71507598-71520338 GCA_006491805.2 Dysdera silvatica | reverse complement strand
CCATTTTAGCATTTTTGCGACAGCATGTTTTGAGCCAGCTTAAACCCTGGATCAAAGACAGTACAGTAATAACATAAAACACGGTCTGAAGCCGCCCCTGAACTTGGCCCCCCTGGTGCGGGGCACCCTTTGCACCCCCCGCTAGGAACGGTCCTGGGTAAATTAACATGCGTTTTCTTTCTATCATGTCGAATTCATTACAGTCACTGATAAATTACAATCAATCGCAATTGATGAATGATGAACAATTGCCACATATCAGTTAGTGTACGATCTACCATAATAGATTAAATCGCATTTGATGAATTCTGATCAATCGCAACATCTCAATTACGATCCATCCTAACAGATTAATTAGGATCTATTATAACTGGTAAAGTACAATCAATCTCAACAGATCAAATGGCAAATAGTCGCAACAAAGCATTTACGATTATTGATACCAAATCAATTAATTATAATAAACCACACACGCACAGCGACTTCATCCAGATAAATCCGAAGTATGAATTAATTAATTATTAGACGAAGTAAAGAAGAGATGAAAAAGTATAATAGAAACAAAACCATTTTAATTATTTTTTATTAAAATTATTATATAATTAATCTACCCGAAGATAATTCTTTAGCAATAAAAACTAAACACTCGAAATAAAACATGCCAGAGACGAAATTTATATACAAGAAGTTAAACACTGATAAAACAGTAAATGAAATAGATTACCCAAACTTTCGGAGGCATCATCAGCAGTCCTTTATTAGAAGAAACCATTACCCTTGGTGAAGAGCTGCTGCTAACGCGTTCGAAGGCTTGGATGACCCATTTCATTTTTTATTAATTCTACCGTTGTTTAAACTTTAGTATGTAAATGACTTAATCTTTTTAAAATGGTGACTAATTTTCTTTTACCATCGGTATTTTATTGTAGTGAAACTTTTCAATAGCCTAAGTTTTAGAGTTTTTAAGGAATTGCTTTATGCTTTTCTCGTTAAAACGAATTTACAAACAATTGCATATGTGTGTCTGAAATTTACTAAAAAGTTGTGCCAGACCTGTGGTAGCATTCCAAAATATTTACAATTACTCGCATATATATCAAATCATATGATGCTTATAAAATTAAATTAGAAAAATATAAAACGGGCTTAAAATTTAAAGTAGACTCATGAAGTTTAATAGCGCCTGTAGATTGAAATGCTAAGAGGAATCTATATGCCTTTCACTACACTGCTTGACAAAGTTGTTCAGGAGCAAAGGCATCTTTCGTTATGACTGATGATGGACACTGTTGTAAGAAATGAAACTTGTTGCATATTTAGTAGAGGTATTGTGGCATCTTTATTGAGCAAAATGATACAACTTTTGAACCAGAAAACAAAACAAGGTAATACAAAAACAAATAGCTGCCGCTCCTTGGAGCAGCTTCGGACAGTCACAGAAGGTTCTTCTAGATGCTCCTAGCTTCCATAGAAGATGCTTTCTACGTGAATGACGACATATTTGGGGTATCTTAGTAGGGAATATGCCCTTCATGGACACTACTGCGCGTTTTACATCTGTTTGATATGCCTTCCTAAGCTGCTGAGAACAATTGTTGGGATATGATCTCATTCGCCCTTCAAGGCAATTTTCAGGTCCTAGAATTCGAGGAGGAAGGTTTTTTTTTTGTCCCACACGCATAGATGTAGAGTTAAATAGGCCCCTGGGCTTCCTATTAATTTGAAACAAATTGCAAGTTTACATATGTTGTAATGTATAAATGTTCATGATGCATGCATGAGTCACCCCAATAATTTTAAAAACTCTACAATGATGGCCAAATGTCTACAGAGAGCGTTCCAGGCATATTCCTCGGAGTTCAAGTCCTGGAGCGTAAGTGGGTCTTGGTATTTTCACCGTGCAGTATCTCAGATACCGGAGATGACCATTGTGAACTTGTGTCCACAATGGTTTATTAAATGTGTGACTCCGGCAGGTGGAGTAACTACCCTTCACTACTCACTCCCAAATTTATTTGGAACGTCATTAAAATAGCTGTCCTAGCGCCATTAAGGTCCAACAAACAAACAACCCAAATTTAGTATGGTAGTTATCAAAAGAATCTTCTGCCAATTACCGAAAGTTATTGTTGGTTCAGGAGAACGAACATCATCTAGTGACTTAAATAAAGTATTTTAGTGCACAGGTATTATTTTCTCAAAGAATATACGATATTACCGAAACTTTCCTGTTATGCAAAATTAGATGGGAATGACAGGAGTTTGTACTACTGAAATGGATATGAAGGCTGTTATTGTAAAACTCAAGATTGTTCCATAGATAGTTGTTGAACACACTAATGTGGCAGCAACTTCATATACAGAAGGTACAAACGTTGTGGAGTTGTGCGTTTTGGCGTGTACGAAGTCAGCGATTATGCAATTGTTAAACATGGTAGAGAACCATGAATCTATGCCATTGACCAAAAAGTCAATATATTTTTGATAGGATGCGAGGAAAATTCTGGAAAACATTAAAAATGATCCTATATTCGTGATGATATGAAGTATGAAAAAGATATTTTTCGGAAATGATTTACAAAATATTTTTAAGGTAACTTCTGAGGTAATATTTTTACAAAATATTATCTCAGATTAGCTAATAATATGCGTGCGTTAATAAAAATCTAACGTTTTATTATTTTCTACTATTTATCCTATTTCTATTTACCAAATATGTATTTAGTTTTTAGTGAATAAACTAAAGATTTTTTTTACACGATATAATTATATACAACTCTAGCATTTGGAAGGTTTTTTTTATCTTGACTTCTTGCAACTGCTTTATTTTAATAGCCAAAGATTATATTGCTTACATCATATAATCTTATATAAAAACTAACTATATAATTTGATATAAAACTATATAATTTAATATAAAAATTGGAAGCTAACATTTGTTTAAAATTTATTATATTTATATTTAAACACGGTCGACGTTGGCGGGGGGACCGGTGGACTCGTCCCCCCAATATTGTTATTAGGGTTCCATGTCCCCCCATTTCAAACAAAAATTATATAATAGGAAACGTCATTTAAAATTAATTTTTTTTTTTTAATCTAAGGAGTGTGGTTATATTTTTTCGGCGTAGTGTATTTAGTACAAAATAAAAACAATGCACTTTGTCATTTATTTGATGTAATTATAGCTTTTGTTTATTGTACTATATAGCTCTCTTTTCCGCATATCAGAGTTTTCATTGACGTGTTATTTAAACTTTCAAACTGAACGTTTTTAATAATGTTACAACAACAACAACAACAACTAAAATTTCTTTATTTTAATTTCGCAAGCTCAACTACCATTTTGGCCCAGTAAGCTCATTATCAAAGACAAGGGACTGTCAATACCATTACCATCAGCTTAATAAATATGAAACTTAGTAAGCTGCATTGCATATACAAATGGAACTGGAAATTCAACTAGAAGGTTGATTTTACGGTAAAGTGAACGTCATCAAGCAGAAGCACATTTAAATTAAACACTGCTTTGTTGTTGTCTGTTATCCCTGTAAAGAGTTGTTAACAACAAGGCCTTAACGAGAAATTTTTTCGGGGAGGCAAAAAAATTTACAACTTCGCTAATGAATAAGTATTTGTAGCAAAAATATTTCGGAAAGGGGGGGAAGGTGAGAACGAACCCTTGGGACCACATGCTAGCTACAACCCTGGTTAAAAACAAGCTACCTTCTACCGGTATACCCTCCCCCCAATATTTTTATCCATCGGCGGCCATGATTTTAAACCAGTACTAACCATTTGAAATAAGTTAACTTATTACATAACGTATTACATAAACATTAATAACATTCCATTATCTGTAAATCTGACATGTCAATAGTTTAGATAGCGAATTCTTTGGTGGTATGCAAATATGATAGAACCCCACTTTACCGAACCTAAATGACCGAAATCTCTTGCTGCGAATTTTTAAAAAAATTTTTTTTTCGCCCATCATGCCAAATAAGACCACACTTGACCTCGTAGTGTGAAAGTAGACATTTCTACGTTATAGGGGTCTCAAGAGCGTTTTTGACAGGTGTATAACGCCTGTATAGTTCTGGTAAGGTTCTGTTGTATACCGACTGGTATGTGTTATGTGCCGCTGACACATAAACTCGCAATTTTGAAAACCTTTTCTATAAATTCGACTCTTGAAACCGAAGTGTCCCGTCAGTGGTTGAAGTTAGAAGGTTTAATAGCTGCTCGTGAAATAGTGAAACCCGGGGCATTTGGTCCTGAAGATGGTGAGGGAGGAAATGAATGAATAAATCATCATGCAAGAAAAAACTCGCGACGCCATAGCCACATAGTGTTTCTGGATAAATATTGCAATTTTTTTGCATCTTTAAACCGAAACCTGAATTCCCGATTATCCAAAATTGTGCTTTTCTGAAATAATATTCGTTCCTTTTATTGCGGTTAATCGAAATTTTATTGTGACAGACAGACAGAGAGACAGATAGGTGGATAGGTAGATAGATAGATAGATAGGTAGGTAGGTAGGTAGACAGGCAGGCAGGCAGGCAGGAAGGCAGGCAGGCAGGCAGGCAGGCAGACAGACAGACAGATAGGTAGATAGGTTGGTTGATAGATGGATGGATGGATGGATGGATGAACAATGAACAGACAGACAGACAGACGAATGAATGAATAGATAGATAGATAGATAGATAGATAGATAGATAGATAGATAGATAGATAGATAGATAGATAGATAGATAGATAGATAGATAGATAGATAGATAGATAGATAGATAGATAGATAGATAGATAGATAGATAGATAGATAGATAGATAGATAGAAACTTTCTGGAAGGAAAGATACAAGGAATAGTCAATATACTGGTAATTAGCTATTTATCTGTATTCGGTTTTTCACTTAACTTTCGCTCCTCTCTTGAGATGCGATCTAAAAAATTCATCCACCAAAAAAGGCAGACGGCATTTGGAGGAAAAGCAGAAATTACAGCCCGAAGGAAAGAGGAGAAGCAAAAGGAAATCACCTAATTCTGTGGTCGAAAAAGACGAATCTGACCTTGATATATACATGGCCAGAATTTTCAGCAGTTGTTACTCCAGACCCAGTCACGTTCCGCTAGTGCGCAAAGAATAGCCAGTCATATAGAAGAGGCTGCACGTACTAGAGTCGTGAGGGACTCGAACCTTCTGGCACCCCAGTTCGGGAGAACCAGAAACGGGAGAAGGTGGATCGGTGCTTGCCCGATTCTGTCTATTCCCGTCTCACATATAGACTGAGATGAAGGGGCAATCGTAATACCAATATTGATGCTCCCTCCACCACGCCTGCTCCTAAGCACTGGATTAAGGTTTAAAAAGGATCGAAAATCCGCTTTTGCCCCGACGCCCATTACCCCTCCATCAGGATATTAGGAGTAGGTACTTATTGCATGGAGTTGGCACCAAGATTTAAACTTTGTATTCCTCTCGGCAAGTTGGCGCCCACGAAGTGAAGAGAGGGAATGTTGTGGGCGTTGCAGGTACCGACCGCATCTCTATGGTGTTTTCCTTTTGTCTTATTGAAATTTTCGCTCCAGAATCTTTGACTTCCGTATGCACTATTTCAACATTTCTATCCATGTAGAAGATCGTTTGGTCTTTTTGTCCATAACTCAGGGGACTGTGCTTTCCCCTTTTAGGGATTTTTTCCACTTGGTTCACGTCTTCCTGTCTGCGCGATTCAAGAAACCTGGAATGAATTTCGGCAGTGTTACCAAACTTTCACAGAAAGTACTATTACCATAATCGCCCTCGATTTCCCTTTCTTCGCACGAAAAGTTCGCGAAAAATCAAGATTTGCTTTTAGAGCTAGAAAGCCCCGATGATTCTAGATGGGCTTTTGAGTCTGCGCTGTTTTTCCCCAAGTTTTCAGTTTCTCCCGATTTTGGGGATTTTTCCCCACAACCACCTCCTTTGGTGCAAAACAGTTTGCCTCCGGGGGTGAGAAAGAGAGGAAAGCAGATTCGGATGCAGACCTCTCCGACCTTCCACGATATAAGAACAAAGGAAAAAACTAGATTTAACTGTCAAATCTCCACTATGTCACTGCCTTGCTTCTTGCTGGCATTGTGCTTTTTCAGCTTATTTTCGTTTTCATTCCATTTCCTTTCCGGCCCATTTTGACGGCTGGTCGAATCCCAGAGGCACCCCTGTTTCGCAAAAACCTCACCCCCCCCCGCCCCGTTTTGTTTCTTTTCACCCTGTTTCTTCCATCAGATTTGCGACATATGGTAAAATCATATTTACAGATAGATAGACTTACGCCTGGTGGACAGGTTGCTTGGCGCGCAGGTTTGTTTCTTGTTTTCCCTTCTATTCCTCGAAGGGACTTTGAATGACTGCCTTTGGCTTGAAAGTGCACTGTTGACGCTTCGTCAGTTTATTCAATGCGCAAGTGTAAAACGCCCATGAACGCCCTTCCCTAAGCAAATGTCAAAAATTTTCCATAATTTTCTTTAGGCACATTTTACCTCAATCGCTCTTCCCTGATTTGTCAGCATTCTCCACAGATATGGATATAGGTAAATACTTGGCTACCTCTTTCACATTTCTGTCAAAAATGGTATAAATTTGTATGTAGCTTCGTCATATTGAACAGAAAATGCTAGAAAAATATCTGGCTACCCCCTATCACATTTTCGTCAAAAAATGGCCCAAATTTACATACAGGGCCATCCTCTTACACCAAAAATGAAGCTACAAATGTGAAGTAAACACCCCCAAGAAGCACTTTTACAACCAAATTCCAGTCCATGTGTATGTACTGCCACCAAAAAGATAAGGCACATAATATTTCGGGAATTGTTTACAATTTCGAAATAAACACATTTTAAAATTTTTACCTAGAAATGGGAGATTCCTATTCTTAAAGCATAGTAAGACCAACTACTCGACATATAAAGAAAAATACTCCAACCTCACTGATTTTTGAAGGCATTCTGCTTAAAATTATTTTTAATAAACTATTATTCCTTTTCAGTAAATCATTTAGAACTGGACTATGACAGCAAAAATTCCATAGTCTGCTTTGTAGCGACGTTCAATATGAGAAATTTGGGTATATTTTTTTATCCTACGGCGAGAAGATTTCAAAAATTTTCCCCGACAGTCGAATATAAAACTATCGGAATTTCAATATAAATTTTATTCAGTCCACTGTTACGACATTCACACATCTTTTCCCTTTTTTTACATTTTCGGGAGAAGAAAAAGGGAAAATTCGAAGGGCCTCGCCCAAGAATGGGGATAAAAAAAAGTCTGCGGGAATAGAGTGGAGAAAGAAGGAAGAAAGGTAAGGAAATAAAGAGAAGGTGAAAAGAGAGAGAGAGTAGGGGGGGAGTATGGTGATAAAAAAAATATATATAGTAGTGCCCGGTGCTGTACAAATGGCCCCTCTGAGATGTTGAATTATTCATAGAGTTGTGGGCAGTTTTGCAGAGGCGGTCCATGGACTGGCCACTACTGCCCCGTCTGGCCGTCCTCCGTTTTTTGTTGAATTTGGATATCACTTAGTCGTCTGTAATTTCATTTTGGAAATGGAATTGGATTAGGAGGGCTTCCCTAGTAGTCCCCCCATCGTACAGTATACTGAATGGCAGACGTACAGACCATATGATTTGATTTACATTGCGCTGGGCCCAAGGCAGCCGTAACTCTGACAAGGTGTAAGCAAAAGTAGATGTTAGCGTGCAGGTGGTACTTTTTCAGAGGAGAAAAAAAGGGCGATTTAGAAAGAAACCACTCTCGTTCTGCAGAGGTGCTCGTTGACTATAGCCCTACCATTATATGTGATTAACATTATCGTCTTCAGTCATCGTCGGCTAACTGTTGTATAAATATTTCACCGTCTTCTCCGCGTGTATTTTTCTTGATTTCTTTCACTACTTATCCATTTGCATCAGCTGGTTTTTCGGACATCCATCAGATACTTCTCATATTTCTTAAAGTTGTTGCACTTCTTGACTAAAGTTTGTACATTTATTACTCGACTATCCGACACGCAGAATTAGTGAATCACAATTATCCCATTGATATTTAATGTCCAGTTGATAAGTTCCGTTGTCCACCATTTCTATTTGCATGCACCCAACTAATTAGTATATAATAATTTTGACATCGAAAGTGATGACTCTGACACTCATTTGTTTCGTCTCATATTTACTCGTTTAGTTACTCAAGAGTAGTATTGGAACTCCTTGCACCCCATTTCCAAGATGGCCGCCGTGTCTCTCCATGGATTTCGGTTTGTCCTTCCGAACAGGATTTTATAGCGCATATATATATATATATATACAGAGTTCCCCCAATTACCTCGTTTAAAATATTTGTAAATTTAATGTCTATGATTAGATTACCAAAATTTCTTTTCTCCTGAATTTAGTATCATTTGATATTTTGTTTTAAATATTTTGAACGCTTTAGTCTTTATCCCTACTACCTGATCGAACAAAAGCAGTGACTATCACAGGTCTTAAAATACTTAATAAAAATTTAAATGGGTTAGTATCAACCAAGGGAGGACACAGAAGGGAGGTCACAGGGTCATGACCCCCAAATATATATTTTTTCACTGTAAAAAATTCTATGATAAATGAAGAGTGTTACTCCAAAACCACGGCTAATTCTGCCCTTGACCAGCCAAAATGAAAGTTTATGTCCGCCCCTCATATCAACACTCTATATCATGTAGATATATCGTACTACATCTAGTATAATAGATCCTAATAGTTTAGGGTTTCCACCAGAAACGCAGCACGGATGATATTCGCGGTCTGCCCGTAATTTCATTATAGTATACTCATGTTTTCTTATAGAACACAATTTACAAGGACAATAGTTATATACATTAATAGTTTATTGAACGATAGGACATTTGGGAACTATAGTGCCCCTTATTTTTCCTTATTGTTCTTTAACTCTATCTCATGGCTCCCCAATTCGACAAAATGACCCTCTTCTAATCACCCTGCCCCTTTTATTCCGAGACCCAGGGCACTAGAAGTCGCTAAATGGTCCATTACATCAAATGAGGACTACATAATCAGCTTCAAGAACCTTACTGTTTCGACACCCGGGTCCCTTTTAATGACCAGGTTAGGGACCCGAACCCCAGCAGTAAAATCTCAGATCGCTCAATGGCAGAGGCAGTTTTAGTGGCAGATCTGAAGGCAATGACGAGTTATTGGCGGCCAAGTGACCTAACTTGCAGAACCAATTCCTCGGCCATGGAAAAAGCATTGCAGAAGACGCGCCAGGAAATCAAATGGTCAAGTCAAACTAAATATAGTGCGTTTAAAATTAGCGGGTTAACAGTTTCCAAGCACACACGCCGTGGTTGTTAATTTTTAGTTTTATAATTTTGTGTAGTTTGTTTTTAAATTTTAATTTAATGCAAAGTATGCTGCTTGATGCAACGTCAACAAAAATTTCTTACATATATATCCGTTATATACGCGATATCCGTTAGCATTGCAACAACGTGCGAGTTAAAGTCAACCAAATTAAAAGCATTAAAGTCATTGAGGATACCGAGAACACCTTTCGTAATTTAATGACAAAATTAATAGACAATTCAACCCCGATAATTCGAATAAATTACATCCAAGTTTTGTATGATCGAATTAGGGAATATTCGGATTACTGAATCTTCTGTATTTTCGTGTTTTACTATACATGATCTGTATTGATATGCCTGTACCTGCAGACAGTCAAGATCAACAGATGTCAAATTTAGAGAGGTAAACTGAAGTACGCAAGGGGGGCACCAGCCCCTCTTGCCTACGTATGGTTGATAACCCCCTCAATTACTATGAAATTTTGAATACTATATATATCCTACATATAAATTTGTGGAGTTGCAGCTCTGCAACCCCCTCTCTCATATAAGTCTGTAACTGTCCCCTTATGAATTTTCCGCTTTAGTTAATGGAGCGATATTCCTACTCCAACACACACACACATACACTGATCTACCCTTCACCTGAAGATTTTGCCCTTCACCTGAAGGCTTTATCCCTCAGCTGGAGACTTTGGCCTTCACCTGAAGACTCAAATTTGAGCTTAGAGTAGAAAATGAGTAAATTTAAAGAAAGAAATATTTTTGTTCACACAGAAATGTGGCGTTTTTACAATCCTGTTGAATTTAAAATCGCATCCTATTAAGTTGCTCCATGTATTAAAGTATAAAATGTACGCATAATTATGTACAAATGTACAAATATAAACGCGCAAATTCTACACAGAATTTCTTATTGACTCGTTTATCCAGAGTTTCGGATTATTCTGAATTTCGTGCTATCGAGATTCGTGTTATCCAAAATTTCGACTTATTGTGATTTTTTAGGCATTTTGTAGCATTGAGGATTGATCGAAAGTTCGAATTACTGAGGTTCGGGTTAGCGAGGTCTTACTGTACAATGCATAAATGTTGAACGCAGTTATTCTTAATCTATTAATTCAAGAAAAGTAAACGAATTTACGATTATTTCATTGATGATATCTAATTGTTAAACTTCAGGTTACAAAAAGGGTTCCAAAGTAATTCTCTAATCTTGCTCCATATTACCAAGTTTCAGATTTCTATCTAACTGATATTTGGCTGTCCTGAACGAAAATATTTTTTTGATATTATTAATCGGCATGACAGCTTGTGCAAATTTAGCTATTTTATTTAATCACAGGGAAGATTATTTATTTTAGTGCAGTGCTTTAAATTTCTGACGTTTTGTAAATTGAAATATAACAAAGGTATCAAATTTATTTGATTTCTTGAAGGTCTTGTAATTGTTACGTATAAAAAGGCCAAGCTACACTATTATGAAATAAGCAATTTAATTTATTAAAATTCATCTAATTTACTGAGAACTATATAATGTCATGACCTGATCTTGTTCGTTTTTGCAACACATTTCTAATCAATTAATTTTTTGTAAATAAATCATCCCCTTTACTAAATTCTCACATTTACTTACTAATCTGACGATTTAGTTAATTAAATTTTATACAGATAAGCTACATACTTTACTATTTACCTATATATATAAACAATGTATACGATTTAAAAACAAATAAATGACGCGTTCAAAAATATATCAGCCATCGAAATATACTTATCTTTTACTCTTGCTTAATGGAAAAACACAATTTTAGACATCTTCGAAACATCGTCTACCATTGCAAGGAGCGAAGAAAATATGTGAACTGTAAATACTAGACCCCTTTACAGGAGTGAGGGAAACTGCAAGTCACTTTACATGAACAAATAATGTCAAAAGAAAGTGACATAACAGAATTTGCATAATTCTTGCAAAGTGAGTATGCCATTATGGCAGCTTCCCCCCAATGCCGATGACAGAGAAGAAACTGCTGTCATCTCTATCATCTATAGTGAGACCGATAAAGTAAATTTACCTCATTCCTACCACCGGGAGATGATAAAGTTGTATTTGGGGAGACGGGTATCACTATAAAAGCGTTTCGTTTGTTCTCATAGTGGCGTTTTTCTTCTATAGGATCGAAATAAATTTCCCTATTCATGAAAAAGAAACGTGTTTGGCTCGTTAATGCAAAGCTAAATATGTGGGGAAAAAAAAGAGATCATCCAAAAACATCCAATTTTCATATCTTATTTAACCCTCATCTTTATTTTTTGATTAATTTTAACAAATCAATTTTTATTTTTACTCAGAGCACAAAGCGTTATTGATGATATCAATTATTTGCATGTTGTGTGCATTGTCTGTATATGCCAATTATCCTTATGCAATGGATTCATGCCTTTACACACTGTGTGCATGTGTTTTCTGTGACAAATAAAAATTATTATCATTATTTGCAAAAATGAAGAAACACTCAGGAGAGAATCAGGTTTGAACACATGGTCAGACATAGACAAAAATTTGCATTCGCAAAAAGTTAAGGGCAATTTTAACATGAAAAACTTAGCAGAAATTTAGAAAAGAGCAGTTATAAGCGTAGAGTTATCAGAATTATTGAGGTGGGGGGGTGGATCTTGGTCAGGGTGGTAGCAATTCAAAAAATATGAGGGGCCCATCAAGCGGTTTTAAAAAGATAAAGTGGTTTAGTGTTAAAGAGAAAACTGTGCTTTGTTAGCTAAAGGGGAACGGATGCTTGAACCCTCCTTTCACTACATTACTGCCTCAAACTGTAGGTATTTTCTTTAATATATTTATAGTATAACCGCTAATTATTCAACTTCGTTTAACCGAATTAACCAAATTTTATTATTATTATTATTTATTTATTCACTTTTTTTTCAAGATATACATCCAGTGCTTTTTGCAAAAACACCATATTCATTTTCTAGTATACTCTGACTTTAAAAGGAAACCAATGCAAATGATTCATATCAGAAATATAAAAATATGTTTATGTACTTTGTATGTATCGTATATATATATATACAGAGGTATATGATTATTTTAAAAAAGATATAATATCTTAAATGACGCATCTATATACTTTGTAATGTTTTTAGTCTTTTCCCACTGTTGCCCAGGTCAGGCGTCTGGCAATACAATATTTTTTTCAATATCTAATTGTATTGCTATAATATAATTACTTTACATATTTATTATATACTTTATGGTTAATTTTCATACATTTTCACGAATTATTTTTACTGTAATTAGTACAATGTTCAATTATTATATCTCTTCTCA
>QLNU02014802.1:71492269-71507498 GCA_006491805.2 Dysdera silvatica | reverse complement strand
GATGGGTGGATGAAATAAGAAAACAGGTTGGGGTGACGTGGAAGCGAATTGCTCAGGATAGACTTGTGTGGAAAGCATTTGGAGAGACCTTCATCCAGCAGTGGATAGATAATGGTTGAATATGATGATGGATGGATGGATGGATGCATGCATGCATGCATGTTTGTTTGTTTGTTTATTTATTTATTATAAATATAGTAGTATAGCAATACGTAATTACACCTATTTTGGATAAATATTTTAATTCTTTTGTACTTTTACATCGAAATTTAAATTTTCGGATTATACGAAAGTCCGCCCCTCCGAAATCAGATCGTTCCCTTTCATTTTTGGATAATCGAGATTCTGGAGAAAATTATGTAAAATAATTCTTATATACGAAAATGCGTTAAAAATTTTTGTAAACAGAATTCCTTTTATTAATATTTAAAAAAATATTGGGGAAATACTAAGACGGCTCGTGCTACACGGCGCACATATCTCTGCGTTTACGAGAACAGCTTAAATCCATGCTCAGTCGCCAACACAATACAAAGCTTGGACTATATCCTGGGTGAAGGAGATGAGAAGTTGGTTGGTTGTATTTTTATGGCGCAAGGACAGCAAGGGTCATTCTGCGCCAAGCAAGGTGAGAGCGTGCACATAGTTTTAAAATAAAAATGAATTAACGCTTAAGTGGTAAAAACATATTGTAAATAATGCAACAAAGGTACCAAACGAAACAATATGAATGAATATGAGGAATATATGAAGGAATATAATGAGGAATATATGAGGAACATATGAAGGAATAGCAAATATTAGATAAGAAGGTTAAAGCTGATTTCATGATTAAAAGAATCAGATAAAATGTCATGAAGAGTAAAATTACTTTGATTAAAAGCCGATGACCGTTCCTGGTTAAAATTTATACAAGTGGTTAAAATGTGTAAAACATTTAATGGTTCACCACATGTGGCACACATCGGGGCATCTTCCCCTTTTAAGAGATGTTGATGGAAGAAGCGTATATGCCTGATGCGAAATCTAGCCAGAGTGACCTCGTTACGACGGTCACTTCTATAGCTAGATTTCCACACCTCAATAAGAAGTTTAATGTGGTGAAGCTTATTAAAAACCTGTTCGTCTCATTCCAATTGCCATTTTTTAGACAGACGGGGGAAATGAAAGGATATTAAGGGACTTCAAAACGTAATAAGAAAATTAATAATTATAGCAACCAGGGGCGAAAACGGAGCAGAAAAGGGGGGCGTCGATGACCAGGGGGCCCCGAATTTTAAGTGGTTCGACGCCAAACTTTTCGTTTTTCCTTTATTTTTAAAATTATTTACGAGAATTATTAAAAAAAGGAGAATGACAATCAGTTAAATTTTGGCTTTTGTCAAAGGTTTGGGGGCAGAAAAGGGTAGGGATTGGTTCCGGGGTGGGGGGCAATATCCTAAATGTTCGTAACTCCCGTGCCCGGCCCCGTGTAAGACGACGCCGGAGGACAATGAATCAACAGCTGTCTCGAGTAGACAAGTTATTATAGTAGACTAGGCCTGTATCCAATATGAAGGGGCAAGGTAAAAGGCACATGGGACACGGGGATTATTCTATATGCATACAAATAGCTCGATAGGGCAATTGGGCAACGTACTTGCTGGCCCCGGCTTTGCTACAGGCCTGCAGACCACGTACTCGTACGGACCCCCCCACCTTCTCCCTGAGAAGTCCGTAACGGGGAATTAACATTAGTCCTATTCAAAAATTTAGTTTAGAATTAACGCAAAAGTTCGTAAAAACGTGGTTCGTAAATCAGAGGTTAGTAAAAACGCGAGTCCACCCTGTTCATTAACAATAAATTGAAACTTCTTATAACGTAACGCTAAACTAATTTTTAGGCTTATTTTAGAATTCAGTGTTACCGGAGAAAAGTAGTTGACTGTAACTGAAGACAGAAGCTAATCAAATAAGGAAATATCAGTAACTTACAAAATATCAGGAGCATACGTGGGACCAGATCTGTAGTCAAACCGGGGCCAAAAGGGACGTGGCCCCAGTTCCATATGTTTGTTCCCGAGTTGCCCCGTGGAGCTATTTATATATATATATGTCAAAATAATAATAGCACAACGTTACAATATTGAAATTATTAAAAATTTGTAATGTATAAAAACTGTTTTTATGTACATTTGTATAAACTGATTTTAATGTATATTTGTATAAGCTGCTTTTATGTATATTTGTATGAATTGTTTTTATATAATTCCTCCTCTCCAACTCAATTACACCCTCCATGAAATTGAAAACAGAAATTTTGATATATATACTAATATTAGACTATTTGTAGTTGTCATAAACTAAAAAAAAGCTATCAGAGGAATGTCAAATAAATTTATTTGGGTTTACAGTGACATAATGTCTAAATTTTGGCGCAGTATAGCCCAGATGCTCTTGCGCCATAAAAAATCCAAACAAACAGTGACATAATGTCTAAATCCTGCATCGCTTCTGACAATTATTTTATACTCGCGACTTTCCGAGCACCCTGTACCCCATATGCCCTAGTTGCCACTTCAACCTTGCTACAAGCCTTCAGGGGGCATATTCCATACTACGTTAAGCCAATTTCAAAGGTGTACGAGTGCAAGTTACCTTGTAAACAAGAACCATATTGTCTCAACAAGGGCTGTTTTAGGAATAATTCAGGAATTAGTCTACAGGAAGTTTAGACTTACCCTTGAGGCCTTTTGTTGAGGAAGGCAGGTCTCTGCTCCAAGGTGGGTCTCCATGCGCAGTGAACTCTCGTAGTTTGAGATAGCTTATACTCAGTCGGATAATGGATGCTTTGTCCAGTTGGCTGGTGATAGCTGCTGGCAATGGCAACAATTTGGCCAATTCGTAAAACTCGTAATTTTCTTTTCCTCGTCTTGATCGAGCCGCATCCCTGGATTTATCTTTTCGCATCTCCAGGATGCTAAAAAATAAAAAAAAAAAGTTAAAAAAGAAAGTGGAAAAACTAATGAAACCTAAGAAACTAAGAAAGAGGGGGAAAAGACAGATTTTTGAGGGAAAAGAAAACGCAAAGACAAGCAAACTAAACACCAGTGAGAAGATATTGGAAAAAATAAATCAGACCGATATCTCTTGCAATTAATGTTATCTGAATAAACGATATTTTAATATTAAAATATATATATTAAAATATAAAATATATTAAAATATGTGTACTGACATAGATTACGCACTTTAAAAATAAAAAAATACAATTTAACACATGGCGTTGAAGCCTTTCAAAGGCGACCAACTACACATTGGAAAATACAGCAGCAGGTAGACAAGGAATTAACCCATGGTATAACATTATAGTTACGTTTAAATATAAGGATTTCCTTCTTCTATGATTAATTAAAATGTTCATCTATTTGAATTTCGTTGATATAATTTTAAATTACAGATTAATTCCGATAAAAAAATGTTTTTTCTTGTATTCAAGTGGAAATATTCTCGTTGTAATATCAGTTGTGGCCAGCCATTTAAAGCATTCTTACTAAAGCCGTCCTATAACGCTATACATCCTATAACGTGCTCTATATAACGGTGACCCGTTCTTCCGTCGTACTGCTAGTCCGTGTTTAATCCCCCAGAGAAAGGTAATAAAGGGTCGGCATACTGGAAAAATTGTTGGACTCGCCACAGCGTGATCGCAATTGCCTTCACACGTTAAGCACAAACGAAACATACCACAAAGAGCTGAACACATAAAAAACAGGAGTATTTTTGTTGAATAAATTCACGTGTTCATCACAAGCATGGACGTAGAGTTATATGGGCCTGTGGGGCCTGAGACCCTCCAATAATTTGAAATAAATTGCAATTTTACATATACTGTAATGTATAAATGTACAAAATATGTGCTTGCCCCCCCAATAATTTTGAAAACTCTACGCTGATGATCACAAGATTCATTGGATTGCTCTTTGGCTCAACTTTGTGTGTAGTTGAGCTTTCATATTAGTTGAGGTACCACACGTGGAAAATGTCCATTGAAATGCCTTGAAGTTCAATGTCTGGTAGAGCTCCTTTGTAACACAACAACTTTATTTCAATGGCACCTAACTCGTTACGAAGCTTGGTAAATGCTTCATACAAAACTACACACCACTTAAGACCGAATTGGACTTGTGGGTCATGAAGCTCGAACTTCATTATAGCAGCTTGCTAGCAAGTTCACCTTTGAAAGAGAAGTCGAAGCTACGTATTTTCACCTTATGTCAATTTCCAGGCACCTTCTAACCCCTATGATCTCTACAATATCCTTCCTTCCTTCCTTCCTTCCTTCCTTCCTTCCTTCCTTCCTTCCTTCCTTCCTTTCCTTCCTTCCCTCACCCCCTCCGCCACTGGCTGCAATTTATGGTCCCCTAAAATTAGGCTGCTTTCCCTTCAAGGTCTGTATTTTGATCAACATGACCTTCACGTCTAATCCTGAGAGGAAAGCGAAGGACCTTCTTTTCCAATTATTAGGGAACCTTCCAACACGACAAAAGCCATCTTCCATTTCTAGCTGCTTTTACAAAAACTGACCGAATCTCCTTCCTCTAAAAATTTCTAAAGTCCGTGAGAGGGACAAAAGTGCGAAATTCAAGAACAATATATTTTTTTTTTACCATTGCCCTCCCTGCCAACCATTCAGTCGCTTATGAAAGGGTGGGCAAATGTGAAGTTGAAACGACAGACGGGATTTCTCCTCCCCTGTAACTCGGACAGTCCTAACAAAAAACATTTGTCTGCCTCCTGCCCCCTACGTCGAGTTTTCCTGCGTACAAGAATAATTCAAGGGGCGGGGGAGGGCACCTACGAAAACTTCGTTATACGTAGGTTTTGGCTGGGAGTGTCAGCTATCAAATGGTAGTGGGATCCTACGTCTTTCTCTATATCTCTTGGGGAAAGTCGACGGCTAGGGTGTTGGGAAAACACACGTTTCACGAAGAACCGACTACGCAGAACAGAGGATTGTCCATTTTGCAAAACTCATGGGCTTGTAAAGTGCATTATTTTAAACTTGCACATTGTGAAACAAACTAATTTCTGACTGTTTTCTGTGGCGAAATTTGAAACTTAACTTTACTCATCAAGAAAAAGAGAAATGTACCTTGTTTTTTGATAGAGAAAGAATTTACAATTTGAAATGCTAGTTCAAAATTAATAAAAGGCTTTTTGTGTGATATATCTTTTCACTAAATTGAAAGAAATATATTTCTTTCCAAATTTTTCACAATTTTTTTTAGCGTAGTTTCTTTAAAAAAAAGAGGAAGAGTAAGTGCATTTTATTACCCTGGGAAAAATATCTTCACATGGACGAGAATTTTCAACGTGAATTTTGAAGGTTTAAATGCAGTTTTACCTCCTGTAAGGGACACCATTTAAGGGAGGATTTTTCTAGTCCCCAGTCTCTTCGAATAAGGATACACGTACCTCCAAAGACGAGACACTTCTATATTTAAAGGACAAAATGTCCGGTTCCATGAGTGTCCTTTATTGGGGGGCATTCTAACTTTAAAAGAAAATATATATTCCGGTATAAGGAGGGAGACGAAATATGACATAAAAAAACTTTCTTTGAAGGGCGTCATTTTATCAACATTCGTGTTCTCAGTAGCTACTAATAAAAAGTGATCACAAATTTTGGGCTCAAAATATAATTCGGCAAACACAACCACAAAAATTCAACGAATCACTGACTAAGCTTATCTATATGCAAATAAATTATTTTATATCTTTTAATTCATGTATGACATTCGGTATATATATATATAATTTAAATGCAGCAAAACTTGAACTGTCATTATGTCATAAAATAACCAGAAACTCCGTGTACGTAGTGTACACTGAAAGAACAATTTATATTTTACAAAACCCTCCAGTCAAGTACAAAAGAACAGTGATACTGCAAATAATAAGTAAAGTTAAAACTAACTACTGATTATAAACATATAAGTTGTTTTTTATTGTATAACATTCGGCTGGCTCTAATGATGGGTAAACTTAGCAATTCGGAGAAGTTTAGAGGAAGGAATATTCAGAAATTATTGGTCATGAATATTAATAAAGTGTTGAAAATGAAGATTAATGAACTATTAGTCATGAATGTTAATAAATTATTGTCTATAAATATGGATACAATATTGATTATTAATATTGAAAAAAATAAATGACGGGATCTACGAAATCATCATTTTCAAATTACTAAAGCAATTGCGAAAATAATTACAAAATAAGGTGCATGAGAATTCTTAAATTTAAATAAAAATGTGATAGTTGAATTATTAAGCCCTTTGTTAACTTATAAAGCTCTTTTAACATAATAATTTCTATAAACAGTTTTGCTATTGTAGAATAGAGAATATATATATATATATATAGAACAGAAATTATATATAGAATAGAATTTTCATATATATAGAATAAAAGTTTTATATATACAGAATAGAAGTTTTATATATATAGAAGTTATATACATATATATAAGTTATATAGTTAGAATATTATAGAAGTAAGCTATCTCCTTAACGCGAACAAGTACAACGCAAATTATTTTGACACGAATTCTTTCTTAAATTCCCATTAAATCGTACAGTTATAGTCGTACGATTCACTGTTTTTAGGATAATGTGAACTACTTTTAACGTGAACCTTTTTGACGTTGATGTTCACGTTGATCAGACTAGAATGTATTTTACAATATTTAGTGTTACTATTCCTCCATATAATTATCTTTTTTTCCATTGCAGCAGATATTCAGTATCTGTTGACTCCCAACTACCATTGCAAAAATTATTTTCTTTCTATACTTCACTCCAAAAATTTGGAAAATTTTTACAAACACTATAAAATTCTCCTAAAATCGAACACACTACGGCATCGAAAATCCGTGCAAATTTTCTCAGTTCGTGGAACTGCAATTCCCGCTACTGGTTCTTCCAATACCCAACAAGCCGAAAAAGGGGGCAATATTTCGAAAAGGGGGAAAAAAGGGATATATTTGATGGTCAAGTGAGGAAAAGGAAGAACAAAATTACATATATGGTTCTGCGCTAGACTCAGAGATAGTAAAAAAAGGGGGAAGGGGAGGATAAAACAATTCAAGAACTTCCATGACGTTGTGGCTTTTCCCTTTCCATTCTCCAGTTTTCATTAGTTTTTCATTTCGTTGTGGTCTAGCGTTTGATTGTCTAAAGATGGGAATATATCCTCTGGGAGGGAGCTGGACGCTGCTACTAACCTCTCCGAGTCATTTTATGAAGAAGGGAAAACCTTTCGCGGGCTTTTTCCCCAAGATCGTTTTTCCCCGCTGTTTTCGGACTTCGGGAGCGTTATCGAAGGATTATGGTCAGTATTTCTGCGGTCGGGGACGAACAATAACGCCGTGTGCGATTCGATGCACTCTCCATACCTTGAGCTTAACACACACATGGGTTTCGGTAACTGTGCTTAACTTTTTCTCTTTCCTTTTATGTGGATCCAAAAGGCTCTGACTGTGGGTTGGTTATAAATAAGAATTTCAATAGAAAATGCTCCCACTGTCTTATGAAAGCGATGAAAAATGACATGGTCTGAATGAAATTTCTGAGATCCATATAGACTAAAATATTTTCAAACCGTTGCGTCACTGATTCATATCGTATCAATAATCTCTTTCTCCCTTATATGTACGTGTATAATTTTTTGATTTGTTTATTTGTCTTTTACAGGACAAGACCAACAAGGGTCATGATTTTAGCAAGAACTTGTAATTTCCAAAGAAAAACGAACTTCTAAAGAACTTGGAAATATACCTTCTGATTGTAGTGAACGATCAATTGGTAAGCGTTCTTCTGACACTGTTGAGGGTTGAATCTGGGTTAAGGACAGGCTAAGTGAACGCTTTACCACTATACCACCTCGAAGCCCGCAAATATAAGGAATTTTTAGGTAATATATTTATATAGAATTTGTAATCTTGGATACCCATCCAATAAAAATTATAATAATAAATTAAGAAACAAAGAATCGTAGTAAAATTTTCTCTCTTGTTGGTGCTTAATGGATTTAACAATCATGGGTTTGTCAACCATGGTTTAACAACTTAATAGGTTTCAGAGATGGCAGCTACAAAATAATTTAATTGAAATTTAGGACCCTTGTGTTATTTAGCATGGGCTTGGGATTTACGTAATATAAATCGTGTTAGGAACTAAACAGTTACAATTACTGAATATATATCAAAATTTTTTAATGAGAGCACATGCATTTTTTGACAAGCAAATGACAAGCACCACAAAAAACAGCGTTGGAATTTTGTTTCCATGTCAGAAAATGGCAAAGTGTCTTCTGTTTTAAGGCGAGAAGAGATAGAAAAAAGACATACAATTAACGGTAATGTTTGTCAACATGTACTTTCATTACAAATTTTCAATGCATTCGCCCCCACATTTATATTCGTTGAAAGTTATTATGGTCCAGATCTGTAACACGCATTTCTCGTGTCTTCAAGGTTTCAGATTCGGCCATGCAGAATTTGAATAGAATATAGACCCCGGCATAAATAACTATTTCTACCGAAGGCATATAATGCTTCTGCAGCACTGCAACCACTTATGTAATATAGCGAAATAGTCATATACAAAAGATGTGACGCCACTTGAGGCACAGTTTAAATGCAGAAATATGACTGACATGTAGAAGCTTTTTAAAATATCTCTCTCGTTAACACAAAGTAGTAAACTCATGAAATATACAAGTACATTCATGTACTTGTATATTTTACCACACTTGCAAAATTACAGAAGCGTAGCTTCCGCAGAAACCATCATTTACATCGGGTTGTGTCTGTTCAATCTGTGTGTGAACAAATTAGAAAACCTGAAGACGCAGGGTGTGTGACAGGATCTCTAACATGGCCACATATAACAACAGCAGGTGTGATGAATATATAAAATATTTCTAATTAAAATATTGTTAAAACCGTTATTGCTAGCCAGATAAGTGTTTCCTCCTCCCTCAGTGTTTCTCCTTTCATCGAAATAGGTATTGCTCTGCTAATTTCAGATACAGAAACAAAATTTCAACGCTATTTATCTCTTAGTGGGAATCACTTCTACATTAAACAATTTGCATGTTGCCATTCAAAATTCATTGAACTGCAACCACCCAGTCTGGCCCGATTTTAATTATAAAGTCCCAAGTACACATACTAAAAATTGCCATAATATTCTGCCATAACTCAGGGCCCTATTCTGCCATAACTCTTATGGGTTGCGAGCTGGATACATGATATTAATCAAATTAGCGTCAGCATCAGTAGATTATGCCAGCTATCATGCTTATTGTGGCGGTCTTATAGCCACTACAGAGACCGCCTGTTTCCGACAAAAAAGAACTTATTGCAAAGTTCTGAGAAGTAGAAATTTATAACTACATTGGGCTGGTTTTTCTTTGTGTTTATAATGCTGCAGTAGAAGTAAATAAAACCCTTTCATTTTGCCGCAACATCGGTGTTAAGCAAGAAATGCCGTATTGAAACACACTTAGCTAACTTCATCTAGAAATGTTTATTTTTAATTTAACTTCATTATCTTCTCGTTACCTTTGGTGTTTGCACCAGTAAAAAATCTTTATTTTGTAACGCTAAATCCTGGCCAGTTTTTTTTTTATCGTTATGTTACGTTAAAGCATTTTTGAGGGCCGCTAAAATCTGCTTCGCCCAGTGCCGCCAATCACTGCCAAACACGGCCATCGCCGTAAGCAAGTTTTTGCATAACTTTTAGTACTGGAGCTTCCTAAGTGGCTGAAATTCCTTTTTTTTGGTCACCTTGTATGTGATATATATTAATATCTTAACGGTGTTTTATTTAAATTTGCGTCTTTTTTTTTAAACCCGCCTACACAGCCATAATCATATAAGCTTAAGTTTGTTTGAAACTCTTCTCTCTCTTATACATTCCAAATACTTAATAACTTTACAAATATATTGACTGTTAAAAGTGAAGGGAACCTCACTTCATTATCGGTTTACTAACATGGGTAGTAGGGGGAAACTGTTAGTTCTGCGCCAGTGGCACGGGTGGTCCCGGCCTGAAACCACTCGTGCCGCCTACCCGCCGGACAAGGCCAGGACCACCCGTGCTACCGCACCACTGGCGTAGAATCAGCAATTTTCCCCTACTATGTGATCAGCCTTTTATCGACACCTTGACATTGGAGAATACTTTTAATATATATATATTTATTTTTATGAGATTTTAATTAAATTACTAAATAAAATAATTATATCACAATTGTATCAAAACCTTTAACTTCACAGGCAAAAAGTATGTAAGGAGAAAAAGTGCTAGTGCCCATAACACTAGCAAAAATGCTGTAGAGATAGTGTTGAAATAGCACTATATAAGGATGTAGCAGTGCCAAAATACAAGCATTTTAAACACTAGCTTGTTTTGGCTAGCACTTTTATCATAACATCCGCAACCAATCACGCAAACGGCTGCGTTTTCACTTCACATCACTTCTTGCCTTTTGTTAATCAAACAAAAACAAAAACAAAAAAACGTTTGCATGTGCTCTTTTTAAAGTAATATACTACAAAGCATTTTGTGGTATGTATTGAAGAATCTGAACGTACCGCGTCTCGAACCCAGCCTGCTGGGGGTCAACACTGCCCATCCATTGAAAACAATCCAGTTGCCTAGAGGGGCGAAAAGAAATAACAAGGGATGAGCCAAATTTCGCCAAGCTTAAGATTTGCGGCATTTAAAAAGCACAAGAAAACTTTTTTTGTTTTGCCTCAAAGGAGCCAACATGGTTTGTGTGTGGCTTGATTGGCTTAAAGCTGGGTCCTTTTATTGAGTTAATTCTTTTCTTTTTCACTCTTTTGCTCCCTTAGAAAGTTCGTATTTTCTTTTCCAAGAAACTTAGTTCTTAAAATTAACTTGAATGTTCCAAGCATGAACTTATAAACATCGTAAATGCTAATATCTAATTGTTATATTTATCACAAACTAAAACTATTGAAGTAAATGTATATGTCACGTGCGATATAATTTACATATCATATTTTTCATATTATTTACATATTATGTCTCCGTTCAACCATCACTTATGCAATATTTTGATATATTGTCATTGAATACTTATATATATATACAGTAAAACCTCTCTACAACACTATTATATGGACCGAGAAAAATTATCGTTGTAGAGGGATTTATCGTTATATCGGATATATCGTTTTTGGGAGGTTTTATTACACACACACACACACGTACGTACATACAACTAATAAACCCTCTCTTTTGTCGGTCCGTATAATAGTGTTGTAGAGAGGTTTTACTGTATATATATATTCCCATATAATATTATATTCCCATCATTTAGATAAAATTTTACGCACATCATCTTTATGTTCATTAATGAAGCACATTATTCTTTATAATACAAATGTCCATAACACATATATTATTACGCTCACTTCATTTAGTTTATTTCATTAGGGGGGTCATTTATTGGTTCATGAACTAATTTTTTTTTCTCTTGAAACTTAAATGTTAGTGCGTTTGAATAAACAGAAACAATACTAAACAAAGGAATTTTGGTGGAACGAACGTTTTGTAAACGACGAGCGTTTTGTGAAAGGAGTTGTGAAACAAATAAGCTATTTTATCTGTGAAATTAATATCTGATATAAATGAACAGGCCATCTGTCAGCGGTGTGCGAACTCGTTCAATAACCGAATCATAGAACGGGTCAGTTCGTTTATGATATATGGGTTCATTAATTCATTCACTAAACAGAGAAACGGGTTCATTAATTCGTTCATTAAACAGATAGATGAGTTCATGGATTCGTTCATTAAACAGACAGATGGGTTCATTAATTCATTCATTAAACATATATATGTGCTCGTTAATTCTTTCATTAAACTGATAGATGGGTTCATTAAACGAATTAGCATATCTATGCTATCTATCGCCTTACTATCCGTATATTTGGAGTTATATCATTTTAGTTCTAAAATACTAAACCATATTTCTCTTTAAAATAATTAAACAATTGTAAAAAATATATATATTAGATATTTAACAAATAATTCTTAGAAGTTTCTTGACGTCCATATTTAAACTTTTGTGTTTATTTTTCATTTATCAAGGAATAAAATTTTAATGGCAAAACACAGCAATCACATTCAATATTCTATTTCACAAATAAAATTAAATACACAATAAATACATGACACATTATCTTGTTATCCCTACAAAAGATATATTACATTGGTTTTCATGAAATTCCTTATGGACATGGCAAAGCAAAACCTTATTAATTGAAAGATAACCTTTGCAATAGTTCAATTTTGCTTTGAAATTTCACATCAACGTAACTTCCTTTTTCATCAACTTTCTTTGTTTTATACCAGATCCATTTTTATATTTCAAGTCCCTAGATGGAGCTAAGGGTCATCTTGAACGGGTTAGATGGCTTACTCAGCCATAGTACATTTACACAGTAATTACTAAGAGTTGAACCAAGTCCAATAGGTCCAAACCAATGGAATGCTTTTAAATTCAGATGTGGTCGGTATGATGTGGTATGTATCCTATATACATACATATATATATATATATATAAAAAAGTTTTCCTCGCCCATTCTTGGCTTCTCTAGAAACTTCCTGACAATGTGACACGTGTTTAGGATTGTGGCTTTTTGTATTTCAATGTAGGTGTTTGGGTCAATGTTGAGTATCTCCAAATTCGTCGCAAGCGTTTTTGGTACTATCCCTGTTGCTGAGATGACTAACGGGATGATGAGGATCTTTTCCATACCCCATATATCTCGTACTTCATGTCTGAGATCTTGGTACTTGGTGATTTTCGTTGTGTAGGTTGTCTGTATGTTATTGGTGTTGGGTACTGCTATGTCGATTAAGTACGTGGTCTTATTCGATTTATCGACGAGGGTTATGTCAGGACGGTTATGTGGGACTGTCTTGTCTGTTATGATTGCTCTATCCCAGTAAAGCTTGTGTGTTTCGTTCTCATGCACGGTCTCTGGCTCATATTTGTAGTACGGGCATTTTTCTGTCAGAAAGCCAGCATTCGCTGCCAATTTCTGGTGGACTATTTTCGCTACTTGATCGTGTCTATGTTTGTAGTCTGACTGCGCAAGGATCTTGCATCCTGCCATCACGTGTTGGATTGTCTCCGATGCCGCATGACAGTGTCTGCATTTGTCGCTTTCTATGTCTTTTCTCTGGATGAATTTCTGATTGTTCCTTGTTGCGATCACTTGGTCTTGGATGGCTAGCATGAATCCTTCTGTCTCTGGCTGGAGAGTGCCTTTGGCCAGCCAAGAATTTGATGCCTTTTTGTCAACGTGTGGTTGTTGCAGGTCATTGTAGTGCCTGCCATGTAATGGTTTTCCGGCCCAAGTTCTCAGTTTCTGTTCGTTGGCTGTTTCGAGGACACGCTCTTCGGTACTACACAGGTTTAGTGGCGTGTAATTTGCATCTGCTTGTATTATGGCTTGGATGAGTGGCGATCGGGGACTCTTCAACTGGAAGTATTGCCTCATGCTCTGGATCTGCTTGTCATGTAAGTCTTTGAGGTCCGCTTGTCCGCGTCCTCCTTCTTCCCGGGGTAGTGTTTGCCGTTCAATTGCCGTTGCAGGGTGTAGTTGTCCGGCTCTTCTCTGGATGGTTCTCATTTTCCGCTGGAGTTGTTCTAGTTCAGTGTTGGACCATTTGATGATCCCGAAGGAGTAGGTGAGCACTGGTACCGCATATGCGTTAATTGCTTGCGTGGTGTTCTTCCCGCTCAGTTTCGTCTTCACAATGCTTCTAAGTCTTTCTTGGAATGCTTGCGTGAGCTGGACTTTGACTTTCTTGTGCTCCTGCTGCCGTTTTTGCATTATCCCTAGGTATTTGTAGGTTTCGCCCTCGTCCAAGGTCTTCAGTAGTCTCCCGTCTTCGAGTTCGATGCCTGGTAAATCTTCTTTGCTATTCTTCTGTATTTTGCACTTATCGAGGCCGAATTCCATTCCTATGTCCTTGGAGAATGTCTCTGTTATACTGATGAGTTGTCGGAGTTGGGTGATTGTTGGCGCGTATAGCTTGATGTCATCTACGTACATGAGGTGGGAGACTTTATGTAGGTTTCTCTTGTCTTTCTTCAGCATGTATCCGTATATATATATGCGATGGCATGAAAGTAGTAGAGTGCTAAGAATCACTGGAATGGCCCAGGCTGCCGTTTGTTATTGACCTTGGCTACGTTTAATGGACGATCCCTTGCTTCTGAAGCAAAACTTCAGGAATTGGAAGAGGAACTAGACAAGATCAAATGGGACATTGTAGGACTCAGTGAAGTTAGAAGAAAAGGTGAAGAGTTGGTGGAACTTAAAAGTGGACATTTGTTTTATTATAGAGGAACGGAAACTGGAAGAACAAGTGGTGTTGGCTTCTTAATCAACAAAAGAATTAAAGACTGTCTTCTGGAAGTTGAAAGTACATCAGATCGAGCAGCGAGGCTCGTTGTTCAACTAACCCAGCGATACCAACTTCAAATAGTACAGGTATATGCACCAACATCAAGCCATACCGACGAAGAGGTTGAAGAATTTTATGAAGAAATCAAAGAGTTACACACCAAAGGGAAACAACATATCAAGCTCATCATGGGGGATTTCAATGCAAGAATTGGACAACAGGAACAAGGAGAGACATCGGTTGGTAAATACGGATATGGGGAAAGGAATGAACGTGGCGATCAACTCATCGAATTTGCAGAAGCTGAAAACCTTAGCATCATGAATTCATTTTTTAAGAAGAAACCGCAAAGAAAATGGACATGGAAACACCCAAATGGGGGAACTAGTGAAATTGACTATATCCTGGCAAACAAGAAATCAATTATTGAAGATTGCAGTGTACTGAACAGATTTAATACTGGAAGTGATCATCGAATGGTGAGATGTAAAGTGCACTTAAATACTAAATTAGAACGACAGAAGCTCATTAGGAAACAAGTAAGTAAGAGGGTGGATTTAAAGAAATTAAAAGAAAATACCGAGGCATTCAAGTTGGAATTAAAAAATCGCTTTTCTGCACTGGAAGGACTTATTGATGAAAGTGATATCTCAGAAGCAAATGAAAACATTGTTAAGACAATAGTTGAAACTGCTGGGGAAATTGGTGGTGTAACCTGTAAAAACACAAT
>QLNU02014802.1:71475948-71492169 GCA_006491805.2 Dysdera silvatica | reverse complement strand
CGGCTTTTAAGTGATAGATGAAAGCCGTTCCTTCTCGTTTCAAAACGTTCCGGTAGACACTCTCCTAATGTTAAAGAATAACAACAAAAACCAGCTAAAGGGAACCCAACAACTCTACTGAAAGAACATTAAAGATCTGGATCTGCCACTGCTGCTGGTGGGTCCAAATTTAATGTCAGAAGCACTAAAAAAAGGTAACGACAGGATGAACTATTAGTTGGAATCGGAACGGAGACGGAAGAGAGAGACTTCCTTCGTATTAAGATAAAAGCATTCTGGAAGGTTCTTTGGCTAACCCGAAGCGCCGATTTTTGACGTTAGACGCAGACGTGATGGCTACAGATCGGATTCTTAAAAAGTCACATCGAATACAAGTTCAATAGCGGAATAGTCGTTGCGAAGAAAATCAACGAATTTGATGTTTTTTAAGTCCGCTTTCAAGGTGTGTAATCGCTATAAAGTGCAGTGTCCAAAACCCGTTTTTATAGGTGATTCCTTGTCGAATCTGACTTAGTTTTTTTTGTTTAGACTCACTCTCTTCTTCTCTCACTTCCCTTTTTGGGATGACGTGTTTTTCACAAAATTTAAGTTCAGAGACAAACTTTGAAAAATAACGTCCCTTTAAAAAAGAAACGTGGGACACTGACAAGACTTTTACGAATGACGACCACGGTTTCAATTTCCAAAAAAATATGACTTTTCAGATTAAAAATAACATTGAAAATTCGTTCAATTTCAGAAGCTATTTGTCGAGAGTATTGAGCTCAATGTAATGATAGATTTAAGGAATTCTAGAAGGGGATTCCAAGTATATGTATCCTGGCTCAATAAATATATTTATTACTGTTATTATTATTATAATCTATTTGAATGTAAAAATATATAAATGATATAATAGTCTTGAATTTAATGGTAGTTAAGAAAGGTGGACATTGAATATGTTTGTTTATTAGCAATGATCGTATGATTTCTGGTTCAGAATTTTTAGAAAAAGGTTGGTCGCTTTTAAAGTGGTCTGAGTAAGAAGTCTTATTATATAATGAAATGTGTTCAACTCAGCTGTAAACTCTGCTGGTTTTTTAAAACAGGTGCAATTTAAGATGATATTATTTAATGCAGTTTAAGATGATATTGACATCACTTAATGTATATTATGCAGCCACTCAGAGTGGCTATTTTCCAATATCAATGGAGGTAATGGCTTAAATGGCATTTCTCATATTTAAGACGAACCTTAAAAGCTCAGCTTAAATATTAGATACAAATTAACATTTACGCTATAAAGAAAATCACTTTGGAATATAGGCATAACCCGTTTTATTGCGCTTTTTATAAATTCAAAGTTTGTGGGATAAACCTTCGTCGGGCAAGTACAGCGGCGCCATTGTTCTATTAGCATGTGTTCGAGTTGTATCTTCATACCGTACTTTGGCAATTAGTGAATAGATAAAGTACGTTTTTGTACACTCAGTAAAGTACAGTATACTGTAAACGTAGCTTTTGTGTGCGCTGCAAGACCAAAAAATTAGGGTGACTCGTTTTATTGCGGTGGTTCGGAACTTAATCAGCAATATCTCAGAGATGTGGTTGTATTTCTTGCTCCTAACGACGATCAGCGAAGTCCCTTTGGTAATGGACAAAGTTGAATTGTTTAATGAAATATCAGTGCCTATTGACAACCAAATAGTGAACCGACCTTTCAATGACCATCTATCTTACTTCATTGCCTTTTCCTCCGCCATTACTGATTCTTTTACCTTTAATTGTTACAACTTTTTGCCACTAACGGCACTTAGAAGGCCAGATTCTGGAAATTTCGCCCCGAAGTGCCAGTCCGCTTTCTTTCAGGATGTCCACCTTAATTCTTTTCGGAGTGGGGCAATTTAGAGATTTACTGCGCAGCGGACCAACTCCACGGTCCAGAAAAAACAAGCCATTCCCGGCCATTTGGCGGAAAAGTAGAGGAGGAGTTGGGATAGAAAGAAGAAGGCCCTGTATTGCATTAAAAATGAAAGGGACTTTACAAGAAGGCGGAGGGGGAAGATGCTGAGGGTGTGAGGGCACTATCAAAATGACCCTGAGCAGTTGGGGCGGGGGGTAGACGTGAGTTAAGAGCAGTCCTGTGTAGTCAGTTAGCCCCTAGTCGCTAAAGTCCTGGATTGCTGCGCGGAGAGGTGCCGGGATAAGTCTCCTTTTCCTATCTGACAGGGTCTTAATCTCCCCCGCCTCCCCCAAACTCTTTGACAGTCATTTACTCCATTAACCCTGATTACTTCCCTGATTCCCCCACCATTCCTCCACCATGCTTCAGCTTAATCCGACGAAGGTCACTTTATGGACCAATCAAACCAGTGATCAGAATAATGGGCTTGTGGCCGTTCTCGTCCATTGCCGCTTGTGTTGAGAAAACAATGGTCTAAATGATGATGAAGGGCAATTGGAATGGCGCTATCCAAAGAACAACAACAACGGTGGGAAAGAGCTTTATGCGTTACTGGAAACTTCCCCCAAGGAGTAGGGGCGCCAATTCTAAGGGGCCCAGATCCATGGGCCGATTTGATATTTTGCTGCCCCTAGGCTATTTTTGCCGCCCTTTCCTACCCGTCCGCCCCAATCAGTGGTAGGAACATAAAAATTGTTACATTCAATATATGCCAAAAACTTTTGTATTGATACTAAATATGTTGAAAAACCAACTCATAAATTAAGATGTTAAACAATATAATCTTATATGGAAGTATGATATATATGTTCGGTATATAATAAATCAAATTCAATTTTATTGAAATAAATTTTAATTTTAGCAAAAAATAAATAAAAGCCCATTAAACACTGGTATTTAAAGGGAAAGCATGACGTCTAGCTTTCTTCTCGGCAAAACATCCGATTATGTCATCCTATGATACTGATTTTGTTATATCACACTCAATACACAAAATTTTGCCGCCCTAGTCTATAGCCTAGTATATAGTATAGTATATATATTATATACTATGCTATATATATAGCATAGTATAGCCTATTGGAAAATACAGCACTGTCCAAATCCCTCCGATAGCCCCCCCCCAAAAAAAAGAAAAAAAGAAAAAGAAGTTATGTACAACAAATAAGGAAATGAAGAACATAGTTAAGGATAAAAGACATATGTAAATTATATTGATTATTATTACTAATGTGCAGCGGCGTAGTGCCGTGGCCAGCGCCTGGGGCATGTTAAGTATTGCGCTCGTTAAAACCCGTTAGCACTCCCTTTTACCAGTTCAGTATTGAAATTTTGCAACTCTAAGAATTTTGCGCCCGGACTTTCACCCCCAGTGATCCTCCCGACTTTTCGCCATTGCTAATGTGTTCCAGATACAACTGAATTTCATTTAGGTGAGAGCAAAGAAAGGAGGAAACAGGGACATACATTATATACATTATATATATATTATAACAATGTATATACATTATATATATATATATACACATTATTTTATTTTAAACTAATTCTGCAGCGTCATAATAATTATTAAATCATTGAAATTAATAAAAAAATTAGTTATTGCCTGTTTAATTTTTTATTTATTTTAAATAGAGTTATTTGGTCAGAGCAAAGAAGATTTTCAACGACCGTTTGAGACTGAACACCAAGCGTCAGAATACTGATAGGATCGGTGGTCACCTGGCATCCCCCAAATATTTCCTCACCCTGGCGCCCCTGCCAAGGAGCTGGGACAGAAGTGGAGATCGGAAACTCATGATTCACAGATAGAATATCAACCCTTCTTATAAACTTAACGAGAGGTGAAGTAAAATTAACGAAGAATTGAAAGATTTTGTTAAAGACTCGCATGGGAAGAAGACAAAAAAATTCGATTTCATTTATTTAACGTAATTTTTTAATTATTAACGTAAAAGAAATCCATTTTCAATAGAAGAAATTATTTAGTTTCTAATTTTTTACTTTCAATGTATGTTTTCTTAACTAGCTAGGCTTATCACCGAATCAGTAAATAGAAATTACGAACACATGCTCCCATTTTTAAAATAAAGATTTCTTTATAGTATCCATCGCATGTTATAATTGCAGCTAGTGAATTGCAATAACATTAATGATTAGTATACATTAGCGTCTTATTAACATTTATTATTATCATTAATTATTATCATTAGCAACATGATCAATAGGAGATATGAAAATATGTTGATTTTGTGTTCTGCATTAAATTAAAAATTTTATTACGATACGATTACGGAACAAACGCTTCTCGATTATTTTTAATATATTCGTTCAAAATTATTCTTTAATATAAGGACAAGCATATTTTTTGCATTATTATATCTTTATTTATAGCGAAGCAAAGGAAAGTGACAAACAAAAACTGTTCTGTATCAAAAGAAGCATTATTAGTTGCTTTTTCGGCAAATTTTAATTTCGTTTTATGATATTTTTGATTAAAATGTCTTATTTATAAGTTATTTTTGTTGAAATGTCTTATTTATTAGTCATTTTTATTGAAATGCCTTATTTATAAGTTATTTCCGTAGAAATCTCTCGGTTATGAGTTATTTTTATTAAACGGTTTTATTTATAATTTATTTTTCATTGAAATGTCTTAGTTATAAGTTCTTTTTTATTGAAATACTTTATTTATAAGTTATTTTTGCTGAAATGTCTTATTTATAAGTTGGTTTTGTAGAAATTTCCTAGTTATAAGTTATTTTTATGGCCAGGTTTTATTCATAAGTTATTTTTACAGAAATGCCTTAGTTATAATTTATTTTTATTGAAATGTTTTAGTTCTAAGTTATTTTTTTATGGAAATGTATTATTTATAAATCATTTTACTGAAATCTCTTATTTATAAGTTGTTTTTCTCGAAAATATCAAAGGTGACGGGACTAAAATGTATTATTTCTCTCTCTCTCGCCCTTCCTCTCTGTGCTCTCTCTCTTTTGTATTTTATTCTGTAAGAACAACTAGGATAATGTAAGGATCCTGGTGTAAGGATCTTCAGTCTTCTGCGGAATCGGCCATTTTTGCTTAGGAAATTGTCCTGATAACGGGACATATAAATGGCACAACTTCTGCTGCAAAATCGGCAATCAAACCAGGAATATCAACGATACCACCACCTAACCTTTGAACTCCAAAATTTATTGGAATATTCTGTTTAAAAATATGTAGGAATTCCACAAATAATCCAAGGTTCTTACAGTGGAAGTACGGATTGTTCAGACAATGAGTAAACAATTCTAGAGGAGGAATTAATCCACACAAAACGTTTAAATTTTGCCCTACCACAAGGCTGTGATAATGTCTATAGGAAGTAGTGTCCGTCAATAACCGCTAAATTACGAAGGGGTGATGGGATTAGTTTTAATGACAATATGAAAGCCCCTTCTTGCTGATATCGTTCCCGAAAATCATCAAAATCATCATATATATGACATGATTATGGGGAGGGGCGACGCATCTATGTAGTTTTGGCTACCAGAAATATGGTTTGCTGTATTCAACAGCTTTCATAACAATTGAGTAGCGCCAAAATTGCCCGGAAATTCGGACATCTCGGGCCCACGGAGAAGATAGGTGGGGGATAACTGAAGGAAGAATCGAATAAAATGAAGGGGAGGGCAGGAAAAGCGGAAACTGCCCTTCGGCACTTGAATTCGGGATGATTCCTCAATAAAATGCTCCACCGGATACAACTCCTCTTTCTCTTTTTCGAGTTTCTGCGCTATCCGGAAAATTTTCACCAGGAGCGTAACGTTCTCGAACAAACTGGATGCCAGTTGCGCAAATAATCTATGCTATTATTACTGCAGAAATATATTTTAAAGAAATGTAGTAATACATATAATTGAAAATCATATTTATTAATACTTTTATTTAGTATATTAATATTTATTTAGTATATATTAATATTTAGTATATTAATATTTATTTAGTATAATTAATATTTATTTAGTATGTGTATGTTGTTATTTGGTATATTAATATTTATTTAGTATATTAATATTTATTTGGTATATTAATATTTATTTAGTATATTAATGTTATTTAGTATATTAATATTTATTTAGTATGTAATATTTATTTGGTATTTATTAATACTTTGAATGTTTGAGTTAATTCAATAATACACGCCAATATATAAGTTTAATTCGGATGCATATTGAAAGAAATTTAGTACGCCTTTTTTTTTGGCGGAGCTTTCGTGGTACATGTGCACACGTCGATGGTAAATTGAAGACTGATTTGATTTTAGAATTCGGAAAACAATTGCACATACTGTTGCCAAATATAAAAAGTGAAATTATAATTATACAATATATGTTGCCAGATACGAAAAGTAAAATATACACATTTGAAAAGCAGCATGGGATAAAAAAGGAAACAATTTGACATTTTGCCAATTTTAGAAAATGAATTTTCAAAATTTTTTTGCGTTTCTAAGTGGCAACAGTTAAGAAAGCCTGCGAAGTGAACCAGGGTTTCCATTGTGGAAATCCACATTACTACAATATTGTATAATGAGAGCATGCAAAATATGAAAAATTGAAGTTGTTACAGTATAATCTTCCAAATTAAAATAATCATGTTTATTTAATGGAAATTTTTAATAAGTAAAAAATCATTAAATAATACATTATTTCTGTAATATAACTGTCGCTGAAACAGGTGTGTACAACTTCATAAGTACTACAGGCCAGATTATGAAGAAAGCCCATCTCTGGTTACAACTACTAATTGGAGGGAGAGGGGTGAGTGAGGAGAGAATTAAAAAATAATAAATTTTTAGGATGAATTATTTATTAATATTATTTAATTTTTTATTCCATAAAAATATTCAATTATTCAATTTTCCAATAAATGCTCATCTTTATTACTCCTTCTAGGAAAAGAAACTTAACATGTACATATATGTCGTCAGCACAATGTAAAACTACTACATTTACAAAATTCAAGTTCTGAGGGAAATCGTATTTAAACACTTATTACCTGTATGCTTTAATATAGATGAAAACGCATGAAAGAATTACTACCACTAGGGTAAACTGTCAGTGACGTACGCAGGCGGGAGGGTTTATGGGTGTCGCAACCCCCCTAGATGCAATTTTGTATATATACATATGAATATATACATATGAATATATGCAGTTAGATCGCTGTAACCCCCTTCCCCCCCCTTATGAATTTCTTGCGTACGCTAGCGTAACGAACTCATGGCTACAACCCTCAAATTGAATTCAGTTAGTTTAATGTATATGTGGAATACTACGGATGTAATGAAAGAAAGGTTTTCTCTCTAATTTCATTCTTACCCCTATATTTTAAAATTTTTGTTTACTTTAAAAATACTTTTATTATGAAACGAAAAGTAAATTTCAGTTTTCAGTCAAAGACAGGGTGTGAAGAATATGGTGAGAAATTTTTCTAGACTGCTTCTCTCGTTTGGTTGTGGGTATTGGCGTAAGCAGTGGGGGGGGGGCGTTGATGGGGATTGTAACCCCACATTGCAATGAAATTTTGTATATTTAACATAGGAATATGTGCGTTGTAATTCTGTAACTCCCTATTGAGCCTATAACGCCTTTTACGAACTTTCTTCCTACACCTATGATTGTGAGAGGTCTTACATTTCCTGTTTCGGGCGGTCGTATTATGTACTTAGAATCAGGAGGAGAATATAATTCCTTTAACTTAAATTAATATATATATATTATAATATAACATTAATTATAATTCTTTCAACTTAATTAAGTGAATTTTCATTAAGAATTTCTTATTTGTTACTGTCTCATGAAAAACACAGTTAAAAAGTAGAAACGAATAGTCTTCTAAGAACTACATTGCCTCATAGATATAGAAATAAAATATTAGAGTCATAGGAGAAGAAATAGATTTATGACAAAGAAAGTATGTGGTCTTAGAAGTAAAAAGGATATAATATTAGAAATAAAAAAGGCTTATTATTTGAAAAAAGTATTATCTTAAAAATTGAAAAGTATAGTCTTATAGGAACAGACTTTATAATTTTATTGAAATAGAACGTTATAATTTTATAAGAAAGAAACGTTATATTCTTATAAGAAAAGAACCTTATAGTCTTAAAAATATAAAGAGAGTTTTAGAAACAGAAATCTAATTCTAGAAATCGAAAGTTAGTCTTTGAAATTGAAAGTTGCTCTTCGAAATAGTAAATTAGTCTCATAGATCGCCTTCATTTATTAAAGACCAACTTCATCTCAACACAGCGCTTCATACTAGAAGTTATTATAAGCTGAAAACTAAAGGCTTCTGTAACGTAGAAGCGAAATGCTATCTGAAAATTTGAAAAAAAGTAATATTAAATTTATGAAATGTAAATGTGAGGAAGTTAAAAAAAAAGTTGGAAATTTAAAAGATCCGTGTCTTTGAGTCAGATGACGCTTCAAACCTGGAAGGGGGGACCCCTTCAAGATAAATGCGTCCTAGGAAATGAATTTATCACCTATCACCGTTCTACACTATGTATTAGAGCTAAAATTGGCATTATTTACATTTGCATACGGCCATTATCGCGCTATTGCGAAGGCCTTATGGCTATCAATGCAGATATAACAAGTGATATGGAAACCTTCTTCCGACCTCCCCGGTTTCTTTCTGGCTGGCGGGCACAAATTAGTTGATGCTGATCCCTCCCCCGACTTAAATCGGGAGGGAAACCTGAGGGAACCCCTAAAAATTATCATTTGAAAAAAAAATGTAGGATTCATCGTTATTTATTTTCGTAACCTCGAACTTGGAACTTTTTTGTTTTCATAATATGGCGCGACCTGTTTGAGACGACCAGTTTCGATTACGACCGTTTTGACGAGCAATCGTGGAAAAGAGGTCGCAGGAGGAGGTCGTCGATTTTGTAAGTTGGTTTCTGAACCCACCGTAGAATTACTTCATTATATTAATTTTCAATGACAGTAATTAGCGTAGAAACGCATATTCCAATAGAAATTGTTGGTTGATAGTTGTAGGATGCATCATAAGGCATATCACTCTCCGGTTTGCCATTCATGACCTATAAATACAGCCACTTGTTTTGAATACCCCCCATCAGGTTGTGAGGTGGCGTGTTGCCTAAAAAAAATCCCCTCCCCACCCCACAAGCCACAGTCTATCAGCTTCACACTTTCCCCCAAAAGCACAATGAAACGATGACTAGGGGATTCGGCTTTGGATAAAAGGGGAGAACGTAGATGGGGGGGGGGGGATACCCCCTAAAATCTGGCCTCTAGTGCCAATAACGCCTGCCATATTTGCATTGTACCTCCACCACGGGTACCCCGGAATTCCTCCCCTTATTTTGCTAGTATTTAGTGGGGTCAAACCTCCGCTGAATGCTCCAACATAACCTCACGCCATAGCTTAATTTCAAAACAATACAACAAAACGCGTTAAGCTGTTAAGCTGGACTGGTTTGTTTATGTTTTATAGTGCAAGGACAGTTAAGCTTACGTTGCCCAGGAATGAGGTTTTTCGAGTACTCCAGACCACTGTCGCCGAGGCAAGGAAACCCTGAAGGTTAAGCTTAAACGATTTAACTAAATTATAGCATATTTTATAAACCCATTAGATTACTATAACCTTTAAACAACAAATTTATTGTACTGATTACATATAAAATTTTACGCGAATATTCCTGCTGCCTATGTAAACTTCTAAATTTCATTTGAATTGTTGAGCTTTCTAAAAAATCGCACCCTAAATTAAAAAAAAAAAAGTATTTTATTAATGAAATGTAAATTGTTAAAGACATTGTTCTTTTTTTGGCAACATCGTTAAAAATATGAAATGGAACAAGCGGGTGGAAAAACTAAAAGGCAAGTAAGTACAACAATAGGTTTAATAAACAAATTATCGTGTTCTGTCCCTAAGGTTTTATTATTTAGTTTATACTACCCTTACTTATAGTCATCTTATTTACTGTAATAGCATTTAGAGAAATTTAAACAAAAATAAGATTAAACTGCTTGAATTTTTTCAGAGAAGGTCCTTAAAAATTATAGAGAGAACTAATAATACAAAGTTGAATACCCTATCGTTTAAGTATAGTATGTTACTCATTAGTAAAATTTATGAATATTCGTTTTATAAAATAGCGCATGATAAAAGGAATAAATATGTAGATAAGTTAGAATTGCAATACTTTAATAATAGTAGAAATTGCAGTGCTAACTTACACTCCCATAAAATAAGAAAGGATTTATTTAGAGAGGGAGATTATATTCATCTATCGAATATTAGAATAGACTGCCTGAGAATATTAAAAATATAAACAGTTACAAATCTGTAATATTTATAGATAAAATGTATGAACCGTTTGTTGAAGTAAGACAGTACGTCAGCAGATTATGCTGGGTATATAACGTTTCAAAATTTTATATTTTTTCCGTGGACCCGTCACATAGATAGGTATCTATGATAGATACTATGATATAACATAGATAGGTATCTATAGGTATCTGCTAGTGTAAATATTTTCTTCCGTACAAACGTAGATATTTTACTGCATAAATGTATATTTAGAATTCCGTAACAGGTAACCTTTGTACATCGAGATAAGAATTAATTATTATAACGAATTAATTATTAATAAATTAATTATTATAAGGAATTAGTACCTTATTGTAAATCTTGTGATAAATAAATAAAGTATTATTATTATTATAAATTATAGAACTAATCTAACAGTATAGCTTAGTTAAAATGAATTTAAATGAGCATATCGCAGTGACTAGGTCAATTTATTTTAACCTGTTAAACGGGGAATAAAATTTTGTGAAACTCGTTTCATACTGGCGACTTTTTTTGGGGGGAGACATTTTGGTAGTCTTCCGGGCATGACGAAAAATGTCGTCATACCCAGTTAACAGGTTAAGGAGATACTTTTTGTTAAAAATGTGTAGTCTTCCGGGCATGACGAAAAATGTCGTCATACCCAGTTAACAGGTTAAAAATTAAAATATTTTTTCAGGAATTTAAATTAATTAAAGCAATAAACGGAATAAAATCTAAAGAAATTAAAATAAATATAGCGATAGAGTAAATCTCGAGATCCATGACAAAAATATCGAATAAGTAAGAATATTCTAATACCGTGGCAGTACTGCATCCAGTGAAAAAAAAGAAGAAACAAGTGAATCTATGAAACAGGGAATTCTAGAAGTCATGAGCACTTTTGAACAACTAAAAAAATATTTCGAAATTCTAAAAACTAACACGGAAAACCAAATTAAAATAAAAAATTTCTTCTGTTCATGAAATATTTAACTTCCGCTTCTGGCGCTAAAAATTCTTTTCGGTTTTAAGAAAGAAGATAATTTACCGTTTCAAATAAATTTGACTCAAAAGACCTCAAAAATTTATTCTGTTTTAAACCTCGTTGCCCCTTTGCTCTAGTGCGCTTTGTTTCCAAGGACTTAATTCCTCCGCAAAAGATTTATTTTTTCATAGTTATTTTACTTTGATTCTAAAGATTTTATTCTCAGCAAGAAATACCTGCAATGTTATACGGGGCAGAGACTTGGCCAATTACAAGAGCGCATGAAAGGAAGATGGAAGTGGCTGAGATGAGAATGTTGAGGTGGATGAATGGTGTTACAAGGAGGGATAAAATAAGGAATAACCTAATTAGAGGTACGGTCAAGGTTGGACCCATAGGAAGAAAAATACAAGAACATAGGTTAAGATGGCTTGGGCATATGGAGCGGAGAAATGAGGAATATGTGGGAAAGGTATTGGATAAGCTGGTGGTAATGGGTAAGAGGAAGAGGGGAAGACCACGGCTGAGATGGAAGGATAAAGTGACCGAAGATCTGGAAGAGTATGGATGGAGTAGAGAAGAGGCATTGGATAGAAAATTGTGGAAGGGAAGATTAAAAGACCATAACGCCGATAAGAAGAAGAAGAAGAAGAAGAAGAAGGTGATGATGATGATTTTACTTTGATTCTAAAGATTTTATTCTCAGCAAGAAATACATATTTCTCTTTAGTTTGTTATGTTCTAGTTTTTATCGTTTCGTTTCACATGAGTTTGCTCTTATTTGTAAGGTTCATATGGATAGTTTTAAATTTTCACCGTTTATAAAGACAATGGTGGACATTGGAGTAACAAAACAGGGACTAGGCGTGGCTTCATCCACCTTAGAAAAAAAAATAGCGCCCCCTAGGAAAAGGAGGAATACAAATGAATGATACGTTGGGCTCGAGGTTAAAGCCCCACCTCCGAGATCTCGAGGCTAGCTAGCTACGCCAGTGACAATTTCGCAAACCATGATTCAAAAATCTAGATTCTAGACAAAAATGTCTCCTTTTATCCATGTTGCAATTTTTAAATATTTTGTTCCTGGAAAAATCGTCCTGGATGTTCTCATATGTTTCTTTTTTCATGTCGGAAACGCCCTCTATCATTGCTTAAAATACAGAAGTTTAATCTCCGGATTTGTTTCCCTTCCCGCACGTTACTACGGCGCTGGAAATATAGACGATACGCGAGCCAGGACATAATCGGCAATTACTCGAAATGCTACCGTTGCCGGCTAGCATGGTTAACCAACCATTCGGCCTGGAATGATATGCCTCTTCACGAATACGTGCTAGGAATGGGAAAAGATCCAAAAATCCAGGATCACCCGTTTCCTTCACATTGCCGGAACCAGTGGAAACGGTTTAATCTACGCTCCAGGTCCGCGTTTTAACCTGGAATGACGATCCCATCAACTGGGGCATACATTTTCGTGTAAACGAGGAAAAGAAGAGTATGGTATTCCCAGTACTTACTTCTTTAGAGCACGGCGACCCCAGCACCTCGCTTTCATTATCTAAATGGGCCCTCTGTCGCAAAGGTCACCATCATCACACCCTCTCTCTTTTAATCCCCAACTTCCTTAATTAAATATCACTTTGAGCGCTCTGGAGCCACTTCTGCAAGCATTAGGAGAAGAGGACAAATTGATCAGGGATATATAATAATGGCACTTCATGATGGCACAAAAGTGAACAATGCAATCGCAAAATGCTGCCATACATGCATATCAATGAAGATTGTATGCAGACCCATGCGTCTATGGGTGAATGGGTGAAGCTGTTTAGAGGGGCAAGAAAGGGAGGGTGAATTGTGTGAATGGCATTGCCTACAATTACACGATCTTTGGATGAAAGCACAGCGATGTTAAGATCTTTTCGACTCTTGAGCTACGACCTGAGTAAATCCTCCCCCATTCAGGGTGCTGATAAAAAGTGGGGGGAAGGGTGCTAGTAAACTTGATGCAAATTGCCACCTTTTGATGTCTATGTACCCCATTTTCCAATGCTTTCAAACGACTGCGTGGGATCAAATATGGAAGTCGTTTAGAAGAGTTATTGTTCTATTTGGTTTTTAAGCCCGAAAGCTTCAATGTCTCCATCTTTTAGAGGATGGATTTTTTCGTGTAAATTTATGTACTCTAAAGCGACTGAATGTTCCTTTTGGTAAATTCAAAATAGTAGTTTTATGCGAATTATTTGTTGAAGTGCATGTAACATTGATCTTTTAGAAAGTTTGGCATTACAAGTCCTATAAAAGCTTCCAAATTACATATTGTAAGGCAAATCTCAAAGTAAAATATTTAGGGGAATTTCTAAAATGTTGGGATTCGATGAAAATTGGCGACTGATGAATTTTATAGAAGATATTAAATAATAAATTCTATGAACACACACATTTCCGAATCAAAGAGTATATGCTATTTTCTAAATTGTAGATTGTATGAAATCTTTTTAATACAGCTTCCATGAAAAATTTTAAAACTTTGGTATTGCCTGAAATTTTGTATACCATAGATTCCATAAAAGCTTCCTACTCGTAAATTATATGCAAGCTTCCTAATCATTTTTTTTTAAATTTAATTTACTTTATATGAAAGCTTCCTAACTATAAATTATACGAAAGCTTCCTAATCATAAATTTTATGAAAACTTTCAAATAATAGATTTTATGTACATTTTTAATCAGTTGTAAGTAAATTGAAATTCTCGAAGATTTAGTATCGCATAAAATATCACAAATTCTAAATTTCGTGGAATCCTGATAGGTATGACTTCCATGGAAAAAAAACCCAAACCAAAACAAAAAAAAACAAAAACACACGTCATATAAATCCCATGAAATAATATTTGCATGTTTCCATTCATATTACGTAACAAGCAGACTAATACCTTTGGACAATGGAACTTAATTCTGCTAAAAATTAAAAATTTATAATTTTAGTACTAAGTATATAAATATTACATATGATATTTTAATTTATTGCACCAAAAAGAATCCATATTTACTTGAACACGACGTGGTTTTTATGATATAGGTTATTTCATTATTATAGGTATCGCGGATTATAGAAATTTACGAGCAAAGAAACCTTAAAAATATATTTTGCAAAGTAATTTCTTCTGGCGTTTAAACCTATCGTTGGAAAATAAAAAATTATTAAATAATTCAACCCTTCGGAACTTTCTTCTCACGTCATTTTTTAATTTGTCCCGTAATAAATATCCTCGTGCTTTAAGGAAAAGATTGTCCTAAACTGAGAATTACCTAATGTCAGTCACGATATCATAAAATACAAAATGACGTCATAAAAACTTGCTGACATCATGATTAGTCGATAATAATGGCATAGAGGTTAGAGTAGTGCGAAATAAGTCATTTCGATGATTGTATTATCTATGGTTCTTATCCCTTCAGAAGAATGCACACTTAAACTCAATCTTACAATCATTTGAATGACTCACTCGTTCAAAGAGTTATTATTGAGGGAGTTGAATGGGTTATAATTAAATAAGCACAATGAGTCATAATTGAAAGTGTTGAATGAATTTTCATTCTCATTCATTTTAAGGGATAATTAGCCTTATTCCCTCACTCCCCGCAAGTCTTCAGTAGGATAGGTAATTACATAAAAAGGTTAAACACTGGTAAAATAGCAATGAAAAAGATCACTCAAGCTTTCGGACGCATCAGCAGCAGTCCTTCATCAGGAGTAATGACGATGTTATGTTTCTGTCTCTTTTTTATACTTGAAATTTCTGGAAAACCCTTCATCAGAGTAGTCCCGCAGAATGGGAAAACCCAATGAGAACCAATGGGAGGCCTCCAATAGAATCATGGAAGAACCCCAATAGGGACCAATGAGAAACCCACACTGCGGGTTACCTAATTTGGGGATGTCTCATACATTTCAGAGTAAGAGTTGTTTATAAGTTTCTGGAAGTGGTTGTGATGTATTAATGGCTTTCCCGTGTAGTTTGTAAGTTTCCCAAGATTCTAAGAAGAGTCTACTATTCTTGTTTGTGATGTGACGGTGTAGTATTTTTGTTGAGTCCCAGTCGGGTTCGTGTCCGTGTTGTAAAGCGTGTTCTGCCAGACGTGAGGCTATGTCTCCTTTCGCGAGTGCTTGTTTGTGTTCTTTTTTTCTTGTTTTGATCATTCTTTTTGTTTGTCCTATGTAATGTTTGTTGCAGTCTTTGCATGGTATTTGGTATATGGCGCCTGTGAGATCTTCTGGTGGAACTGGGTCTTTAACTTTTGTAAGTTGTTTGCGAAGTGTTGTGACAGGGGAATAGAATGTTTTGATATTTGCCTCTTTAAGGATGCGAGAGATTGTTTCGGAAATGCCGTGAATATATGGAATAGATATGCGGGTGTGAGATGTATTGTTTAAAGATGTACTATTGGGTCTACAGTTTCTGAGAATGAATCGTTTAGGGTATCCATTATTTTTAAGTGCCGTGTGTATGTGTTTTGTTTCTGTGTTTGAAAGTGTTTCATTACTGCAGTGAGAATTCGCTCTAAGACTTAATGTTTTAACAACGGAAGCTTTGTGGCATGTTGGATGATGCGATTTAAAATCGAGATATCTGTCTGTATGTGTGGGTTTACGGTAAACTGAGGTGAAGATTGAGTTATCGTGAGATCTGTGTACAAGAACGTCTAGGAAAGGGAGTTTATTGTTCTGTTCTGTTTCGTATGTGAATTTTATATGTGAGTTTAAGTTATTAAGGTAATGGAAGAAGCTTTGGAGTGTATTAGTTTTAAGTACAACAAACGTGTCGTCGACGTATCTTTTCCAGAATTTAATGTTAAAATTCGGTGAAGATAAAGCAGTTTCCTCAAATGACTCCATGATCAAGTTAGCTACAACACTTGAGACCGGAGATCC
>QLNU02014802.1:71452497-71475848 GCA_006491805.2 Dysdera silvatica | reverse complement strand
TTGGCCTCCAAGAAACGATGCAATATCAATGAAGCAAAAAAAAAGAAAATTCTGATTAAATAAAACGAATGGAAATATTCGATCGTATTTTATAAAGCATACCAAGTTTTCAGTAAATCTGAATGTTCATTTCATAAATTTTGAAATTATTTAGAGAATTTGCCTCAAAAATAGAATGGAGCGAGGTCGGATTGTGATAGTCGCCTCTTAGAAGTAGTAATTCATGGTAATTGCCAGAGGTGAAATAATCTAGAAAAGGGCTATATGTAGGAACTTGCAAAGATCTCTACCGTCATTGCCCAATTGCGAAAATGAGGGCCGATCAACCGCTGAAACAACGGCACTATCTTTGCCCGCTCGTCATTTGGCTGGTAAGGAAGAGCAAGAACAACAACAGGATGAAGAAAAAAGTTAAGCCACGAATGGGAGAACGTTGCGTAGGTGTTGCGGCCAATCATCGAAGAGGATTTCAAACGGCTAAATCTTTCAGTATTTCATCAGGATATGGCTACGGTTGATCGGTCGGTCCACCCCAGCCCATCCATTCTTCCCCTCGATTTCTTCGCCAGCTCAATGCCTTGTTTTCTCCCCCCTTCTTCTCCACCCATTTCCCCCACCCCACCTTTTTCTTTGATCTACTAAATCAGCTAGATTTTCTCCCTGCTTCTCTGATCAAAGTCGATCCCTAAAGTTGCTTATTGCAGAGCCAGGTCAAGCAGGCTACTTGGGCGTATCGGTGGAGTTTGATTTTTTTTAACTTCTTAACTCGAGTTGAGAAGTTTGATCCGTAAAAAGCTTAAACTTTTAGGTTCGCAATTCTGTCAGAGATCGAAGTTCTATCTCAGAATTAGTGAAGCGGTTGGAGCATTCGACAGAATTTACCGGCATTTCTTAAATGTTCTATTGTAAACTAAACAATTTGCTATTCAACCTTAAATTACGACAGATGTAATTTTTGCTTTAGCAAATGAAATTTAGGTAAATGTTTTAGTACTGATTTAATTTAACGCCTAACCATTTTCTTTTATGCTAACTATAATAATAATAGAAATAAGTTTTTAAACCCTAGACACATGTGCGATATACATGAGTTAGAGGCGCCAATTGGGGCCAAGTGGGGCACCAATATGAAAAAAGCCATTGAAGGTCCTTGAATAGAAGCACCTGTATATGTGCGTCAGAAATCCAGACCCGTAACTAGACGTATTTTACATGGGCTTAAAATTCAATAAAATATTCAAAATAAAATTTTAAATTAAAATTCAATAAAATAAATTAAAAATATAATTTTGATGAATTTTATTAATGTATTTAATAATACTAAATAGCTAAGTAGACTAATACATTTAACATAAATTTTGCATTCATAACATATAGAGGTATACTAAAATTTATAATTTCCCTTGTCCTTATCATAAAATAGATAAAGCTTAAAGCTCAGTAAATAACATGGTGTGTAAAGGAACTCTCGTAGAAATACATTTCCAACATATTTTTAACTTTGAAGGATAATTTCCATTTTCATGTACAATTTTATACAAAAAAAATTTAAAGAAAACTTCAAATAATTTAGTACGAACAAAAATATTTTTCAGGGGGCTTAGCCCCAGAGCCGCAACATGGCTACGCCCCTGCTGTGGTCCAATAAGCCAACCAGAATTTATAAAGGAAGAACCGAAACAATAACAATTAATGTATTCGGCATTTCATCTTTAAAGATATTATATATTATCTATTATCCATCAAATTTAGAAGGGACAATTTCTTTAATGAACTAAGAAAAAGAATGTTATATTTTCTGGACTAGTTGATTATTTTATTTTTCTCTCTCTTTTAGTGCATCAATGAATATTATATTTAAATGTTACTACATATAATATTTTAGAAATTTAGTAGGCTTTATTTGCAAAAACTGCGAAACGTACGTGAATACAATTCTTGAATTTGACCGTTTTCAAGTTCCAGTTGGTTACCTTGAATGAGATCAGTATCACGCAAAGTCATCAATTAAGACCAGCGTAAATTCGAGACACCATTGTAATTTACAATGCCGGTGTTCAAGTAAATTTAAGGCTATTGTCATAAATGAGTAAATGTAAATATCTTCATCAATATGGTGCAATTCTTCGTTTTAAAGGGCCGGAGACCATTTTCTGCGTGAAACGTGGGTTCAGCAAAGAGTGAAAATCATGGAAAACCGGAAAAAGAACCTTCAGTTTTACCCAAGAAATAAACAAGAAAACAAAAGTGTTAAACTGCGAGATCACTTTCACGGTTAAAGAAAAGGACGCTTTAATCTCTTGCAGACATGCAATAAAATTCCGTTATGTGTACTGGAATTGAAATTTGAATTTTCGAAAATAAGCAGAGAGGTGGTTCAAATTACTTCAAAACGAGTAAAACTATCTTCAAAGAAAAACTCTGTAATTTTTTTCTCCTATGATCTTCATTTCTCCCTCCTTTATGTGCAAGGCTCCCGGAGTACCTGAGGTTTTAGGCTGGCGAATTTCATAAAATGCCTTTTGCATTTCGGGGCAAATAAAATATACATAAGTCTCTCTGGAGACCTGACGGAAAGGTGCGCGTTTCATTACTACGCGAGAGGGCTTTAAAAGTATAGGTAGACAGTGGTACTATTGCCACCGTATTTCCTTTAGTTCCACTCCACCGTCTTCGGCGCCATTATCATACATTTGTATACGATCTTTTAAAAATTACATTGGGTTTGCCAGGGGCATTTCGGATCGTTTTCCCTCTAGTTCTTCATTTAGTTATTGAAAGAAAACTCTTTTTCTTTCGCTTTATTTGGATGTTTCGCAGCTTTTGAATTTCTTTTCTTTTGATACGGTGTCATCTTGCCTTGTTATTGGCAGAAGCGCAGGCACGTCGTTTTCCGTAAAAGGATGATATCGACATGGAAAGTGATCCGAGATAATGGATGGGTATTTCATTCAAAGGGCTTTCAAATGGTTAAATTAGACTTTGCGGCCCAATGTGATGGCAAATTGTGAGAGATGTGTAGCGTGTCCTTCATCCCAAGAATTTTAAACAGTGTTATTTTTGCGTCGTGTGTCATTAACAAAAAGATCTTAAAATCGAGACAAAATGTTTGATACGTAATTATTATTCACAGAACGCAAATTATGGAAAGTTTGCGAATGTTTTAGAAGTTTAAAAGGTTATTTAGAAAATTCTTGATGCTACCCAATACCACTCAAGTCAAATTGTTAAAAAGGTAAATTAAAGATCAAACTTCAAAATATATACATATGCAAATTGAACTTGAGTTTCTAATACCGAAGCTTTGGGACAAGGCTGGAAAACATTTGCGGAGAGAGATATATAACCGACGTGTCTTGAACATGTTCAATAATTCTAGGTACGTCCAGTAAACAAATCTAAGTGCACACTCTAACATCTAATGCACCAAATTTTATTCAACATCTCCAACCAAATATTTATTAATAAAATTTAAAAATGTACAGAGGTATTATATAAATTCAACGTTGGCGTATGTAGGGGTGGTTGAAAGGATCATTATCCCCCTATTGCGATGGAATTTTTTATATATATACATATGAATATATATATAGAGTTGTCGCTCTGTAACCCTCCAAATGCACTTCATGCCCACGCTGATGAACTTTATATAATGTAAATAAACGAATTTGCATTTAATTGAAGGCAAATGCAAAATTAATTTACAAAACCTTATAAATCGGTTTACTCATATTTGGGAAGAGAAATTTCATTAAGTAAAAACTGATTTCTCAAATTAATTAAATAATAAATAAATCCAAATTTAATTAAACGCTAACGAAACTATTCTGTGTTAAACATGATATTAAATGAAGAAATATTTTTAAAATATAACGTTTAATAAACACAAAAAGATAATTTGATAAGTTTCGAAGTTAATTTGTAAACTAATAAATCGAAAAACAATTTTATTAATTGATTTATATTAAAATAAATGTAGACGGCAACTTAACTATAATCTGAAATTAATAAGTGTTTATATCATAAGAGTTGTAAATATATGTAAATATCATAAGAGTTGTAAATATATGTAAATATCATAAGAGTTGTAAATATATGTAAATATCATAAGAGTTGTAAATATATGTAAATATCATAAGAGTTGTAAATATATGTAAACACCATAAGAGTTGTAAATATACGTAAATATCGTAAGAGTTGTAAATATTTGCAAATATCACAAGAGTTATAAATATATATAAATATCGTAAGACAGTAAACTGGAAACTTGTGAAACATACATTATATCATACATCAAAATAAGGCTTATGAAACAAATGTTTTAAACAAGGGGTAATTAAAAAATAAGTTATAATTTTTATTCCTAATTTTTATTACGGAATAATGTTCGTTACTGATATTTCTAATACTAAACCAGTGGTTGTCAAAGTGATGGCCACGGCGTGGGATCCATTACCATTAGGGTGCTGTAAATAAAAGCGCCCTTACAACAATACCATACTAAGGGCGCCGTAAATGCACCAAGTATGTTGCAAGCCGAAAATATTCAAGAATCCCAATACTAAACTTTTTTCCAAGTACAGTTCCTTAGACAAAGTCACATAAAAAATAAAACATTAGATATTTTTATTTTAATGAGTTTATCTGTTGGATATAAACATTTGTAGACGATCTTAATGCGATTTACATACATTGCAAGCAACACAAAGAAACAGGGACAGGTGTATATTTGGAATACTAGGATGTGAAAGTACGTAAGATTGGGAGATGTCAGCGTGAAAATCAGAAAGATGAAATGGCGATAGGTAGCACATATTACAAGAAAAACTGACCATTGACGGACAGTTGAGATTTTTAATTTGGTTCCAAAAGACTTTGAATGATATAGGAAACGTCTACAGATTGGCTGTGGCTGAAATAAAAAAAACAAAGGACGTGAGATGGTACGGGAAACGGATTGCTCAGAAGGAACATGCACGGGAAGCATTTGAAGACACCTTCATTCAGCAGTAAATAGACAATAGTTGAAGGTGATATACATGTATACGAATATAAATAACAGGTAAATCAGAAATCAAAGCTGAATTTTCAAACTTCGCCCATTTATTTGTACTTTCTAAAAAGTAACCTTTAAATATGAGTTTTAATGTAATATGCCGCGATTTGTAGATATTGAAGGAGCTTTGGGCTATTTTAATTTTAATATTTAACTTTTTTTATTACATATATATCATCATCATCATCATCATATTCAACCATTATCTATCCACTGCTGGATGAAGGTCTCTCCAAATGCTTTCCACACAAGTCTATCCTGAGCAATTCGCTTCCACGTCACCCCAACCTGTTTTCTTATTTCATCCACCCATCTAGTTTGAGGACGTTTTCTAGGTCTTCGGTGGTCTCTTGGAATCCAGTTCAGAATTTCTGTTGTCCATCGTTGATCAGTTCTTCTTGCAATATGCCCAGCCCATCGCCATTTCAGCCCTTTTACTTTAACAATGATGTCCTCTACTCTAGTTTGCTCTCTCACCCAAGTGTTTCTTTTTCGATCTCTCCTAGTTATTCCAAGCATGCACCTCTCCATGCTCCTTTGCGTTGTCTGTAACTTTCGTATTGCTCCAACTGTTAGACTCCATGTCTCTGATCCATAAGAGAGGACTGGCAATACACACTGGTTGAAGACCTTTCTTTTTAGACACAAAGGCAATTTCCCCTTCAGGATAAAACTGTTTCTTCCAAATGCACTCCAGCCAAGTTTAATACGTGTATACACACACACACACACACACACACACACACACACACACACACACACACACACACACACACACACACACACACAAATAACTACATATTTTTTTGTCCCAGGAATGATAGATAGAAATTATATTTTGAGTAGACCTCAGACTTTGTGCGCCATGGACTCTCTTTAGCAGTCTGGTAGGGAATTAATGAACTTCCCATCTCATCTATAAATAAGGATAATGCCATAGGGTCCATCATTTACTTAACCAATTAAATGAAATAGTAAATTTTGATAAAAAGTTAGTGAAAATAAATAACCATACACATTTTTGTAATTTTTTGGAACACAAATCACTTTATGGGTCCGGAAAATTTTGCTTTAGCTCTTTATTTACCGGGCGGTACTCTTTGAAGTCGTCCCATCACATTAACTGGCATATTTAATGCAAATCGCTTGCTCTCTATTCATTTTCAACTTTTAACGAATATCATGATATCATCATTGTACCAGTAAGCTATTACCATCATCGTCCTCGTATGTAATTCATATATAAACTTACCATATGCAAATTTAAACATGTATCTCAGGTTGAATAAATTATTATCATTATTATTATTATCTCCCCTAAGATAAATTTTAGATATTATTTTAAAAAAGTTTTAGCCCAAGATCTTGCGAAACTAAACCAATAAATCGATCTCAGCCTCCCTACCCATCTAAAGACCCCGCCTACGCCCCTGATAGTGGCAATGTAATTGTTACTTAATTATGAATTCAAACATTTAATTTTAAATCTACGACATTAACTTCAACCTTAGTGATTATAAGCAGCAGTATAAAACCTCTTTAACACTGCACATGAGTCCCAGTTGGAAATTATTGCTGTTTGTAGCGATTTGGTGGTTATGACCGTCGAAGTGGTTGAAGCCACTGAGTTGTGTTTAAGTAGTTACTGGTTATGTGTAAATGCGTTGTGATTCGGAGGTCACGTGCTAAGCCATCGGTCCCATTCTGGATGATCCATAGCGGAATCATAGGAAGCAACATACACAAATCATTATTTATATCCGGGACAGTGGAATTAAATGTATATCCGGGGCAGTAAAATTATATCTATGTCCGGGAAAATAAAACTATATCTCTATATCAAGAACAATGGAATTAAATATATATCCAGGACAATAAATTATATCTACATTCGGGACAATGGAAAATTATATCTATATCCGGGACAATAAAATTATATCTATGTCCGGGAAAAGAAAACTATATCTCTATATCAAGGACAATGGAATTAAATATATATCCAGGACAATAAATTATATCTACATTCGGGACAATGGAAAATTATATCTATGTCCAGGACAGTGGAAAAATCTATATATAGTTAAATCTATATCCCGGGACAATGGAGTTAAATCTATATCCAGGAAAATGAAATCGAATGTACATCCGGGACAATGGAGTTAAATCTATATCCAGGAAAATGAAATCGAATGTGCATCCGGGACAATGGAATTAGATCTATATCCGGGACAATAAAATCATATCTATATCCGGGACAATGGAAAATTATCCCGAATAAAATTTTAGTAAAAGGCGGAAGAACATTTAATTCAACTCTCAAGAAAATAGAAATTTCTTTAAAAAAAATATAAAAGTTAAATTTTCGACCTCATATAACTGAAAATTAGTTTACTGAATGATAAAGAAATTTATTAATTAACTATTAATGGAGTCGACTATTCATTGGGAACTTTTAAGGAAAATCTTTAGAAAACTAGTCGCTTTTCCGAGCCAAACCTTTTAGTAGAATTTAAGGCAAAAGCTGTAAAATAAAACTATGTTTTCACTTTACTTTACGATTAACGTACAAAATATTATATACAGATTTCAAAACTTTTCCTACATATTTATATAAAACAAATTATATTTTATATTTAGGTTTGAATTGGTATAATTATTTAACTAAAAGGTCCAAGAGATAAAACTTGTTAAAATTCAAGGGTATTTTTTTTTATTGTAGACTGGAAATTAAAGTTTCCTGGGAAAAATAATTTTTACTTTAAATATATAAAATTTCAACCACTAATTAACTGTAATCACTGATTATTAAGAATAATAATAAAACATTACCCAGAGAAAAGAAATCAATAAAACATTTTTAACGTTACAAGATTTTTCATTAACAAAGAGAAATACGAAATAAATAAGCGATTTGAAAATTTTCCAGATTTTAAAAATGATTATTTATGATTTAAATAAATATAATGGAAACACTTTTACTAATTGTAATGAAGCTATTAGTTTAATGTATGTGTCTTGTTTACGTAATATTATAAGAAGAATTACAAGTTAAAATCGAATGAGGCAAGCTCTCGTCAGCCCTTTTAGTAGCATTTAAATATGGTGAATACATATATATGTTTTCATTTTTATATGAAAAGTGCGGTATATATATATATGTAAGTGTATATGTGTGTGTGCGCGTATGCTCCCATGAATTAAAATTAAACGTATATCCAAAACTCATTTTAGAATTTCAGTGTTGACTCTAGATTCCACTAAAATTACAGTGAACGATAAAAGATAATTTCATAAAATATTTGGCGCTGTTACTTAGAGAAAAAAGTCTTTCAGTTGTTTCGATAGCCATATATCCTCTTCATCAGAAAATAACGACTTCCGCTAGTAACGTTGAGCGGAGTTGCCATTGCGTTGGTTGGAAACTCGTTTTTTGTTTGCAAAATATTCTGAGCGTTGGTGGTGTTGTCTTCAGCCGTAAGATATAATAAAGTTTTAAGTAGGCGAGATTGCGTTATTCAGTGATATGTAATCAACCGCAACGTCCGCATTGGAAGGGTGTGGAATGCTTCTAAAAGTCAACTCACCGCTTTTGACCCGAATCTCTCACCAGCCTATACGAGTTGTTAACCGGCAAAATAGCAACTCCGAACAATATTACTGGCAAAAATAGAAATCATTATATTCTGATGAAGATGATAACTATTGAAACTACTGTAAACTATATTCACCTCCATATAATTATACAAAATAATTTGTGAAATCATTCTTGTATTAGATAAGTGCAGTATATTGCAAATAAATCGAACAATTATATCGTTCATCATACATATATATATACCACTCAAAAACTCTGCTTTACGGTATGGTTATTATAGTATTCCAGTCTTCAAAAACAACAGAAAACGTGCCTCAAGTATCGTGATATGATATTTATTTAGCTCATGTGATTATGTTACAGGTCATAAGAGAAGCCATCACACACAACACGCAGTATTATTGAAATATACAGCATATTAAACACCATATTATACATTAGCATATTAAATATACATAGAAGTAAAATATTACTAACAATTGCATAAATGCTTCATTTTTCTAATGCAACCGCTCCATTGATATCACAGCATTATATATATATATATTTCAATATATTTTTGAAGTTTAAAAACATGATAAGTGAAACTACCATAAAAATTTAGAAAACTGGTTTATAATTGCTGAAATGTAGTTAGTTTGTAAAGTTCCAAAATACATTTGAAAGAGCGTAAGTGATATTTAACGTAATATATACGGTTCTTGATTACTTTACATCACGAAGGAGGTCGGATTAAAGCATAGACGAAAAGAACATACATATAAGATCAGCCGTTTTTAAGGAAATTGGCAAAGTGATGACCAAACGCCACTTCAAATGCTATTGAAAAAACATTATTTTTTGTGGTTAATTGAAAAAAAAGTATTTATCAATCTCTTAAATTAGTCAAAATTAAGTTTTCGAGTAGTTTCGTGGACAAAAGTAATTCAATTCAAATTTATTTTCGGGCAGAAACGATTATGGAATAAAAAAAACATACAAATAATCGATCTGCTCGGGCAGCTATGGGTAGAGACTATAAGGTCTGACAGAGTCCCAGCTGCCCGAGGCAAAATAACTAAATAAATTAAAATAATTATAACAAGCATAAATCAATAAAGTTATGCAAAAAATTTGTTTTCCAAAAGATATTTATGTAGATATTTTTTAAAAAGTGGGAGTGAACTCAAAATTTTAATTCTGTCAGGAAGAGGGTTCCACACCCTAGGGCCCATACAACCCGTGCATACCAATCCAAGATTTGTTTTGGAGAATTCTGGTATTAGATTATTTAGATTTCTTGTGAAGTGATTATGTCCAGGTGGGATTAAGGACATAAGATTAAGATATAAAACGATTCATATGGCATTAAACATAAAAATATAGATCTCGTAAATTAGTAATTTTTCAATTAGTAATATTTGAGTATTATTGGAAGATGAATAAAAGGAGTGAGACACATGACTATTGTAAGACAAAAGTGAAATAAAATGCTTCTGAAGAGCAGTAATCCGTGAGAGATTGTATTTTGTGGTACAGCCCCAAATCAGTGAGCAATAATATATGTTAGAGAAAATCAAAGAAAAGTAAAGATTTAAAAGAATTGGAGTGGGTAAATAATATGCAATATTTCTTATTATTCCCAAATTTCTACTAATTTTCGTACATATGGTGTGAATATGGGTGTCCCGTTTTAAATTAGATTAAAATGTTATAACAAGAAAATTAATTTCTTTTGAGAATGAAATTGATTCATTATTAATATTAAGATGAAAATTATTTAGATTAATATTTCTTTTATTTGTGAATAAAAAGCTCTTAGTCTTTGTTCTGTTAAGGGTTAAGTAGTTAATGTTAAAGAAGTTAATAATGTGTTTAATATCTTCATTAACTATTGTGATTAGGTTGTTAATATCAGTATGTTTAGAGAAGATACTTGTGTCATCAGCGAAGCAAATTGGTTCGAAGGATGTTGGTAGATAAAAAATGTCATTGGCATAAAAGTTAAATAATAATGGTCCAAGAATAGATCCTTGGGGCACACCACATAATGAATCGCGGAGTGTACAGCGGCAGCCATTTCTGTGAACATATTGTTGTCTGTTAGTTAAATAGTTTTGGAAAAGGATATTTCAAGGGCCACGGATACCAGCTAGACTAAGCTTATATAGTAAACGTTCATGGTTAATTGTATCAAAGGCCTTCGACAGATCAAAAAACACACCAACTGCTGCTTGTTTAGAATCCAGAGAAGAGTAAATAAAATCTGTAACTGCAATTAAAGCTTATTCCACTGATCTACCCTCCATAAATCCGAATTGATTTAGATGAATTTGTTTAATGAGAAAAAGCTATATAATCTTTTATGGAGTATCTTTTCAAAAATCTTGGCAAAAACTGTCAATATTGATATTGGTCTGTAATTGGCAATCTCATATCTATTTTCTTTTTTAAATACAGGTGTAACTGCTGAAATTTTAAGATCTTGTAGAATAACACTAGTGAAAATAATTAGATTATAAATGCGGGTGAGAGGCCGCAGTATAATATCTGAAACATAGGTCCAGGACCCTTATTAAAGTTAATTTCCTTTATTAGTTTAGCAATCTCAGCGGGTGTAACTGGTGAAAGAAATAGTGAATCTTTAATGTCATAGTTGTAGCATCCACTATTCAAATGAGACATTGTATTATGGGCCTGTGCCAATGCAAACGGAAAATCGATAAAATAGTTATTGAAGGTTGTAAGTATTTGATTTTCGTTGGTAATAGTTTGATTTCCAATAACAAGGCTACTAATTGGGTTTCTAGATGCTTTAGTACTACCAAGGAGTTCATTTAATCCCAACCAATTTTTTTTAATCGAAACCATTAAAGAAATTTTCGAGATAGTTTCGTTTTGCTAGTTTTAATTTTTTTGTTTAAGTTATTTCGAAATTTACGAAATGCAGTTAGGTGATCAGATGATTTGTATTGTTCGAAGCTTGAGAAAAGTCTATTCTTTTTTTTATTTCTTTTAGAAGAAAATTATTGATCCATGGTTTTCTGATCCGCTTACTTCTTGCAATATTTTTAATAATAAAACATTTGTTGTATATATTAGTAAAAGTTTGAATAAATAGATTATAAGCTCGTTGAGCATCATTCGAATGAAGTAAAGTGGTCCAATTGATTTTTGTTAATTCTGATTTAAACAAGATTAGGTTACTTTCAGAAAGATCCCTTATCGAAAAACAGCTTCCAAATATATTACGATGAAAATCTTGAATATTATTAGTTATAAAAATAGGTAGGTGATCACTTATATGGTATGTGAGTACTCCTGAAAGGTGTGGATAAGTATTAGTTATACAGAGGTCAATCATAGTTTGGGAGTGAGATGTTATTCTAGTAGGGACATTGATTGTAAAATGAAAACCGCTAGTATGAACTATATCTTCTAAATTTTTAGCATTAACGTTTTGGTTTGAACTCATGTCAATATTTAGATCACCAAGTATAATTAATTTCAATTTTCAATTTCAGTGTCAACAAAATCCATAAAGGTCTTTAAGAAAGTTAAAAATTCCGCAATGTCATCATTCGGTGGTCTATATATTGTAGAAATAAGGATTCTAAAAAGATTTTATGACTATGATTTCAATGTATAGAAATATTCCACTCCAATGATTATAATTTGAATATGAGATTGATTGATGCACGTAAATTGCCACTCCACCTCTGCGGCCATTCTGGCGGCATTCAGTAAATAGGCTGTATTGAGCTATATGCAAAGAACAGTTAGGTTGAAACCACGTTTCAGTAATATAGATAAAATGAGTAATATTTTTTAGTTCATTCAATAAATCATTAAGAAAATGAATTTTATTCAAAAGGCTGCAGGTATTTATATGTAGTGAGAATAAGTTATTTTGGGAGGATTGAGTAAAAATTACTTTTGAACGTCGGAAATATTGACCACATAGGTTGCTGGTGCTATTTACAGGTGTGGAACATATCACGATAATTAAAAAATTTTAGAATAATTACAGTATATTAATTAGAAAAACAGAACCTTGACAAATAAGGTTCTAGATAATATTAATTACAGAGGAAGAATGAATAATTTTGATGAAAAAAAGCGAGGAAAAAGCTTCTTAGCATAAATTTTATAATCTGTATAGTGTAAATGAAAAATTAGTATTATATATATATATTTTTAATTTTTTAAATACATATACGTATTTTGCTTTAAGTAGCTCTCTGATTTAATGAAAATGTCTCATTTTCCCTATTGCCTATGAAGATATATTTTCATAAAATTAATTTTTGATACAAGAGGACCCTTAATCTTTTTTTGAAAAATTAACGAATACCTCTAAGGAGGGACTGAAAACATTATTACCTCCTTCTCAAAGCTGTCGAGAATTTTAGTGAATGTACAAGATACCAAAACGCTACAAAAATAATTGATACTGCTTGACAATTAGTAATGAGCTAAAAAGTACCTTATTTTAAAATGTGACTGTAAAACTTTTGAAAGTAAATGCATAGCAGGTTCGGGCAAATAAAATTTTTAAACGGCTAGGAGGGGCTCGAGCCCCCTCTTCTCCCATATGGCACCTATGTCACTAACTAAGCACATGCATAGTTTAAGTTTTCTTTTAATTATTTTTCTTTCTATTCAAAATACTAAAAAAAAATAATAATTTAGAGAGTTAGCGGCTTATGATTAACGCCGTATTATTCTAAATATACAGTTTACATTTATTCCCATATGTATAAATATTTTCTATTTACTCCCTGTCTGTATATACAATTTCCATTTGTTAGTTAATAATTGAAAAAATTCAAAATTTTTGCTCCCCTAATTTGCTGCTGCACGGCAAAGGCTATCTGCTTGCAGAGAAGCCACCATACAGTTGCATTCATATTGCTGCCGATTTTATCCACGCTACATAACGATCAGATCTAAAAGCTCACTAAGAACACCTTTAAAAGTTAATTCAACATTTCTATAAAATTTACATACAAAAATAGGCTGAACACAGAAAAAATAATAATAAAGAAAGAGAGCCCTTTTATCGGTGTAGCGTCTATTTTGAATGTAAATTTTCTTCTCAAAATTTTACATTTTATTCCAGTTCCTGTAAATTTCACATTTTCAAAAATCTTCAGTACTAATACAAGCTACTGAGGAATCAATTATTTTGTACATTTATTTTTATCTGAATGGTTGCAAAAATAAAATTCTCTTTCATGGAAAATATTATTCCGAGCAATGCGGCTCACTTTCTAAAAAATAGAATTAAAAAAGCATTGATTTACATATAATTATTTATGCCAAAGGATCCAATCGAAAGGAATCGTATAAAGATCCATTTTAAAGCAAAGTTATTTATGGGAAAATTTCGCACTGAAATGTTATAGAATACTTGTAAGAAACGCGATTTGTGAAAATACTCCATTATATTTCATGTTTAATGCATTTTAAAATCTACATTTATTCTAAATAAATTTCGATTTCATAAAAGTTTTCTTTATTCGTACTGCTTGCCTTTTCCTTTTTAAGTATGAAGTAAGTAAATCAATATTTAATTCGCAATTTTGAACTCCATTTAAATACAAAAAAAAAAGGATCAAATATACATGTATGCAGATAAATAATCTATCAAGAAGAATATAAACAAAATAATGTCAATTTATTATATGTTTAAAGTTTAAATTATATTTTTATTAATACAGAACGCAATTTCTATATGCATGCCAATGGAATGAAATAAGTAAACAGATGCATTAAAAAAATAAAAACCTTGAATAGAAATACAACAGATTAAACAAACGACTGCTATTACAGCAAAATTTAGTTGTTTAAAAAAAAGTCAAAACCTTTGCGATTAGAAATTGACAAAATTTGCAAAAAAAAAAAACATTTTTGACGAGAGCATGACTAGTTACAAGAAATTGAAATGGACTACTGACCATGAATGGGTGAAAGGTGGTTGTCCGGCGAACGCAGCAGCAGCCGCATAGTGTCCTGAAAGATCGACCGGGGGTCCCGCTGACAAGGGGTGAGGTCTATGAGGGTCCCCCAGAACCCCTTGGTGGGGCGAATGCCGCAGCATCAGCATCGAGAAAGAGACGCGGCACGGCCCCACACAAGACTGGTCACTTTTTCTCGTTCATACCCGGCAATGTGAAGTTTTGGCGGGGGTGGTAGGCGCGCATGGAATCAATCGTATGTGATTCTCGGGGGCGGAGTGCGTGTTAAGAACCGCTCTGGGCCATCGTGCGCATGTGCACACGCACTCGCACATGCTTCTCTAGAGAACTCTGATTGGTCGATAACGGAGAGTGACGTATAGGATCTTGCCAAGAGGAGGGTGTTCGGAGAGAATGGATCCCCTAAGCAAAGTTCAAAAGAGAAACCAAAACACTTCGACGACCGAAGACGGCAGAAATCAAGCGAAGAGATCTGCGGCTTTCTGGAAAAAGGCGAAATCTTAAGCGAAATAGACATCAGGTAAGTCGCACAAAAATACTAAAAGTTAAATGAAATTTCGCATCTTCTGTGGGCGATGCAACCTTAATTTCGAATTAATATAAATCAAAACGAGAGTTAGGACTATGATTTTATTGAGTGTGTTGTTTGTTCAAAAGGTTTAAAATACAATCACTAAAACGGTTATTTATCCTTTGTGTCCATTTTGCCCGCAAGATATTTGTGTGTAAAAAAAAACCGTATTTTTCCCCAGTTATTTATAGTTATCAAGAAGTCAGTATATTCCAAAGATGACTAAAAATTATCTGATGGGGACTGAAAGTGATTTTTAAATTGATCAGAGGAAAAGTGAAATAGATGATTCAATAAAATAATAAAGTAAAATCAGAGATCGAAAATGTGATTAAGAATCAGGTAAGTTATCACGTTAAAAATTATAAATGATTACAAAAATTGACTTTACTATATCTATATATTATATAAATTAATCCGATGTATTCATATGTTACATATGCCTTTATTCATATAATATGTGCATTTGAGTACAGAATACCTGTATATACACACGGTTAAATATGCTATATATATAATAGCTTAATTTACATGCATTTGTAGCTCTTTCTTACTAAAATTCTGTGCACATATTTATTGTCCCTTATAAAGCACGCACACTTAATTTACTGTGTATGCAAGGAGGGTTGATAGGGGCTTATATCCACCCAAGCTCAGCATTTTATATAGACATCTGAATATATGGAGTTTTAGCTCTATAACCCCACCTTTATGAATTTTACGAGTACACTGGTAACCAAAATCTAGCACGTTAAGACCAAATATATTAACCATTATTTAGCTACTAATAGAAAAAAATGGCAATTGTATAGCTAAGTTAATAGGAGTCTATATGCCTGAAAGTAAAGACATAAAACTTTGACCGTATATTTATAGCTAAATATAAAGCTGTTTCTAACTAAATGTAAGCATGTTTATAACTAACTATAAAACAGTTAACTGATAAATTACACGATCACATAAAAGGATATTTATTATTAAATATAAACCGATTTTAAATTAAAAATTAGGTGGACCATAAAAATTGAAATATTTTAAAATTTTACGAAGTTAATAAACCTGTAAAATTAGCTATTATCTCTTACACTCTACTTCATTAACGTTTATCCTTTGCTGATGATATATATATATAATGATTTTAAACCATACTTCATAATTAAGTTCATATATTATTTTACAAGTTTCCTCTTTATTATTATTGTTCATTCTTTTGGGGGATGTTATGGAAAAGCCCATAAAATAGTCGTAAGTGAACTGCTAACGTCAGCTTTACTATAAATAGCAACGGACGAATAGAGTGCACGTATTTTTTAACAGTACTTCGTCTACCCAATATGGATGGGAATCTAAAACATGAGTTTTTGCACCGCACACAGATCATATGCGGCTTCAGAGCAGTATTTGCTAAGGGAAGGAGGCAATAAACGAGGGACACGCTCCCGATGCTCTCCAAATTCCCAGGAGATAACCTTTACATAGGGAAGGAAGCGGGGATCCACCCCGGGATCGAGATGAGGTGAAGGGTGACGTCACATGTTTTATCACTCCCGGTGTTAAGATCAGCGTTGTCGCTGCTGCCTTGTGTTTAACGCTATTCGCAGACACTGCCAGTTGGTTCGACTGGGTCGTAACGCAAATCGGTTTAGGAGAGGGAAAGGAGTGATTAAACACATGTTTTAGATACAATTCCGCAATTATGTGATACTAAATACATATATTTAAAGCTTGGGGTTGTCAAAGCACCTGCCAGTTTCCTTAAAACATTTTTTTTTTATCAGAAATGACTGTTTGGCATTATTATTTTGATTCTTTTAGACTTTTGAAATTGATCAGATGGAACAGGACAAGAGATTTAATACGACGTTTAAAACGTTAGACAATTATAAAAGTTAAGTTGCTATTTCATGACATGACGATATATTATTTAAACGTACTTATGACAGATTTATTAAAGTTTAGTTAAACGTATTTTAAAGTTCGTAGCGCATATAGGTAGCCTTACAATCTTGACTGAAGTTTTAGCTATGGTCTGAAATTAGCATTTGTTCAATAATTGCAAATCTTTTTAATTTTTTAATTTTATTAATTATTTGAATTGTTTTATCGCATTTGATTTAAAATTAATAAACTGTGAAAGATACTGATTATAATTTATTAAATAAAGTCTTATTCATAAAATAATATTAACTAATTGTGATAATTTTTGTTTTATTGTAATACATTATAACTGAAATATTCACGTGTTTTTTATCATTTAAATGAAGTAATACCAAAACCGCAATATTTTTACTCCCACTTTCTACAGTTTATCCTTTTTTAATTCTTATTATCCTTTTTTAATTCTTATTATCCTTTTACATTTTATTATAAACAATATTTTCTCCATACTATCATAATCCAAACTAAATAAGTGTAATGACAATTTCTATATTCAGCAACATGTGTTGTATCTACAGTTTCAGCTGTTATACATTATATAGTGTAATCTGTCAATATCGATATTTTTCCCCAATCCCAGAAGATATACCTTGTCTATATCGATATTTTCCCCCAATCCCTGAAGATAAACCTTGTTTATATCGATATTTTCCACCAATCCCGAAGGATATACCTTGTCTATATCTATATTTTTCCCCAATCCCGAAAGATATACCTTGTCTACATCGATATTTCTCCCCAATCCCGGATGATATACTTTGTTTACATCGATATATTTTTTTTGCCCCCATGTATAGACAGATTGCACAGTAGCAATAATGCATCAAAACCTGAAGATTATAGAATTGAAGAGAGAGATAGAGGGAGAAAGAAATCAAGATTGGCAAGCGCGAAGACATACAGATTGAAATAGAACGATTATGAAACGAAGAGACAAAAATTTTCATCATAATAAGTGGAACAGGTGTTAATTTTTCTGTTAATTCGTAGTCCGAGGTTTGGGTTCTAGGCGACGGAGATTGTGATTCCTTAAAAATCTTTAGACCCGATGCAGTGTGATCTGAGCTGTCCTGGCCTCAAAAATGAAAAACTTAAACATTCATGAATTTGATTAAATAACAATCCAACATTTATAAATTGTTGTATTATTCACAGTGATATGCATGCATGCTATACATAACACACATATGTACTATACATACATATTATACGTAAATACTATAAACAAACATTTCATTAAAAAGAATTATAAAATTAATTAATGCAATTTGACAAAATGCTTAAAAGCTTTGAAGAAATTTAGTAAATAGAAGGTTAACAAACATGTGTGGTACGTATAGATAGTAATGTAATTAATGTATGTATAGCAGGGAGGACCAGGGCTAGGAATAACATGGGGAAAGTTGTTACATCGAGTTTCCATATTCTTCCACTAGGCGCATCATTTTTATATTCAGACTGTACGTCATATGTTGCGCATGCGCTCTCATCTGTACTTTAGTGTTTCTGATGGCAAGTGAAATTAAGTTGGGGGCGTTTTCGTGTGTTTTTTTTTTATGTGAAAGTAATTTTTTGCGGTTGTGTTTAGGACCAGAGGGACTGAAGATGTGTAAGATGTCTTGTTTCGCATATTTATCTTACTCATAATTTACTTCAGTTTTATCCGGTCACGGATAATTCCATTGTTTCAGTTTAAAAATCTGATAAGGTGAAATGAGATGGCGATGTTCGGGGGTAGTTGTTACAAGGTGAACGGGGTACGTTGTTACACTGTAACAACGGAGAAAAAAAAGGGGAAAGTCACTAATCCTGATCCACTCACCAATAAAAGAATACATTCAGAACTAAAAAACTATTAGACTTAGAAGGAAACAACAACAGGAAGAGTAAGCACGGAGGAAAATCCTGGTAGATTGCGCGAAGAAATCTACAACAGCAACCAAGAAAAGAATCAAAAAGCCATCACTCTCATTTTTAAACAGTAAAGATGAGGATTGTTTTCGTATTGCTTGTTTAAAACAATATTCCAAAAGTAAACAGTCAGATGTGAATTTCGTATACAGTATGTGAGAGGTGGACTTATGGGCTCTGTGCTGAGATCCATTCGATGTTTGTGCAAAATGTTCATCGAATTTGTCTTCTCTTTCTGCAGATGATTAACTTTGATAAATTTTTTCTAGGCTAACGAAGTTTGTACGCTGCTATTTCATATTTGCATTGTATACTTCTGACGACTATGTATCCTTAAATTGAATAGTAATTTTTATGTTTTCGAAACGCATATTTCATTCCTTCCATTTCGTTTTTTTTCCTTTGTTTCTATCGTTAAATTCTAAAATCTTTGTAAAAGAACTCTTCACGAAATTAATAAAACTTGCTGAGCCGATACATAATTTTCTCCCCCCCCCAGCATTGACTATAATTTTATATATGATTTTATATAATAATATTTGCTGTAAAAACGTGCCACAACAACGTAACAACTTACCCTGCAAAGCAATCGACATTTTAAAATCTACAATATAAACTTTTATAAATGAAATAACTCTATATGGAAACCGAATATATGTTGCTTTACTCCTCCAAATTTTAGCACTTTACGAGCAGCAAGAGGCTCACAAAAAATCATCAGCTAAAATTGTAACAACTAGCCCCGGTCTTCCCCATGTAATCTATGTAAAATATGTATGAATTACATCACACAAACATACTATACATACATTAAGTACTTTACGTACATAAATTACATTACTGTGTATACATACCATCATAGGCTTACGCAAAAAGTTCATAAGGGGGTTATAGGCTCAATGAGTGATTACAGAGCAATAACTTTATTCTATTTACATGTAAATATACAAAATTTCATCACAATAGAAGTTACAACCCCATCAATACCATCCTGCCTATACTAGTACATACCATACATATACTAACCGTTTAGTTATTAAATCTATTTAAAACTTTTAAACGTTTTGTTAATTTTTTAATTAATTAATTTTATAATTGTTTAATTGAATAATTAGAATTATCTTTATAAAGATAAGTTAGAATGTCAATTTCAGCATAATTACAAGAAGAAAATATTCACGTTTTAAAAACCAACAGTTGTTAGTTTTTGAAACGTGAATATTTAAAAACTAACAACTGTTTCGTCAAATCCTGGTTAGCTATCTTCAATACTTAAAAAATATCGCCAGAAGTAAATTAAATTAATGTCAAATTGCCAACGTTTTGTTTTGAAATACGTTTTTTTCCAAGTGTCAATGAGTGTTTCAAATTAATAATGCGTTCTCGAATTGTCCATTTAAATCATGATAACAAATTAACTCTTCTCTCTATTGAATTATTTTAAATTACCACTTTTCCGAAATACAATTTAAAAGAAAATACTTTACGATGGAGTAAATACAATTTTATAAATGCCAAAAAAATATAAAAATAAAAATTGCTGGCGATTTAAAGTTGTAACTTCAGGAGGGATTCGTGTGAAATTTACAAGGCAGGTAGGACCATAGAAGAATATGCAAATGACTAATTTATATTCCTCAAGACTTCTTTTCCTTGACGTCACACTTTCCATTCTTATAAAATAAGCTATGTATTCAACACACATGGCTTTTATACCTCTTATCCATTTTTTTTTAGTGCTACAATTTAAACTGCCAACAGTGTACATATGTCCATAATTTGCTATTACTGACATTATACAAGCTGTCTTGTAGTGGATGACTAATAACGAATCACTGCAACTGTAATAGTTTTCTTCTAAATAGAAAAAGGGGGGAAATGAAAAAATAAGAGGAAAAGGGCTAGCCCGTAACGATGTTACAGAACCGCTACCCACCCCCCACCGTTGGTTACCCCCTTCCACTGTTTAACACTTCATCTTGGAGTCTAGATTAAATTAGAGGCTTCACAAACAAGGTACTAATCTACTTGGGACTCCCCAATATAGAGTTGATTGCATCTCCACTGGCTAGACATACTCTATATTGATCCTAGATTAGTGATTCGCCTTTGCCCCTTCTAACCTTTATATCCACGTATCTACTTAGAGCGGTTTGTTTGGATTTCTTATGTATCCTGTGTCTTTTAGGAGGTTCACAGTGGCCCTGGGGGTTAAGGGTTCCTTAATTTCAAATAACTATCTCAATCTTACATCTTGAAGTAATTCGAATCTGCTAGAAGGGTTTAAATAGTTTATTTTCATTAATTCTGTTGCCAATTGAATTGACGATGTTTTAAAACTCTCACGATTATTAGTTTTATTGTTATATTATATTTCTATTATTGTAACTGGCAACAGAGTAATTGTGGATCTTGTTATGGTACAACGACTCTCAGAATTAATAATAGTTCATTTAGCTTTTTTAGATTTTCAAAACTAGAAATTGCCACAGTGTGTGTTCGATCAATGGCTAATGTAGATTTCTTTGTATGCTTCAATTCATGTTCTTTACAATCAGTGCGAATACATCGATGTCTTTTAATTGTGCATGGTGAAATGCAACACTATTTACGCAAAAGGAACACACAGTAAAACCCCTCTTAGTCGACACCTCTCAGCTATGGTCAGATGAAAATTCTCCAGAAGGAAACTTCCTTTGCAATAACACCTCTTTTTCATGGTCATCCCTCTCTTACGGACATGTATTTTTCTGTTCTGTGAGGGTCCATTATTGAGCAGTAAATTACTGTATCTATTCGCAAGAATTAAGGAACGTAAAATGCAAAACATGTATAAAGAGGTCACCGGTCGCGGATATTGGATAGATTTCTATTTTTGGACAATACGCTACTGTTCTATTGCAAATTTCAAAATTTAAATTTAATATAACAATCAAATTAATAATCGCGACAGTTGTGCAACCCTGTCGATCTAAATGGCCATGATTCTAAAAGAAGATCAAAAGTATGCAGTAAAACTTCCATTTAACGGCATTCGTTAAACGCGGTCAACCGATTTTAAGATCAGACAAAAATTCTCTACAAGAGAGTTCCTCTTATTTACAATAATGCCTTTCATTTACGGTCACTCTTCTTTTACGGACGAATTTTTCTCTTCTGTGAATATCCGTCGATGAGGGAATTTACTATATATTTAAATCGTAGATTAGAGATAATCACGAAGAAATTGATTTATTTTAAACCACATCGATCGAAGCAAATATTGTGGTTAAGTTGGCACGTTACTGGCATTTTATGAAAGAACCATGTTTACCAATTTAAGGTTTGCGGACATCGAGGATTCCAAGCATGTACTCATTGATACCTAATGCAGAGGAGTATGGCGAATGTGAGAATGTGAAAAAGCATTCTTAAAATTAATTGGGAAGGAAAAGTCATTCACTTGGAGAAATTAATAGACTTATTCCAATTTCCATTATGTAAATGAAAGAATGAAAACAACAATTTCCATTCCTCAATTATAATTATTATTTTATGAAGGAGCGAATAATTCAAAATTAAGTTTAAAAATACATCATTTAAAATGAATGAGAATAATAGAATGTACCCTTTGAAAATAATGAGGATAAAAGAATGTACTTCCTCGTGATATAATGTAAACGAAGAAATACATTCTTAAGAAAACGAGAATAAAAGACGCTCTCTTGAAAGAAAGAGAATGAAGGAAAATATTCTTTTAAACAGATGAAAATAATCTATATTTTTAAAAGAATACGCATAAAAATACAAGACTAATAATAATAGAATGCCCTATCTTTGAAAAGAATGAGAAAAACAAAATACACTCTCCTTGAAAAGAATGAGAATAATAGAATGCATTCTCTTTAAAAAGAAAGAGATAAAAGAATGCACCCCTTTGAAAAGAATGAGAAAACAGAATGCACTTTGTTTGTTACAATGAAAGTTTTAAAGAAGCCACGGTCATTTGCCAACCTTTTTCGGTCATTGAACTTGACTTCTTAGAAGCGTTTTACATCCATAGATTTGGTGCCTCGCTTGTGAATGACCATAAATCAACCCCAAGTTTTAGTGGGGCTTGGAAAAATCTGTTAAAACTCTTCCCCATTGCTTCTCCTTCAACTACACCTGCTACTTAACTTTGTGACCAAAATTTACCACTTTGTAAGTTGGCCGCCTAAAACAACTCTGTACTCCTGAAAAAAGCACTAACCGCTACCGGCAACGTATTAACCACATCGAGTTGGCAACACTCCAATGTTGTTTACTGCACGCTAGTTCCAGACGAGGAGAGACCTTGTT
>QLNU02014802.1:71438170-71452397 GCA_006491805.2 Dysdera silvatica | reverse complement strand
CATTCTCTTTGAATGAATAAAAAGCATTCCAGCTTGAAGTGAATAGTTTTTCACTTTTAGTTTAGAGAGCATGTGAAATTAAACATGTAAACTGTTATTGTCAAATTCTTACTGTTAGTTACCTTAAATATTCAGAATATCAATGTTCGCTATGTTAAATATCCAAGGAGTTAATGACCATTATGTTAAATATTTAATGATTAACATATTGAACTTCGTTTGATTAAGCAACATTTTTATGGATGTTGTCTCACAAAAATTATAAGAATCTTATTACTATTATCATCTTACTATTATTAGAATATCTAAACAAATATCGTTTGTGAAAATATTTAATCTCAATACCTCTCTCTCCTTAATAATGCACAGATTATCATTTATAAGATACTCTCTCCTACGGAAAATGTGACTGTAAATTATTAAAAAATTTATAATTTGAATTATAATAATAATTTTAATACTATTTGTGCAAAAAAGAAAATTTTATAGAAATTGGAGGCGAGTATATCTTAAGCATCTTCATCATCAATGGAAGGAAGGAGTTTTATATTCAAGAAACTTCGTTACTATCAATACTTTTCGAATGTCCAACTTTCAAAAGAAAGGACTACTTTTTTTAAATAAAAATAAATTGAAATTAAACATTTATATTCCAAGCAGACACATTAGGCATTGTGGGATACAGTACTTTTTAACCAATCACAAGTGACAGTTGAACATAAGGTACATTAAAAACTTTGTATCGCATGACGTAGATACTAGAACATTGAAGAATAGTACAAATAGGATGCGACAGTATCAACATCAACCCAATGGCAGCGCGTACATCTAAAATGCATGGCCATGCATTTCAATGCATTTAAACCACATAAAAAAATGCATTGTGGATGGTGTGTGGGTAGATGTGGTTGCTCATGGTCTCGGAGAGGGAAGTTCTGGCACATTAGCCACTCTCGGTAGGGATTGCAGGAGAACCGCATTTGCAGTGATCACCCACTCATTTGCATATTTAACTAAGTCTGAAAATAAAAGAAAATTTTTCTGAGAGAATTTTTTCCCCGTGTTTTCCCTTTTTTTGAAAGCAGACGGGTTTTGGGGATTTTTCAATGTTGATTTTCTGCTGTTGAAATACTTGGGTAAAGTCTATCTTTTTTGTAAAATTATATTGATAGATATCTATTCAATACCACATACAGTATAACACATACCTCATCATTTAATATGAACCATATATGAGGTGAATTTTACTTACAGATCAAAATACATAAAATAAAGACTTCGGAAACATCATATTCCATGTCGGGTCAGCTTTTCAAATGTTTTAATCCTACTGTTCAACCATTAACTAAATTTCTTTGGGTTTTTTGAGCAAATTGTCAACTTCGTAGTATAATTTTTCTCTCTCCAAAAGATACAGAAATGGTTGGTTTTGCATATAAATTTATAAAGTGGTTTGAGGAAAATTGATTGAAATTGCGAAAATATGAAATAGATAATATTTATTTTGAAGTTACAAGTTGGTAAATTTCAACAACAATGGTTCTTAACAATTATTTATTCATGCGCCTCTTTTCACAATATCTCAGGCTGTTACTTCTTCCCAACTTTTAAGCCTTTCTTAATCGTCCGCATCAGTAACACTATACTGACATCGTATACTTGACATTCTGTGGGACCGCTCAAAGAAAGGGCTCTCTATAAATTTAGGGTATAAAAAGAGATACGGGAACACAACATCACTTCTGATGAAGGACTGCTGCCGACGTATCCGAAAATCTAGATATTTCATTTGCTATTTTACCAGTGTTTATAACCTTGTGTATGTCAATTTCTTACCTGGTACTTTGTATTTTATTTCAACAATATTTTTATTGTTAGAGTAAACCAATTTACTCCAGCAGTCCCCCGAAAAAGTGAGATTCCCTCCCCCAGATATCCAATTCCTTCTCTACGATATCCACAGCGTTATAAAACACAGTTTGATAGTTTGCTTTACAGAGTCTGTTTTTTCAGTGAATTATTTATGTAAGTTCTGTGATTTAGAGAAGATATTAAATCATTTTCCGGAAAATTTTTCTTGATGGTCTAACCAAAGTCCGTTAATTATATATATATATATATATATATATATTCTTTAAATTATATAATATAAGTGCAATGTGCATACAAGTAAAAATATAGTGAATGTAAGTAGTTGAAACCACATATGTATACATCTGTTCAGCAGCGAAATTCCGTACAGGTAAGAGGTTTGTGAACTTCTTCAAACGGCTACGTGGGTAAAGTGTTTTGCCGTTACACTTTTAAAATACTTTATCTATGTCATTAAATAATACATTCCTATTTTTAAAATTATAAATAATGTACAGTACATATTTTAATGATCACAGAACACTACTAGTTATCCGCAAAGTCAATGAGTACAGTAGCACTTAATTTTCATTTCAAAGAATTTTAAATTTACAACTTTTTATCAAACTCTTTAAATAGATGAGTTTTCCCTTTATATCGGTTATAACTCAAAGAAACATCGCTTAGGCATAAACTCGAAATGCTTAACAAGCAAGAAAGTATCCTGATCGACTTCGTCTCGAAAATGAATGGAATTGTGGGAAAGGGTGAGGCACGAAACCGTCACGTGACTCGCTCTCCATGCTATACACGGCATTTTCCGACATCGGCTGAAAAAGTCTGACTTCCGATGTATGGATGCGCCGTGGCACTTTTGTGAAAACACAAGAGTGGTTTCTTGGAGGCTTTTTTACGTGCTTATCAAGTTGAGATTCCACCACAAAATGCCAGCCTAATTTTTAAAAAAAATCGTGCGCTTATACGATTTGTGCAGTTATGAGGATTTAGATAACATTAAAATGATGGGAAATTTTTTTAAACTTAATAATTTGCGCACTGTGGGGGTTTGTATAGGGTTTACTGTATTCGATAGTGATTGCATACAGGGTGTTTCAGCACCAGGGTTACAAACTTCAAGGGGTCATAGTACTCATCAAGGTGAACGATATTTGTCATAGAACCTAAGGTCTCAAACCACCCACAGCACCAGTTCTAAAACCGTCCAGCATTCACAAATATTTACAAATAGTGCGTGAAGAGCGCCAGATACTACTCAGGTCAGCTGATCAAGTGCATAGTTGATTAGGATAAAGCATATTGCGCTTCTCATACACAGGTTATAAATATTTGTGCATGCTGGACGATTTTAGAAATGGCTCTGTAGGTGGTTTGCGACCATAGGTTCTATGACAATTATCGTTCAACTTGATGAGTACTATGACCCCTTGAAGTTTGCAACCCTAATACTGAGACACCATGTATATAAAAATATAACGTAAAAGCAATTGCGTTAACTAAAAGTTGAACCTAAATCAGTACTCTCAAAATTATAGTACTTTGGAGTGAATTTTCTCGGTTATATAATGCAGTAAAACCTCTCCACAACAATATTATACGGACCGAGAAATATTATCTTTGTAGAGGGAGTCATTGTTATAGGGAGGGTTCATTATACAGTAAAACCTCTCTGCAACACTATTATACGGACCGAGAAAAATTATCGTTGTAGAGGGATTTATCGTTATATCGGACATCGTTGTAGGGAGGTTTTACTGTATTTAAAATATAAAATACCAACATCATGAATAAAAATCACCGCGTCATTTTACCTATACATGAGTGATTCAAATAAATTAATGAGAAGCGTGCGTTATATATAACGATATACATTATATACGATATATATTATATACGATATACATTATATACGATATAAAATACTGGCCTTGAAATTTAATTCATATTTGTAGTTTTCGTTTGGTTTCCTTTTTCATGTTGGATGAATATTATATTTTCAAAATTAATATAACAAGTGAAAAGTATACGTCTTTATATCATAAGTTATATACATATAATATTACGTATATAACAAGCGAAAATTGCATATCTTTATTTTATAAGTTATATACATATTATGCATATAACAAGTGAGAAGTGTATATCCTTATATTATAAGTTATATGCATATTATGTATATAATAAGTGAAAAGTGTATACTTTTATATTATAAGTTGAAGAGATAATAAGTTTTAGCTGGAGATGCAATAATTTCAACCAATTCGAATATTATTTATTTAAGCTTCAAATGTTTACATTAGTTCGCCAAAAGACAATTAAATTACAAAGCAACGTTAAAAGAATTTTGAACGCCATTTTATTGGCGGAGCCTTCAAGGGACGTGTACACAGGTCGGAGGAAAATCGAAGACTGATTGCTTTTTAAAATTCCGAAAACAATCACATATACTATTGCCAGATACGGAAAGTAAAATTCATACATTTAGAAAACATTATGTAAAATTGAAGCAATTTGGCATTTTGCCCAGTTTAGAAATTAAACATATTCAGTTTTATTTCTTTAAGTTTTTAAATGGCAACAATTAGAAGAAGCCTGCAAAACGAACTAGAAATTCTACTGTGGGAGCCTACGATATACTTTCCTTTTTAGAGAAGAAAAAATGTATAGTTTTTTTTTTCCTTCCTTCTCTTTTTCTTTTTAAATAGAGTTAACATACAAAATATACAATGTATGAACGTAAAATTAGAATGTTTTTTCTAATCTGAGCACTGTTTACATGTGCATTTGCTTATTTACGCGGCTTTACATTGCTTGAATTTAGCCTTTTGTTTTTGCATTTTGCATTTCTTGCCTTTGCTGTTTTTGCATTTTCTTTTTTTGCAATTATTATGAGTTTGCTTGTTTGCATTTTGCATAGATGGCATTTTGTTTTGCTTTGCAATTAGAATTTTGTTTTGCTAAGCTTTTACAAATAGTATAGTATATATAGGATATACTATATAGTAGTATAGCATTTTGTTTTTGCTTTTCTTATAGCATTTAGCTTTTTTTTACGTGCATATTGACAGGTCGCTCAATGGGCATATTTACTGTACAACGGGAGAGTGAACTGAAAGTAAGTTATTTTGATGAAATGCGCAGAACCCAAAATTGAAAAATACATGTACAATATGAGTTCCTTTAGAATATCGCTTAGTTAGATTGAATACTATACATATGAAAAATCTAATCGTTAATATTTAAAAATTAATTAAATTTCAAGTAGTATACCTTGAATTAGCATCCTTCAATTTGCTAAATAGTTCTTAGTTCGAAAGAGTTTGTCACTTTCAGAATTCTTGGGATGAAGTCTTGTTAAGTTTAGACAGTTTTGTCTTTAGCATCATCGAACAGTCATGTGTTGGCCATAGTTGAATTTTGTTGATAATGGCAAAAGCGTAGTTGTCGTTGGCAAGAGAGTTGTTCTCCTTAGCGTAGTTGCTGTTACGATTGGTGAGAATGTTTTTGCCGTTGCTGTTGTTGAGAGCGATGCTGTCATTGGCGAGGACGTTGTTTTTCTTGGCGAGAGAGGTTGTTGTCAAGCGGTAGAGGCGGTGTTGTTTTTCCGTCATGTCTATTACATTGGAATTCCAGTCAGTATACTAATAAATTGTAATTACTTGCCGAGGTATTCAACAAAAAAAAATCTTCATTAATTTGCTGATTTCCGCAGTTTCTGCTTTCGAAGATCGCCAGCCTTTGGAATGCAGGTGTTCTAGATCGTCATAGAATCGGAACTGAAGAATCACTTGCAAAGAAGGGTCTTCTTCATTATAGGAGCGTAGATGCATATCAATACGGAGTAAAATCAATCTAGAAAATTTGTTCTCTTTAGTCCAAGTCATCAGTGTGGCGATGAAACAGATCACAGAAGGTTTTAATTCGCCAGTGCTGGTCACAGGTTAAAGAGATACTGTTTTAGATGGAGATGCAATAATTTCAGCCAATTCGAATATTATTTATTTAAGCTTTAAATGTTTACATTATTTGGCTAAAAGATAATTAAATTACGTAACACCGTTAAAAGAATTTCGAACCCCATTTTATTGGAGGAGCCTTCAAGCGACCTGTGTACAAGTCAGAGGTAACTTGGACTAATTGATTTTTAGAATTCCGAAAATAATTATATATACTGTTGCCATATACGGAAAGTAAAATTCACACATTTAGAAAACATTATGTAAAAATGAAGCAATTTGGCATTTTGCCCAGTTTAGAAATTAAACATATTCAGTTTTATTTCTTTAAGTTTTTAAGTGGCAACAATTAGAAAAAGCCTGCAAAACGAACTAGAATTTCTATTGTGGAAGCCCACAAAGTTATATACATATTATTTATATAACAATTTAAAAGTGCATATCTTTATATTGTTATATACATATTATGTATATAACAAGTGGAAAGTGTATATCTTTACATTATAATTTATAAACATATTTTTTACATAACAAGGTGAAAAGTGCATATCTTTTATGTTAAAAATTATATACATATTATGTATATAATGAGTGAAAAGTTTTATATATATATACAGTCGAGTTTCTATTTAACGAAGTGCCATCGTTCCTCTGAAAAACTTCGTTATAAGGAAAATTCGTTAAATAGAAATTAACATAAATGTTGAAACTTAATTTCGATAAAATGAAAAAAGCTAAATTTGGACAGTAAAGACTAAATTCAGTAGACTCTTCTTTTTCAACGAATTTATATATTTTTCGTATACAAGTACGTACAAATTAATAACAAAAGTAAAGACTGAGGATTACTTTATATCTGTATGATCCTCATACAACATATTTGAAACAGAGAAATAATCACTAATTTTGCTTTGTACAGGTTTCTTATAAAAAACGTTTTATTTATAGAAATTCTCACACTTTTGTAAATATCGGAACACGTCATCTATAACATTTTCTTCAACAATGCAACACGTATGTGCGAGAAGCAAATTTCGTGGCTTAGCCACACCTGCAGAGTGATACATCCCCGCCGATTCAAAGTTCCCAGTTTAGAACAATAGAATTATTTATCACAACTGACCCTATGTCCACTATACAGAAGGCTACCTCACCTCCGTCTTTTTGCTTAAAATGCTCAACTATCCCTTCTAGCTAACCATCCCGCTGAAAAATTATAAAAGGTAAACTAAAAAAATCAAATTCTTTATAAAAAGAACTTCGTTATATAGAAATTGTTTTTCGTAATATGGAGACAAATTTACATGTTAGTGCCATTCAAAGTCAAGGTTCCGCCGAAAATTTCATTAAATAGAAAACTTTGTTAAATGGAAGTTCGTTATATGGAGACTCTACTGTATATTATAAGTTGTATACATATTATGTACATAATTTATATATGCATATCACTGTACTCATACTAGGTAATTATCTATGAAAATGGTGGACGAAAATTTCTCTCCGTCTAAGTTACGTCAAACCAGAAAGAGTCTTGTAGATGTAAATGTTAGTAATATGTAAATGTTAGTAATATTTTTGAATGCGTTGGCAAGACAAATTTATGAGATTGGTGTTACGTGAATAATGTAACAATAATTATTTAATTTAAGAATAACAATTAAATTTAACAATAATAATTTAATTTTAAAAGAGTAATTTGATCTAACAATAGTAATTTTATCTAACAATAATAATTTAATTTAACAATAGTAATTTTATCTAACAATAATAATTTAATTTAACAATAGCAATTTAATTTAACAATAACAATTTAATTTAACAATAGCAATTTAATTTAACAATAACAATTTAATTTAACAATAGTAATTCAATATAACAATAGTAATTTAATTTTAAAAAGTAATTTGATCTAACAATAGTAATTTGATCTAAGAGTAATATTTTAATTCAACGATGATAATTTAACAACAATACTTTAATTCAACGATGATAATTTAACAACAATACTTTAATTTAACCATAATTTAATTTAAAAATTTAATGGTGGTATGTGAATAATTATCCAGTTTCATCGATATCTCTTCCAAGTGACAATGTATGTACAAATTTATTTACGTAGAGAGAGAAAGAGAAAAAATAGCGATAAAGTGAGAGGGAGAGAGAGAGAGAGGGAAAGCAACTTTCAGGCGAGGTAGGACATTCAATTACTGACCCAACCGGTCCTACACATCTTCGATAAGACTCGGCTCGTGGATAAATTTCCAGCTAAACTCTTTTCAGGCCGCATGCTACATATAGTACATGCTACATGGAGTATATGCTATACACAATATATATGAGATACAACACAAACCTCTGAACTTTTTAGAAAAATTAATTAAGTTTCGTGTATTTTACTCTTATGGGAGTTTTTAAATACTTCAGTAATTTTTCTTAAGAGCATCATGCTTTCAAAAATTCGAAAATCGCATCTTCTCTATCAAATTTTCCGCTTAAATGGAATTTATTATCGCAAAAAGTATAAAATCATGTAAAACGTGATTAAATACGCAGTGTTGTATAAATTATATAATGGCGCGTTCTTATAAGAATTCTTTTAAAAAACTCGTTGAACTTTATTTCAAGCTTCACTTTTAGTTTTGGTTCAAAGTGTAAAAGTTATTGAACACGATAGGCACGAACCATATATAGGAGAGTAGCTATGAAAATTCATCCATAAAGAATTGCTTTATGCTGGGAATGATGCATTAAAAAACCATATAATGGCATATTACGTGCGTTAATAGCCTAGTCGAGGCACAAAAGATAACGACCATCAAGTGACACAATGTGGCACGAACAACAAATCCAAAGTGCCTCATCTTATAAAATTACGGCAAAATATTTTCAGTGGCACAGACCCGGGCATCAAATATTAGTCTCTACAGATTTCGTCGTTAAAATTAACGACTTGAGTGAAAAACTCTTAAAAAGTTAAGACAAACTTCGTTACTTCTCTTTATTTTTTTTTAATCTTCAAGACAGTTTTAATCGCCCAATTTTGGTCATTTTTAGCACAAAGCGGCCATTTTGGTCGGCCATTAGCCTACCAGCCCAGCGCCATTTTTTGCCCGCGATATTTTAGTGCGGAGCTCCGTTACGTGTACGCATTAATGGCCGATAGGAAAAGTCCATGGAAAAATAATCTCCCGTGATCTTGAATTAATAATAACTGGGCGATAACAGAACTACCTCCCCCGCTATCATCTACCTCTGATTAGTAAACTCCACTCTTTCGTTCCTCCCTCCTGAAAATTCGGCAGCCGTGGGATCTATTTTTTTCAGTAATTATATTATTTAATGATGAATAGCAAGGGTACACTTCTGTCGTGGTATGATGGCCACCGTACAGGATGTTACTGTAATTGGAGCAGATTGGTAGTTGGGAAGGGCGGGGAGTTGATAGGGCAGCTGAATTTGAAGCACGTGACCAAACAAAAATGTCGTCGAGGTATTGACTTTATAAGCGCGACCTATGAAGGACTTCAAGATAACCACCACGTAGACAAACGATTGCAGACAACAATTTAAGTTCCGCAATTTGGCAACAGCTTGGAAAGCAGAAGAATACCACGCCGATCTTAATTTTTAAACGCATACGTATCACTGAAAGGCTAACTTGTTTTTTATGATTTATTAAATAAATTAGTGAATTAATTAATTTTTGAAGTACAAACATATTATAAAGAATATCTTAATTTGTCTTGATATTTCTTTTAATATCATGAAGTTGTTTATTGCACATTTAGCTCATGACATACGTCTATATTCATTAATAGGGCTTTAATAATAAAATTTAAAAAAATTAATTTAATAGTAATTTATTTAAAGGGATCTAATTTAATAATATAAAATTGCATGAGCATTACAGATTCAAGTTTTTAATGTGTTTTTATTGTAAATAGTAATATCAATCGTATAGGAGTTCAGCAAACACCAATTTACCATTAACATTGTCAATGTAAAGGGATTAGCCTTGCCAATCGTAAAAAAAAAAAATCAAATTATGACAGAGTTCTTTCTTCCTTGATATTATTTTAAATATTTCCACATGTAAAGAGAAATTATAAATATAATATTCACTAATGTATGCAGGGTATGTTAGTAAAAAAATATATAAAAAATTTAAAAAACTGAATTACAAAAAGAATATTTGAAAAGAAGAAACAAACACTGGTACTAAATGGTATAACAGGTCCCAAAAATTATGTAATTAGACGAGACACCCCTACTTGAATGTTACGTTTAGTAATTCGATAGCGAAGAGCGTAAGGTATTCCAAATAAAATGAAATCAGTAAACTTAAAGAAATGTTTTTAGGTGTTTTCCTTACTTGTCATTAATGTATCTTCGATAAATGCTCTTAAAAATTATATTTTTTATGAAAAATCACTTAAGCAAACCTTTTAACTTCCTTTCTTATGAAGAGTTAGCAGAAACCTGAGTCAAAACATATAATAAATTTTTAAAGAAGGAAATTCTCTGAATTTTCGATGTGCACATGCTGAAAAGAGAGAATTAGTGTTATAGTGTTAATAATAAAAGTGAAATTGTGCTAAGTTTAAAATTTTACTGGTTAACACGTACCAAACCCATACAAACTGTGTGTTTGGGGTTTAAGAAATCGTTGGAAAAGGCGTCATGTGACACAGTTATCAATGGCATACTATCCAGTTGTTTAAGCTACACAGTTCATTCAAAAATTGAAATCGCTTTCTGCAATTCAGATCGTCGTTAAGTCAATTTCATTAACTAATAAATCAATTTCATCGGTGGATTTTCACAAAGGCCTCTTTATAAGATAATTAAACCATTATTACAAAACAAGCTAATATCAGAAAAGTAACACTTTAATTCATTTTCTTAAAAATTGAAGCTTCAAATCTGTGTTGAAAATTTATTTATGAGTTCCAAATTAGCTTATGTCCATTGACAGGGAGCAGTTTCGGTTGCTAGACATCACATTTGAGGTGGTCTTCGACGTCCACGGGGACCGGAGTTGTGGGTGGAGAGAGAGGACGAAGATGCGAGCTGTGGAGAGAGGCTCCACAAGAATTTTGTCGCCTCTCGTTTTCATCAAATGACCGGTCCCTGATGATTGCTAAAGGATGTGGGGGGAGGGATCCGATCAATCAGCAAAAGCTGGTCCTCCATTATACAGTTAGTCCCCACGGGAGCCCAAAAGACGCACTACTTGTCCACGGGGATGGGGTGGCCGACCCAACCTGTGATTCAGTTATTTAAGGGGCTGCCCCTGTGAAAAGGATGAATACGACATGTTAGGGTGTTTGTTTTGCACCCTGTGTCTGAAAGGACCTTTTATTCTCCATCTCGTGTCGATTTCTGCCCCTTTCTGACAGACGCCTGTCATGCATGGTTAGGTATTATAAAAATATACGTAAATACCATAAGAAGTCAGGACAACGCGTTGACATATCGATATTAGGTCGTTCCCAAATATTTTGAAGAAGAGATATTTCATTCAAATTATGTGGCTTTAAATAGTGAAGTTTTTTCCAACCAAATATTTGTTATTTGATATCAACATCTTCTTCATTGGAAGAACGATTTAAATAACTGTAAATTTCAATCCAAGGTGCTCCAGCTAGTTCAATTTTCACTTTTTCTGCCAAAATATTCTAATTCAGGGTGCAATTTTTTAATAATCAATCAATAATCAATCAATTTTTATATTTATGATTAGTTTTTAGTTGCATGATTCCACAATCTCTGGATATGATGTCATACAATAGATAATCCAAGGGACACTTTAAACGTATCATTCATCCTAAATAAGCATGATATATAGGCCTATTGGAAAAATGACACTTTGATATAGGGTAGACAGGGGCTAGTTGTTGCACGGGGCAAGTTCTTACAGCGGGGTTTAATGTTCTTTCGATAGGTACATCATTTGCATATTCAGAGAATACGTCACATGTTGCGCATGCTTCTCTCATCTGTACTTTTATGTTTATGTTGGCAAGTAAAATCACGTTAAGAGCGTTTTTGTATTTTTTTGATGTAAAAGTAAATTTTTGAGGTTATTTTTGGAACGTGTTTTTCACCAGAGGGACTAAAGATGTATAATTCTTATTTTGCATGTTTGTGTACTTCAATTTTATCTGCTCATAACGAATTTCATTGTTTCAGTTTAAAAATATGTCGAAAGGAAATGGTGACGTTCGGAGCTAGTTGTCACAAGGTGAACGGGGCACGTTGTTACACTGTAACAACGGAGAAAAGAGGAAAAATCACTAATATTAACCGACCTACCAGTAAAAGAATCCATTCAGAAAGAGGAAGAAATTATTAGACTTAGAAGGAAACAACAACAGGAAGAGCGAGCACGAAGGAAAATATTGGCAAATTGCGCGAAGAAATCTAAAACAGCAACCGAGAATAAAATCAAGAAGCATTCACCCTCAATTTCAGACAGGGTAGATGAAGATTATTTCTGTATTACTTGTTTAAGACAACATTCCAAAAATAAATAGGGCCAGATCTGTATTCAGTGTATGGCATGCAACAGGGAGAAACTTTCCAAAGACACTTTTGTAGCTTTTCGACTAACTTGTATCGAAAAGTTCCATTCAAATAAGAAAAGTTCTTTTCAAGTTAATAAATTCTGGTCAGAAACAGTCAACTCCATGCAATGTCATTTAATTATTTTAATTCTTTGACTGGATTTTTCATTGTCAGTGCGCATACATATACATACATGTTAATATATCATAGATGATATTTAGCCTCAAAATCAAATTGTTTCCTCTTTGGTCTGTTGATTGATATATTCATCAAATGCCTTATATTTGTAGCATGGAGTCTATTACGAATATACATCACCTTTTCAATTTTATTTGGAGCTTTTCGGTCAAATGCTCGGCGGTTTTTTAGGTTAATTTTGGTTAGCGCCGCCTTTCGGAGAAAAGGACACCGTCAGGTTAATCGCTGGCATGTAAGGGATGGGCTTATGATTTTTGTGCTGAGAGATATCCATTCTACGTTTATATGTAATGGTCATCAGATTTGTCTTCTCTTCTTTCTGCAGATTATCAATTTTGATAGATTTCTTTTAGGCTAACAAAATTTGTTCGCTGCTTTTTCGTATCTGCGTTGTGTACTTCTAATGAATATGTATCCTTAAATTGAATTGTAATTTTTATGTTTTGGAAACAAAAACTTCATTCCCTCTATTTATTTTTGTTCTTTTTTTTTCTAAACTTTTAAATGCTAAAACCTTTGTAGAAGAACTCTGCATGAAATCAATAAAATTCGCCGAGCAGCTACATAGTTTTTTTTCCCATTGACTGTAATTTTATATGCGATTTTTATAACAATGTTCGCTGTAACAACGCGCCCCAAAAAAGTAACAATTTACCCCACTATCGGGTAATTTGCGACAATTTTCCACCAGCCAAACAAGCGATATTTCAAAATCTATAATATGAAATCCTACAAATGAAATGAATCTGTATAGAAGCCAAATATATGTTGCTTTACTCTTCCAAATTTTAATACTTTACGGTCAATGGGGGCTCATAAAAAATCGTCATCTAAAATTGTTACAACTTGCCCCTGTCTTCCCTACAGTGTGATGTTCAGCAGCCGAAGCCAAAGATTTTGTAACAAATTTCGTTATATATAGAAAGAGTTTTACGTAATGAACACAGCCTTCAAATTACAAAGTTCCTCTTCAGGCGCACAATGACCCTTGTTGTCCTTGTGCCATAGAAACATGACTAACGAAATTCCTCAAAACTACAATGTATAAAGAATTTCGATATATGGAATGTCTATTATATGCTAACATTTATCAAACTTCTACACCTTCCCCCAAAAAAATCCTGCATTCGCCAATAAACATAAAGAATATAGATTCAGTTTCTATAAACAGTTGTTAAACATGTTGTGAACGTACGTACGTACATTAAGCTAATTTTTTTTTTAATAAAACTTGTATTAGTAAAATAGAAATTAAGTTTTATATTTCGATCAAGATTTTTTCAGTTGTCGAAATATTGCAATTAGGATTATTTTCAATGGCATTAACATTAGATAGAGATGCAAATTAAAACTCTTTTCGTAATTTTTCGGGGAATTTATGTTTCTGGCATATTTTTGAGTGAAACACTAATGCTTTATTTGAATATAAGGCAGATAGACAGGCAGGCAGGTATACGGGTGAGTGTTTGAAATGCATAAAATTAATCGGCACAACGTTTTAATTTTCAAATAACGAGAAATGGACCTATCTAACCGTATAAGGCGCTTCTGCAGCATGACCGAGTTATTTTGTCAAAACGAAGTGTTGTTTGGAAATGGAGATCTCCTCTCAGCTCATCAGCTCTGTCCTCTTAAGA
>QLNU02014802.1:71404760-71423307 GCA_006491805.2 Dysdera silvatica | reverse complement strand
TGATGGTTCGTTGAACAGTTCGCACGCTGACACTTGTTGATGCCCCAGCATTGAAATCCGCGGCAATTTGAAGAAGTGTTGCACGTCTATCTCGTTTAACGATTCTCGTCAGTCGTCGAAGGTCCTGTTCTTTCAAGGTCTTTTTCCGGCCACACCGCTGTCGGAGATTTGATGTTTTACCGGATTCCTGATATTCACGATATACCCGTGAAATGGTCGTACGCGAAAATCCAAATTTTGTCGCTATCTCGGAGATGCTATGTCCCATCTCTCTTGTGCCGACTATAACGCCACGTTCAAAATCACTTAAATCTTGATAACCTGCCATTGTAGCGGCAAGAACCGATCTAACAGCTTTGCCAGACATCTCTTGTCTTATATAGGCGCTGCCGACCGCATCGCGTTACGCTGATTGGTTGCAAAGCTCCGTTATTTGCATACGCACGCCTGTACCAGTTTTTCTGGCACTTCAGTGTATATATACACATACAGGGTGTTTCCGAATTGAAGGGACAAACTTCTAGGAGAGGTAGGGGACACCAAATAAAGCATATTTGCCTATATCCTTGTGTCCACAAAGGGGGCGGTTTGACTGTAGAAGGTTACTGTTTACGTCCACATCTTTGCTACGTAGCCAATTACATGAATTAAATACATTTTTTGATGCATAATTTAAGTGAATGAGCTAATAATACAGCAGAGAAAAAGAAATCCGGAATTCCGTTTCCTGATTTTGATCTGTGTTACTATGTAGTGAAAATAAGCCTAAAACTGCCTTTTTTTTAACACACTGGAAAGGACCCAAGTATGTGCAATAGGTGAAGGGTATCAAAGGAAACGATTTTTGTACAGTGAATTTTTTCCAAAAATTAGCCATTCGGGCATTACAATGAATTCAGTGTTTGCATCCACCTAGTTCAGGGTTTTACGAGAATGCGTTGTCTACGGCCTATCAATGGATCGTGTCGGCCTCTCTGCGACTTTTAAATTCACCGAAATTTTATATGAATTTAACTGATTTTAAAAAATCGCTGGAGAGAGCCCGACGTCTGTTGACATTAAATAATTTTAAAAATTCTTGAAATGGCGCATTGTAGCCATTTGTGAAAACCTTGAATGTGGTGGATGCAAATACTAAATTCACTGTAGTGCCCGAACGGCTAATTTTTGGAAAAAAATTCACTGAACAAAAAATGTTTATTTTGATGTCCTTCACCTGTTACATATACTTGGCAATGTCCAATCAGGAAAGGGAATTCAGGATTTTTTTGTCTCTACTGTATTATTAGTTCAGTCATTTCAATAATATATCAAAAACTGTATTTTTAATTCATGAAATTGGCTATGTAGCAACGACATGAACGTCAACAGTAGTTACGGTCTACATCCAAATCGGCCCCTTTGCGGACACGGGGATATGGTCAAATATGCCTTATTTGATGTCCCAAATAACCTCTCTCATTTTATGTGTAGAGTTCAGGACCACCCTGTATATATAATTAGTAATCATTTCATACATTTTATTAACAACGATCAATTTTATTTATTAGTAATTAATTATGACGTCATTAATAATTGATGTCAGTACTTGTAATTCGATTAGAAGCAATTACATATATTGCCATGTAATAACTGTGTTACACATATCCAAATTCATGTACTGTGAAACTAGTGATGTGAATAATGATGACATAGTAATGATGACATAATAATGATGACATAGTGGGTTAATGAGGATCGTAGCCTCTATGAAGTTTCGATTACCGAAAACCGCAATACCGTATATATTGTATATATAATGTATGAGGCCTTGAAAACAACAGAGGCACAAGCAGGGCCGACGAGGGGGGAGCAAGGCTTCAGTCAGGGTCCGGATGAAGCCATAGAGCCCCACGCCAAGGACCTGCAGCTGGGGAGGCTCGGCCAAGGGAAGGGATAATGGGGCCGATCGAAGTCAGTCGGGGGCCGCGCTTGCTATCGGCGCCCCTGCGTACAAATCCATTTTTGCTTAAAATGAGAAAGAAAGAAAGGGTTTGCGTCCAGCGAACCGCCATATTTGTTTCGGCCAACAATAACGTGGTGGCATCCTATAGCAATTAATTACACTATGGACATAGCGTCCATTCCAGTGTTGTACCAGTATACAGTGTTGTACCAGTATACCAGCGTTGTACCAGTATACTCAGCAAGTTAAAAATTCAGTATACCAGTATACCAAAGTGTTGTACCAGTATACCATTATACCAGTGTTGCAGGCAAATAAGGTAACGCGTTTATGGTCTTAATCAAGTAATGAACTAAAAAAATTTCTATTTTTGCAACTTATACAACTATTGTTTTCAACTCTATATATTATATTCGAAGAATATATGACATACAATATATGCAGAATATATTACTTTCGAAAATACTCATTATGTGTGAACATCGAGCTTTCATACATTTAAAAATAAAATCTTCATTCAACCGGATATAAAGATTTTCATGTAATTTATTTTCCATCAGTTTCTAATAAGAAGATTTTTAAATGAAGTTACAGTAACTTAAAACAAGTTACTGTAACTTGTTTTTCACTAATAATTAAAAAAAAAAGAATTATTTTCATGTGGACTAGCTCACTGAATACGCAGGGGGGGGGGGAGGTCTGTGTAGGGTCATAACCCCTCACTGTGACGTAGTTTCGTGTGCATATATATATGGAATTGTAGCTCTATCAACTCCCTATTATAAGACTATAACCTCCCCTGAACTTTCTTCGTACGCCTATGAGCTAGCTATGCTACGTTTAGGCATCTTTTAATAAAAGATGTACAGTGTGGCTTAAAATTAAATAAACACAAAAAATATTAATTATTTATTTACATTTAATTTGAAACCTAATTATTAAAATGTTATTTTCCTTAATGACGACTCCAATTAGATGCCTTTCTTCTGGGACCACCATTCATTCATACGGTAAATGTTATCTCAAGCTTGTTGTTTGCAACAGCCACATGCCAATTTCTAAATAACATATAACATGATTGTAGATGAAAATCATCATTCACTTAAAGTTCTAATAACTAAATAAATAATTCAATAATATGATATAAATAATAATAAATATTAACTAATAGTAATGCAAACCATAAATATTAAACATAAATGTATTTGCAGGTAACCGAAAAAAGCGAAACCGACATTTGAAATGCCGAAGACTCGACTGGTAGCGACCTCTCTCCGCAGGTAAGAGAAATTCGTCGTAACCATGACGACAGGTAAACAATAAAAACCCAACTGCGAAACACAAGCAAGCAGTTGAAATTGACACAGAAGGAAGCAATAAAAATGTTTTATCGCAGGGAGAATTAAAAATTTATTTTTTATTTAATAGAAAATATTTTTGCAGGATTAAAAATGTGATTTTCCGTGCTCGTATAGTCCACTATATTAGAAAATGATATTTTTATATGGTTCATCCATTTTTTATTATTACTATTATTATAATTAAATTGCTACTATAAATTGAACATTAATAATAAGTTCGGACAGAACTATAACAGTAATTTTTAAGATAACGATATAAATTTTATGAAATCAAATCCTAGTTTATTGATAATTTTAATAAAAATCTATAACAATAGATTCAATGACCTGGCAATAAACTAACAAATCAATTAATTAAATTAGCTGATTTATATGATAATGAATTAAGTAACTTATATGACAGCAAATTAATTAATTGATATAACAATAAATCAACTAATCGACATAGCAATAAATAAATTGGTCATAAAAATAAAGCAGGTTAGTGTAAAAGAGTTCAAAATAGAGAGGATTTTTTTCACAAAAGTGGGGGCTTTGATACAAATTTTACCCCCTCATAAGAAATTTGTGATATTGTTGTTGAACTGGGAGTTTTATACCCATCCCCCCCCTTGTGCACGGCTTTAAAATCGACGAATATATTCGTTATGAAGTTTATTTGATTTCGAGGTAATTTTTTTACTATTCTTCGGGCATTCCATTTCCCTACATTTTCATAACCTGCTAATAACTTAATTCCTTCTAATTTTGTCTTAATGTACGAGTAACTTAAAACAGAGATTATCAAGTAGCCGAGTATTATGGACCCAGAGGCGTAGCTAAGGGGCGGTTTTGGAAGTTGTGACCCCCCCCCATCGCAATGAAATTTTGTATATTTAACATAGGAATATATGAGTTGTAGCTCTGTAACCCCTCCCATTAAGCCTATAACCCTCCCCTTATGAACTTCTGTCTACTCCACTTGTTTTATAAAAGCCAAGCTACGGACTCTCTACTTTGGAAACTTTAATACTTCTGTGCTAGCTACTTCTGCAGAGTTTTTTTTTTTTGTTTTTTTTGCGGAAAATGCGAGTAGCCCCTAATAAACTGATGATTTTAGGTAAACTACGCAGAAGGCTGCATAAATGTATGTTATTTCTACGCAAAATGACAACGATTTAGTTAAGGACGGAAAGGCGTATTTAATTTTACTAACGTTTCATAAAAATGGACAAATTATGTCATTTCTAACGGCTGTTAATCCTAAATATGGTAAAAAAAAAAAAATCGTGTCTTTTTCAATCCCTTCCACATACGGTGCAATATTCTCTACTTTTATTCTCAAATCTGAAGAAAAATCAAGCCAATTTCTATGTTTATTTTTAACATAAAAGTATGTTGAAAATTTTTGCTTAAAAGATATGTGGAACGAAAGGAAACAACATGTTTCAAAGCTTTTTCACTTTACTTCTTAAAATCAGATGAACTAGAATTAGTCTGGTCTACATTCGTTGGAAAATGAATTTCATAAACCATCATCACGTAAGGTTAATAAGTGTGTCTTGCCCTTTCACTCATATAGCTATTAGTTATCAATGGCATAAGAAAGGAGGTTCAGAGAATTAAACCCCCCGCCCCATTGGACAACAAGGCATGTGTCTCTTTCTCTCTTCAACCCCGAATCGCATAATCTGTTTTAAAGGTACTTGAACTCCATCCATACTTTTTCAATTGCTATGCCGCTGAGTTATATATTATCACAATTAAATCAAGTCTTTACCCACTTGTTGTCAAAATTTTATTACAAGGAAATAATCACTGAAGTTAAAAATCACTAAACAACGTTGGCGCTCAGTAATGCTATTTTCTACTTCTGATACCATGTTGCGACCATCAGTGATGTCAAGAAATACTTCCAGCCATAAGCGTAGTGTTATATGGGCTCGTGGGACCCCAAGCCTCTTAATAATTTGAAATAAATTGTGATTTTACATATACTGTAATGTATAAATGTACATAAAATGTGTTTGCCCCCCCACACACCCCACTAAAGATTTTGAGAATTCTACGTCGATGCTTCCAGTGCTGAGATGCTATCGAAGCTATCACCTTCTACTCTGCTGACCCATAACTGTAATTCTTTTAAGCACTGCCTCAATCCTCTCCTCAACGTCAAAAATAGTCACATTACTATCATAACGGCTTGGGTTGTGAGTGTTCAAATATAGGAAAATGTCTGCTAAGCAGGCTACCATACATAATCAATCAAAACCATTTACCTGATATCGCATAAAATTTTTGAATGTACCAGAAAAGGTCATAGTTCACCCCCAAACTTGAAGAATCTTTTCAATTTTTACCCCTTGACGGCTAACGCATTTCTGTATGCAAAAGTAACTGCATATGTTGGCTTCCTATTTCCACACGTAATTGTAAGAAGATGCTAGAGTTCAAAGTTCAAAATTTCATGAAATTAACACTCTTGACAATTTTATAAAGGAAGTTTTCAGTTCCGCAAGTCTGATTTTTAAAAATGAGTATATTGTTTCATTCCTTTACCTGGTTGGCTAGTTCTTGTTCTATAACTGGTGCTATGGATATCCGATTGGAAACCACAAATTAAGATATTTTAGTTCGTTCTCTGTGAAATAACTGGTGACATATAGTTCGTTCACGAAAAGTAGTCCGATGTCACAGTTAGAATTAACGGAAGCTGACGTCACACACGGCCTATCAGATTACAGCAGAGTGGAGGACGTTATTTCAGAAATGATTCTTACCGAACGTTTGTCTGCGCCAAAAATCAGTTCTGAAATGACGTCCTCCCCTCTGCTGTAATCGGCTAGGCCGTTTGTGACGTCAGCTCCCGTGAATTCTAACAGTACCATCGGACTACTTTTCGTGAACGAACTATAACTACGAGCATTTTTTGCGTAAATAACTTCAAAACCATAAAATAAACCATAATATAACTATTAACCATAATATAACATAACCATAAATAAACTATTTATTTATTCCCATATTTGAAATTGAGTGATCAGGTGGGTGAATTAATACTGATTTCGATGAAAAATGTGATTATCGTATCTTCCGAAGATACATCACATGATACGGAACAAAATGTGAAATAGACAAAGAATAGGTGCCATGATACGTCCAATTAATTGATATTTATAACGTGTAATTATTTCTTTAAATCTTTATATTTATATTGTTATGTTGTTATTGGTTATATTTATATTGTTTATATTTCTTTATTATATCCTATTACCTTTCCGTTTATCATCGATAACAGAGTTCTATTATTCCCATCATCAGATAATTAATATTTCGACTGTGATCTTGTACCTTAGGGTACTCACAGGTAATGGGAACCTCAAGTGCTTCTCGGAAACTATAATAATAATAATAATAATAACAACAATAATAAATGGAAAACAATTTTGTATGCAAGCAATTAACTGTTATGGGAGGTAAAGATCCAAAAAAGGTATATTCCAGGGGGAATCTTTATCACCCCTTTTATTCACACTTGCATTGATCCCATTAACAACAATCCTGAACAATACAAGAATGGGATATGAAATATCAAAACAAAATGGGGAAAATTTCACACTTACTGTATATGGATGATATAAAACTATTTGGAAAATCTAGAAAGGAAATGGAATCTTTATTAAACACGGTGAGAAATTTAGTGAAGACATTAAGATGGAATTTGGTTTAGACAAATGTGCCACGATCACAATAAAAAAAGGGAAAGATAGTAAACACAGAGGATATAATTTTTGGCAATGAGCAAGTAATCAAACAACTTTCCAATGAAGAGCATTATAAGTATTTGGTAATGTTAGAACTAGATGAAATCCTTCACAATAATATGAAAACTATCACATGCTCAGAGTACATGAAACGCATACGAAAAACATTGAAATCAGAATTGAATGGCGGAAATAGCATTACAGCCATCAACAGCTGGGATATACCAGTAATAAGATACAAGGCAGGGATTTCCTTTTCCTACGCTAATGCCCGAAACCTACAATTTTCAGATGATTCCGAACCTCTGCGGCCAAGGGCACCAAATCTCCGACCACGGTGAGTACAAAAATCTCACGCGATACGATTACCACGCATGCGCGATGCGGCATTGCACGCGCTACGATGCCATCGTGAGTTGAACCTGGGCTAATGGTATGATAGACAAATGCGTTACTATTACGCCACTGTATGGCAGTGCAGCTGCACAGTCAATCAATCAATCAACCAACCCCACACACCACACACACACGGTGTTGAAAGTCGAATCCGGATTAACCGTCAACCATTTGAACGCACTGCTATTACATCACTGTAAGGCAGTGGAACTGCACAATCAATCAATCAATCGATAGATCGATCGATCAGTCTCCCCCCCCTCCCCCGCGTTGAATGTCGAATCCCAATTGACTAGTCTAGGGTTAACTAGGGTCTAGTATTAACTAGGTCAATACGTCACAGTGGCGCCACCTGGCGGCCGCATTAAAAGTAGAACGTTAGGCTTAATTGTAATAGTTATTTTCTCTGAATTCTTGAATGCTTACAGACATTAGAGATGAGTTCGGGCTCATGTTTGAAATCCTAAGCCCGAAAACTTGCAATTTGGGCCTGCCCGAACCCGAAATACTTGAATGAGCCCAGGCCCATCCGGGCCGAAGCTTTAAATATAACTTCAGCCCCTTGACGTGCAATTTAAAATTAGAAAAAATTTGCTAAACTACGCTATTTAATTTCCTTCGAATTTTCGTATACGCGTATTTCCACAAGTCTTGAAAACAAATTACATAGGTGTATTCCTTGAAGAATTTCAGTATAGGAAAGTTAATATTCAGGTTCAGTCGAATCTGTCTAATGAGCCCGGACCCGAAAACTATATGAAATATAGTGCCCGTGTCCGCCCGAGCCCGAAAACTATACGAAATATAGTGCCCGGGTCCGCCCGAGCCCGAAAACTATATGAAATATAGTGCCCGGGTCCGCCCGAGCCCAAAAACTATCTCATCTTTAATAGACATCCCTTTTAGTAAGAGATTTAGATGAAGATCTTCAGTATACGAGAGACGATGAATTGACTAATATATATGAAAATACGTTTTTCAAGTACTGGACAGAAAATAGTACATAGATATTTCGATTAATTAACATTTTGATAACTATTATTTTAATAATTCATTTGTTTGTAAATATTGAGCTAAACATTAACCAATTTTATAGTGGGAGCTATTGTGCGATTTAATGAATAATTAGTTAGTTAAATACAAACTGGTTAGTACGGAATATATATATTTTTGCCTTAAATTTTGAAAATATATTTATTAAATACGCTTTAGTTAGAAAATATCCAGAAAGAAAATAGAGAGGTAAAATATAATTCAATATACTTTAAATTACTGTGAAGTGGAAAATAAATATTTTTATATTAAAATTTAAAAAAAAAAGAACTGAATTTACATGAAAAATGTAAATTAAGAAACAGATTCATCAATATAACATTAAACGCCTCACCTGATTACTAATTATCATCATTATCACATGTATTTTCGAACTTAACGATATAGGGTTGAGACGGGCGGTTTCAAGTACCCATGTCTGCCTTCTATATTATTAAATTATTTAGATTCGTTATCTACGTATATCCTGACTACGTATGTGTTTAGAGTTGCGGCCATCTGTAGCTTGGTGCATGTGTTTGGGGCTACTCTTAAGTATTTATAGATTTCTGTAAAGTGTAGTTTGCATTAGGCCTTTGGGCAGGGCCAATGAGGGGAGGCAACAGGGGTTGCAGCCCGGGGGCCCCGAATGAAGTCTAGGGGCACGCTCTGGCAAAGACCTATGCTGTGGGGGGGGGCGGCTCTGCCCCCAAAATTTTCTTGATACGGTATTCTTGCTTTTCTATTTAAAAATGAAAAAATAACAATGTGCCTCCCCCCCCGAGAATTTTTCCCGGCGACGGTTTAATTATTCTTCATTAGCCTGTCTCGATTATTGAAAACAAAATAATAGTAGCTTAAGTGAGTTTCTTTATTCAGCGGTGATCTTGTAAAATAATTAAGTAATAAGTAAGTACCCCCCACCAAAAAATAATTAAGTATTAGGTAAGTACCCCAAAAAATAATTAAGTATTAGGTAACCCCCTCAAAAAAGCGTTCATATTTCATACTTGGTTCTTTTGGAAGTCAACCTCCCCCAAAAAGAAAAAATATTCTATGTCACTGACCAGGGAAGGTGTCATGGGGGGCCCGTCGAAGTGAGGCTGGGGGGCCGCGTTTGTTCTCGGAGCCCCTACCTGTGGCTGACAGAATTATAAGTACAGTGTCAACCCTTTCTATACGCCACAACATAACTTTGATTTCGTATCTAATGTCTCAGTTTTTGTTGTGTATATGGCCTGTACGCTTTTTGTACATTAGGTATTGCTACATCTATTGATGTTTATCGTTTTATTAATTATATTAACTAAAGTTATACGTGTTTTGTTGCATGGTGTCGTTTGTTTCGTTAGCTTATCTCAGTAAAGCATATACATTTTTTTTCTTCTAATACAGTTATATATTGTTATATTACACAGCATCAAGGAGATAATCACTGTCCTCTTGATCTGGACTTCTTGGTTCAGTTCAAGTCTCACCCAGAAACCTGAGAACTGTCCATGTATCTTCTTAATATGTAGATGGTGCCCAGTAAGGCAGTTTTTTGTAGGTCTGTTGTCGTTATGTCAGTAATGTCCAGTTTTTCTTGGAAGTTCTTTAAATTAGGTGTGATGGCCCCCAGTGCACCTATCACAATCGAGATGACTGTTACTTGTTTTTTCCAATTGCAAAATTAGGATATTTGGGGATATTGTTTTTCAAATTTCTTCTCTTTAATCCTGCTGTCACCCGGTATTTCAATGTCAGTATCATTGGCGTACGCAGGGGGTGTTGATGGGAGTTGTAACCCCCCCATTGCAATGAAATTTTGTATATTTAACATAGGAATATGCGAGTTGTAGCTCTGTAACCCCCCATTGAGCCTATAACCCCCTTATGAACTTTATGCGTACGCCTATGCCAATGATAAATACCTATTTTTCCTTCACCAATGTTATGTCTGGTATATTGTGTTTTAAATACTTATCTGTTTGAAACCCAAAGTCCCAAAAGATTTTTATTTGGTTGTTTTCTGCCACTTTCATTGCTTCGTGTTCCCAGTAGTTACAGAGCCAGGCTATAGGGGCCGAGCCCCCTGGAAATGTAGTCAGCCCCCCTGAAAAATATTTTTTCTCAAAAATCAAATATTGTAGAATTTTATTTTAAATTTTTTGTTTTGTACGAAATTGTACATGATAATGGAAATTGTTCTTTGACGTTAAAAATGTATTCAAAATAGCTTTCTACTGTAGATCTTGTGTATGTAATTTTTTTTACATAGGTTTGAGTCTTCATATACTTTATAATAAGGATTGGGGAAATTATAGAGAGGTATACTAAAATTTATAAGTTTTTAATGCAAAATTTATTTTAAGAAATTTATTTATTAATTTTAAATATATTATTCTACTTATATATTTAGTGTTATTAAATATATTAATAAAATACATCAAAACATTTACGAATTTTAAGCTACCTCTGTAACTTTCTAAGCCCTTTCTGTAACTTTCGGTGCCCACTGTAATAAGCGTCCAGCTACGTGGCTGAGTAGTTATTGTTTACTCGAATCTCATAATTTCTGTAGACGTTCCAATAAATCGAAAAGCCACTCCGGCACGTTTTGTTTTTCGTAATCTGATTAGATTATTTTAATATAGCGACTGATTACGTGGCCGATTGTTTCCTCTTTTATTTTAAACAGTCTGCATTTACTGTTCTGGTTTTGCTTTTGAATTTTTGATGCTATTTTTGTTATCAACCGATTGATGCGGTTGAGTGTTCCAGCCGCGGTGTTTAAAACGGTACTATAACATTTAGCAGAGGCATGTCTTTTTACTTTTAAATAATAACTATCATTTCAAAACCAATTAAATTGGACGTTGTCATTATTATACCCAGTTTAACCGCCATGTTTCTATAAACAATTCAATTTCAGAATTAACTGGTCAAATCACTAGTCAGCCCCCCTAGTTCCGACAAGATCGTTCAGGCAGGTATCCACTGTAGTTGAAAATGCACGTGGTACGCTTGTAAATACATATAGTGTACCTGTGTTCTGCAAATATATCTGGTGCACCTATAAGTGCAGGTATTATACTTGCACATGCATGTAGTATAATTATAAATGCATATAATAGATTTAAATACATGTAATGCACTTGTAAATGCATGTAATATACTTGTAAATACATGCAATGTACTTGTAAATGCATGTAAAATACTTCTAAATGCATGTAATAAACATGTAAGCGCATATAACATACTTTTAAATGATTATTATACACCCATGCGCACTGTTATGCATGTAAAAATTACATGCATTAAAAGCATTATTACTGCATTATTGCATTTAAAGATTATTACATGCATTTAAAAGATGTAATACACTTGTAAATGCACGTAATATAGTTGTAAACCCATGTATTATACTTGTAAATTCATGTAATATACTTGTAAAGGAAATTAATATATTTATAAATGCTATAACATACTTTTAAATGAAAGTAAAACGACTCACTGTGCTGAATATATCACAATCGTAAAATAACACAATGGGCACAGTTTTGAATTATATAAAGCATATACTTCAAAAACTGTGCCCATTATGTTATTTTACGATTGTGATACTTTTAAATGCATATTATATGCACAGTTATGCATATAATACGCTTATAAACGCATGTAATGTACTTGCAAATGCATGTAATATATTTAAATATTACATGCATATAACATAGTTTTAAATGCATGTAGTCTTTCTTTACTTCCCTTAGACTATTTTTTTTACGGCATAAGAAAAATGGCTGCCTGTTTTATGGCGCAAGGGCATATAAAATCATGCTGTACAAGCATGGATGGTTTTTCTCCGGACGTTTCCTCTATCGGAATGGATCCGAACCTTTCGCGACTAATGAATCACAATCATGAATCACTGAGTCGAATCACAATCGTGAGTCACTTGTCAGAGTTATTGCACTCTAATGAGTGATGAGAGCAAATGGCGAAAATTTCCTTAAAATTACACGGTTTTGCAACTTTTTCATTTTCCAAAAACAAGTTCAGGTTCACAGGTATTTGGAATATGAGAGAAATTCGCTAAAAAGGGAAAAAGTAATAGCAGTTACAGAAATAGAGGGAAATATAGGATTCCTATATCAACTGGAATGGTAATCGTTTTCACGAATAATCAGAAAACAAGTATATACCTTGAACTACAGATCAGTAGCCCTAATCTCATCAGATCAATCTAATCTCATCACAGATCAGAACCCTAAGTCTTCAGCATCATTTGGATTTAAACCCGGGTTTTCTGCACCATAATTAACTGGGTTTTCACCACAGAGTTAAGGACTATCAATTATAAAATTCGGAAAAGATATTCTATTTGTTGATCCATATTAGAAAATTGTAGTTTTGCTAATTGGCACCACTATCCTGTTGCTTTGACGCAACTCGACCATTGCCGCCCTTGCGCCGTATAACTCAGTCAATCAATCAATCCTGTTGCTTTGACGCAACTTGGTAATTGCCGCTCTTGCGCCATAGAAACCGGTCAATCAACCCTGTTGCTTTGGCGCAACTTAGCAATTGCCACCTTGGGCCGTAGAACTCAGTCAATCAATCCTATTGCTTTGATGCAACTTGGCAATTGCCGCCCTTGCACCGCAGAACTCAGTCAATCAATCCTGTTTCTTTGACGTAACCTGACCATGGTCTTCCTTGCGCCATAGAACTCGGGCAATCATTTCTGTCGCCAGAACCGTCATAAGGACACATGCGGTGTCGTGTAAATAGTTATTGGTCATTGTTGAAAATAGTCGCGTGAGCGGATTCGTCGTAAAGCGAAGTGATGCTGTGTTCAGTTTTCATTTTTTTTTAATAAATTAATTTTACCTGTCATCTTTAAATATCTTTCAGGTAAATAACTGCAGAAATGGTTCTTCAGCATGCCTGACTGTGGATGTACGGTTTGTATACAAGTGGTGTGTATATGCGGAATCTATACAGGTGGTGTGAATGTACTGTGTATTTGCTACAAAACTATATACTGGCTGTATACTTTCAGTTGTGTATGGTGCTAATTTTGCCATACAGTGCGTTATTGGATAAATACTGATATATTGAGTAACGTAATACCTACGTAAATCTGATGTCTATGTATTATGTTAGAGCTTATAATCAAATATTAGCTTTACACGTAGAAACTTATACAGTACCAAGTAGAAACTTACACAGTAATATCTCCATAACGGACACTCTCGAATAGCGGATAACTCTACTTAACGGGCACTTCTCAAATTTTGTCATAATGCTTGTCGCCCTTTACTCTTGGCCGTTCCCAATAACGGACACTTCCGAATAGCCGACAGGTACCAAATTCCCGAGGTATTTCCCATTCACAGATTTCACGCGTAAGTTAATTACATACTTACTATTAGAGCCCATAGAATTATAATCCGAAGCACCAGCCGCCATTTTGTTGTACACTTCCGGTTTCATTTACCTTGGCGATAAAGGTTTTCAGTTTTGGAGCAATGATCGCTATTTTGGCATAGAAATAATCAACACTCCGCGATTATCCGACGAATGTAAACATTGGCGCAACTTTTAAGATGTCGCCAATAAAAACAATTTGCAACCATAACTTAGGCATCAAAATGGCGGATAGCTAGCTCTCTTTGTTAGGAATCTTACTTATCATCTTTTACACTATCGTTTTTCGCATGTTTTCGACGTCACATGTATCAGTGGTACACGTATCAATACGCATGTCTCATTGGTATATGTATTATGTATTAGTACGCATGTATCAGTGGTGCATATATATATATATATGTTGTTAATTATTTCTCACTTTAATATAAACATTTTTGTAGATTTATTTATATTAAACTTCACGTTGAATCAACATTTATTGCGATGCATAAATACGCTTGATCTTGTTTACAATAAAGATTATTTTTTTAATATGTTTAAAAATGACCTAAATTATAAGTTGATTTAAAAATTTAGTATTAAAATTTATTTTGCCAAAATTATACAAAAACAGTTTTCAGAATACTTAAATTTTGTAAATTTTGCAATTCCATGTTAATTTACGGATTTATAACAATCTGCATGCACATAACCGTAGCCAGAATTTACTTTTGGGGTGTTCGACAATTTTTACGACACGTATCGATACAATTGCAGCATGAAAGTCAGTAGCCAAGTTCTATTAAAAATTTAGTTTCTAATCTAAGATCCCCCCCTCTGGATACGAGCATGTGCATACCTTACATTCTGGAACGATGTTGAATTCATTATTAAGACAACAAACTGAATTTAAAGGGCCATTTTAACAAAATCTTTAGTCATCTTAAAAAGAAACTTCGGTCATCTCAATCGGGCATTTCGTCATTTGCCAAAGTTAATCAAACAGAAACTAAAATAAGCACCATTAAAGCATTTATCTGTGATTTGAAGTACCGAATAATAAATAGTCTTGGGTTCGGATCCATGTCCCGTAAACTATCTCCTGACCTCTGTCAGTAATTAAATCTAAATAGTACTGTCTCCTTCTCTTGACTCATAACTATGCTTCAAATAATTTCGATTAAAAGGATCTAACCAAGTCATTAAAAATGGGCATTTGGTTTGGAATTGAAAGCTTTGAGGCAGTAGTATTTTTTGTCCTTCTTAACTAAAGAAGTTGAACTGGCACGGTTAGAACGATCCAAACCCAACCATATAAGGCTATTACCAAATCTTCCCAGGGGCAATTTAAAAGAGAACAATGATATTTACACGCAAAATTAACCTCGTTCTATTGAAATGTGGCTTGTTGGCACCTTATTTGGATCGTTTGTTACGTTTTTTAAAAATATTTTCCCCATAGATACTTAATGATACATTTAACCGACTAGTTCAAAGTAGTAAAGATCGAAAAATTGGTATTTAAAATAATTGCCGCAGTTTCCAACTCCCAAATTGATGCACGAGGAAGAAGGGGTAGACCGTGGTTCGGAGTTCATGTAAAACTGTAAGTCCCTTTCCTGATTAATCGCCTAATGCCTCTAAAATTGAACACGTACGTTGAATAAGCTGACTTCTAAGAAGAATTACATTCATTTCTTACTTGCTATAATGTAATTTAACTATTTGTTAAATGATTTATAATGTCGAGCAAATCAAATATGAAGGCTGCAACAAAAAAGAATAATTCGTAACGTTTTCAGGATTTCAAAAGATTTTCAGGATTTCCCTTTGTTATAAACGTATTTTATAGTACCTATAATGAATCTTATCTGTGGAACTAAATCTTTATTATCACTTTTATAAGATTATACTTCCGGTTACAGGGAATATGCTGTTAAATATAAAATCGCAATTTTTCAGGGCAGCACTGACCTCTGAACTTTTCCTACATACACAGATTTAAAAAAAAATAAATTTGGTTGACATCGATGTGACTCAAAGCAGAGGGCTTGAGATGTGAAGGCCTTAAGAGATCAAAGCAGAAGGCTTGGGAGATGATCACACTGCACTTAACTCATTTTGGCCATTTTTCGACTTAACAACATTCCCTGTGATCACAGATATATTATACAAATTACTCGTAATTCTAATTCTAGAAAGGTTACTTTTTCAGAGGTTTTCTTCTTATTTAAAAAACAATCAAAGACTCTTCTAGAGCCGTTTTTTAACCAAACTTGTCATATTTAACAACATCAAATTCGATGTTACTAGGGACAGGGGAGAGAGAATGCACAGGAGCCCTGCACAAAACTTCAATACTATAATAAATTTAACTTGTCATTAAACGTAATTATTTGGAGCCAAAGCCGATAATTTACCTAAGAACTCGCAAATCCTGATCCAGCCCCGACTGTTACCTATTCAATCATTCATGGCATAGGCAACAGCCCCCCCCCAGCCCCTCCCAAAAAAAAAAAAGAAGCTGAATAATTATCTTTAACGATCATTGAAAATTAGCAAGCTATCCTTTTTCTAAAAATTTACTAAAATTAATCTGATTTGGGATCGTCAATTTCCAGTCACTTTCGAGGTGGTATATCAGGCTTTAATAATATAAAAAAAAAATGCCAAAAATTTCCCGCGTTTCTTAATTTAAAATTATTGTTTTTCCTTCGAAATGGAGAGTTAAAATTTAATAGTTTTAAATTTTTAAACTACCATTGAACAGAAGATTTTATCGTGGTATTTTTTGGTATTTCTCAGCAGTGCATTGCCTTATTGAGATGATATTGCCACGGCCCATTATGAAGATATCGGAAAGTAAACAAGTGGTGAATAATAAATTACTCTGTCTTTTGTGGTCATATCCTGCTCGTTACCATGCATGGCTATCGAAGAATAGGCGTTTAAGACTCGCTAATGCTCCCTGATGGCAGAAAAATGAGCAGTCATGAGGTGGAAGTTAGTTTCCGTCACCTTTTATGAGCGTCTCATCATCGAAAATGGCGGCAAAGGTAGGCATTAAGGGATATTATCTATTGAAGACTTGAAGCGAGAAAGGTTGATATTTTTCACACTCAAACTTGTCTGTTTATCATGACAAAAGGTGGTTGAATTCTATCGTAACATTGTTGTCGGCATCGCTTAACCCCAATGGCTGCCAGTGATTGAAGACGAAAGCATGTAATCACCCTTTTTGCGGCCAATCATGAATACATGATGGCAAATGCAGCGATCCATATGTCGCTTTCATTTTGACCTCAAGTCAAATGCAGCTTGGTGTAAAACTTTAAACCCTAGTATGGAAAGAGGAAATTATATTTTAATGATTTTCTGTGTTTCAAGTTTGTGGAAGTGTCCATTAATTTTGCACTTGTTATATTTAAATTTTATTTATATATAAATTAAATAATTGTTATTTTTAGTTGCTTACTGTGTGTTGAATTGATTATTCAATAAACCCGGCATAGAGAATTTCAACAGAGCTGATCTTTTACAAGTCGATTTCGTATTATAATTTGAAAAATTGCCATTAAAGAATATTCACCAAAAATTGAGCGAGATTTAAGGGAGACATTTAGTCAAATAAAACTTTTTAATTAAGAGAGGAAACTTTTCAATAAAAATTTGTCTTCAAAAAAGAGAATTTCTTACTGAAAATTTCTACTCAAGGGATGTTACATGTGTACACTTTGATGGCAAATGGAAAAGTGATTTGATTTTAGAATTCGGAAAGCACACATACCGTTGCCAAATATAAAAAGTGAAATTATAATTATACAATATATGTTGCCAGATACGGAAAGTGAAATTTTGTACATTTGCAAAATATGTAAAAGGAAAGACTTTGACATGTTGACAATTTTAGAAACTGCAATTACTAAGTTTGAGTTTCCTGGAATTCTTAGTGGCAACAACAAAAGAAGCCTGCAAAGTGAACAAACAGCATTTCTACTATAGAAGCCAACAATTTCCCCTCTGATAAACACTTTTGCTATTATAGAACATTTTATCCAAAAACTGAGCTTATTTGTTTGTGTTTTTCGGCGTATGGACAGCAAAGGTCATGCTGCTACGAGACCTCCAGTTTTCCGCCGACTTTCGAGGAAATTAAACCCCGACCTGTTCTGGGGAAAAAATGGCACGAGTGCCACGATACCATTCGAAATCGAACCTGGGCTAATGGCGCGATGGGCGAATTCGTTATCGCTGCGCAACTGTATGGCAGCGGACCTGAATTAACCTTTTTACCCAGGGACCAGAATCTCCTGAGATCTAGGGAACCAAGTCTTTCTCTCTCTCTCTCTCTCTTTCTCTCTCTCTCGGCAGGGTCAATCGCACGCCAGGTGAACGCGCTATCACAGCAGGCCACGTATGGATTAGTCAGATTGTATCTAACCTTATAGTTTGGGTTATGAAAATTCCTCTTATAAATAATGTTAACATCAAGAATGAACTGCATTCAGGGGCGTAGTTAATGGTATAAGGCCTGGTGAACAAGTGGACATGGGTTAAGTGAATTGAGACCTCCCCCCCTTACTTCATTTTTGGGCTCTTTATTACAATAATGACAAGGATCAAAAAAGGATAGAATATTTCGCCTAAGGGTTACGAAAAATTGCTATACCACTGAC
>QLNU02014802.1:71369796-71404660 GCA_006491805.2 Dysdera silvatica | reverse complement strand
GACCCTGGTTCGAATCCAGGATGGGGAAAGCGTCTCTTTTTCTCCAAAATTACATAAGCTCTAGTTTGAGCTGTAATTAATACGTGGGTGGCAAAAATTATAGTATAAGTCAAAAAGTCGTTGGTGTTATATTAGGATACAAAGTCAAAAGTCTCTGACGTAATACACAATGTTGAAATATCGCCGACGTCATTAAGAGCGAAAATCGAAAAGTCACTGATGTCATATTAGAACAACAAGTCAAAAAATTATTGACGTTATATTAGGATACGAAGTCAAGTCTCTGACGTCATATTAAGACAAAGTTGAAATATCGCTGACGTCATATTAAGATGATGTTGAAATGTCGCTGACGACATATGAAAACGTGAAGTCGAAAACGATTGACGTCATATTAAGACCTAAAAGTCACTGATGCCATATTAGAATAACAAATCAAAAAGTCATTGATGTTATATTAGGATGCAAAGTCAAAAGTCTCTAACGTCATATTTTAATATATTTTATCATATTTAGAAATTCTTATGGGTACTTTTCATTAATTATGTGCAAAATTCTTTGATATGAAATTAACATTTTAATAAAAATTCTTTAATAATTAACAGTTTAATAAAAATTCTTTTGATAATTAACATTTTAATGAAAATTCTGTGATAATTTAACATTTTAATAAAAAATTCTTTGATAATTAACATTTTAATAAAAAATTATTTGGTAATTAACATTTTCATAAAAAAATTCTTGATAATGAAAATTATATAGACTTTAGATAGACTATAGATTTCCGATAGACTACCCTTTTGACATTCTCAAGTCTCAGGGAGTTTTAAAGGATTAAGTTTTTTTCCTTCAAAAAAAGTAAATAACAAAAAATAAAATCATTTCTGGCGTCAGCAGTGTGTGTGTAATCGCTAATTTTTGAAAACCGGGAAAAAAAACACGAGTGTTTGGAAAGCCAGAAACTGACGGCTTAGCAATTGATGAATCAGTATTCAGTCCAAAAAACAATTCAATCAAGACAAGTCTCCAAACTTGATCACTTTTCTCCCCCGATGAGAATTTAGCGCACTAAACAAAACCTTTTGGAACCCATTTCCGCATGGACTGCAACGGCTTAAAGGAAAAGAAAAAAAGAAAAAAATACTAAATAAGCGAAATAAAACCCGCCGTTGTTAAGCCACATTCGTTACAAGGCTGAACCAAAACAGTCTATAAAACAGAGAAATTCAAAAGTTTTATTTAAATCAGCTGGTCCCTGGAGCATGGCGGGCAGCCTCCGACCTGTGTCAACGATATGACCAGCCCTCTTCAAACATTTTCTGCCACCTCATTTGCATAAAGAGAACCGACGCGTCTTCCATACGGTATCGCCCAAACCCTCCCACTAATAACAACTGCAATTCTCAGGTCGAATTCCTAAAACTCACATGTTTCGGGCGAGGGGTCGTCGATCGCACAATCATATTATAATAAACTTGCTGAATTATTAGATCCTCAATTTTTTAATATCACTCTATATATATATATATAGATTATTTATCATTTTAAGTATACGTCGAACATTATATATTTATAAAGTAGTAGTTTGAAGCTAAAATGCAAATTCAACGCTTCATTTAAGCTGATGATATAAAAAAATTATAACATTCTTCATTTTATTTGTCCAAAAAACGCGTTTAATCCATTACTAAACTACTAATTATATCGATAGCGAAAAACGTCGCCAAGTATACGTATGTGATTTATCTCTCTCTCTGTATATGTATATATATATACACACACACAGTACAGTCTCGTTAGTCCGATATTCCGGTTAATCCGCTATTTTTTTCCAGTCGGCTGCCGTTAAAGGTGTTGCCACCTAAGTGAAACTTAATATAAAGTAAAAGGGTAATTTTTCATCTGTCACGCATGCACATCAAAACACACACGCACCCATAAAACAATTATAGCGTACAATATATTCTGTAGTAAAGATTTCCGTTAGTCCGAATTTTCTTTTAATCCGAACAGTCCTCGGTCCCAATTAGTCCAAATTTAACGGGACCCTACAGCAGAGTTGTCTAACCTGTTTGGACAGCGGGCTGCTTACAAACTTTTCGCGGATCTTGCGGGGCCAATGGTCTTAGAGAATTTCGTAAGAAAAAGCTTTTTTTCAGAGTTTCTTACGGTTGTTCACTTGCGACGTGGAAAGAGATCACCCATGCCGTTTCAAAATTTTTTTAAGGGGTCACCCATGCCGAAAAAATATATATATTGTATATTTTTTAAAAAAATTTTTTCAGTCCAAACAATTGTCGGCGGGCCGGATTAACACAGTTAGCGGGCTGTATGTTGGTTAACACTGCTCCATAGTATGTATCTTACAAAAATTAAGGCCTTAATTTTTTACATTTTAAGCATGATCTGCTTAGGAGACGGTCATTAGTATTCTTTAGGTCTTAGAATAATACATTATAACCTTCATTTATCATGAAAGTTGGAATTTTTTACAGTGGAAAAATATATTTTTTGGGGGTCATGACCCCTGTGTCCGCCCTTGCCCTGGATTATGCAATAGTAGGACAAATATTTACTATCGTAATTAATTCATATATAATTCGTAATAAATTATCGTTTTAATTAATCGTTTGTTAAATTTAATTAATCGTTCGTAATTAATTCGTATATAATTCATATTTACTCATCTATTTGGTGCAATTAACCCAGTTATATGAAATTTTTGAGATGTATTTTAACTATATTTGAGATACGATTTAGTTTAGACAGGTTTAGATGTGAAGTAGTTAAGATGTACTGCATGGTTTAGTTGTGAAGTGATTAGGAGATATTAAGGAGGGAGGTTCGGAAAGAAAGGTTTTCAGGGGGCGCATCTCCCCCCCCTTGAATATATAATATACACAGCACTATATTTGAAATATCATATTGGAATGAAGCGTGAACTGTAATTGGCTGAGCGCTCTGGGATTTTGACCAATGTAGAGTTTGGACGTGACTGTTCATAAAAATGGGGCGTGGCTTTATTTACTTCAACGTTTATAGAGTAAATGTACGTATTTAAATTTTTTTCATGATTTTTTTTTTCATATATCAGGATACCATAGAGTGAGTAATGTATTTTAAATTCCCCGTAAGATTCATATATGAAATTCCCTTCAAAAATGACAATGCAGTGCGCTTTGTGTTTTATTTAATAAGGCTATATAACTCAGTGTTTTTTGCATATTTGAATCTCGGAGGTTACCCAATCTCTTCACACAAAACGAACATAAAATTTTAAAATCTGATTTAAAATGTATATTAGCTCAAAAGCGACTTCGATGTAAAACCAAAAGCAAAACGAACAATCCAAATTTAAAGGAAAAAACGTGAAAGAGTACCCGGGACAAAGGAGTTAGAAACTGGAGTTTAAAAAAAGGAAAACCGGAAGATCAAAGTTCAGCTATCTTTTTTATTTCTGGAAAAAAAAAAAAGGAACAAAAGATTTTTTTTCCTCCCCTTGTTGTTCCTCAGTTCCCGAAGAAGAAGAAGAAGAAGGCAAGGGGTAGAGAGCAGGTGAAAGGAGTGCGGAAGGATACAAGAGTGGAGTGGGCCAAATTACCCATCTCTGAGTGCCACCACTAACTTAATCAGGGCCGATTGCAGGGAATGCGTCATTAGGTGAACGGCTTTTCTGCATGCTAATAATGGGAGGCCCCGCAGAGGACAAAGCTAAATATTTATCCCATCAAGGAACGGGCCAGGATCGCGACGTGCGCGGCATCCGCAACTTCGAGCTTATCGCAAACTCAGAGCCGACAGACCCGTAAGGAAAGATCAAAGAGAAAAAAGAAAATTTCCTGGGGGGTCGTAGACAAATTGAAGAAATTCGATCGCACGCACATGCATGAATTCATTTTGTACAATTATTCGTTTTCTTTTGTTTTTTCATTTACTACGAGAGCATTTTAACTTCCTTCTTTTTTTTTTTGTGCGTTATTTCTGTAGCCGGAGTTGGCAACATGACATCGACGTTTCCATTCATTCCTGTCTGGAGAATCGCTATGCCTCAAACCAAGGCTAGATATGTCCTTCAGTGCCTTGATTGATATTGTTAGCTTTAGGCGCTGCCCATTCCTCTCTTCCTGGTTTAGTCTCTCTTTCTTACTCTTTGTAGTAGATGGTTCTCGGCACTTCTCAGAATATGCTCCACTTTTAATATTCTTTCTCTGATTTTTACTGTCCGTTCATGAAAAGAAGTCCGATGGAACGGTTAGAAATAACGGGGGTGGCGTCACAAACGGGTTATCCCATTAGAATAGAGGAGGATTCCAATTTCAGAACTTGATTTTGGCGCCGACAGAAGTCCACCACAAAAACAAATTCTGAAATCGGAGTCCTCCTTTGCCGTAATGAACTGTCCCGTTTATGACGTCACCTCCCGTTATTTCTAACTGTTCCATCGGACTTCTTTTCGCGAACGAACAGTATAGTTAATTGTACGTTTAAAAACTACAATACATTATCTAATTAAAATATTATTAACAATAAATTAATTGACGAAATTTTCTTCGCATAATAATAATTATTGCTAATAATCAGCACTATAAACGAAACGATGATTTTTTATATGCTTATAATTTATTCGCTGCATAAAAATTTTCAAACTTACGAAATAATGTAATTAAATTAAATGGTTAAAATTTTAATCCGTTGATTCCGAATTTAAATTTAATTAACTAATTTAATGCGCGTTTAATGTTCACAGCAGAATTCATTTAGTACGGATCCATTAGCACCGCTGTCGTTTGTCACTTTTAAATAAATAAAGACATTATTATATAAAAATCATAAAAATATAAAGACATTGCTATATAAAAATCATAAAATATAAAATATTATATAAATTTTGAAGAAATATATCTTCAACTACAATTCTGGTTGGTTGCATTTCACATATCTTCAGGAAATTTTTAAGAGTTGCAATATATACACTAAATAATTTAAAATAAAATTTATAAAATAAAAAATAATAAATTATGCTAATTACACACTTTCGTTCCATGCGAAACCTGAATAATTTAAAGTATTTCAAAATTTGTTATCAAATTCTGCGTGTTCAGGATTACAAGGCATCCCTATAACCCCCCCTCCCATCACATAAAAAAATTCCTCATGGATTTTTTCCAGAACTTTATAGTATTTATTTTTACACGTCATTAACATCAGATTAAAGTAATCTTACCATAGAAAGCACAATGAATTTTTAATTAATTTAGATTAACTACCTCCACCATGCCAATTTCATCAGGACTCATCACATTGCATTCTATCAATTTCTGAGCGAATTTTCAAAAAACTGGCTAATCCATGATCGTAGAAATGTGCATGGCTTTCTTGTTATGAAGCAACTTATTGTGGGAATTTTCAGGATAAGGTAGATTTATGCAGAGATATCTTGCTACTTATTTTATCTCATCCTTAGTAATAGTAACAGTGAATATTTTAAATTTCAAAGTAAATCAATGAAGTGGATACAACAGAAGAGAGAGAGAGAATTGATAATAGATGTAAAGAGACAGGAAATATATTTAAAATAGATAAATACATGATAAATGCATGATAATGATAAATACATAAATTACATTACAAAGGAAAGTCTTGAAATCATTATTGAATGAGTATCAATAAACACACGTACAGGTAGGACCGTTTCTTACTATCGCAATCCCAAATACTACTTCCGTAACATACATAGGCATATCGATGATGCATACACACGTTATCGATATACATATCGACAAGATATATCGATAAGTTACAGACAGACCCTATAAGGCGGGAAATTCGAAAATGAAACGTCCCAGATGAATAGTATGTTATAATAAAGATTCTTATGCTATTAAGAATGTTCTTGCTGGTTATCAGGCAATTCTATAAAAAAAAAATAGTTTATATTTAGAGCTTTAAGCTACAGGACTCTTTGTCGACTTAACGTGACCGATAACTTTAAGTGATCTCCAAATTACAACCAGCTTGCTGTCCGGAATTGAACCTAGAGGATATACGATTCAAGAGTTACCCGTGTAGCTAGCTTAAGCCAATTTTATTCGCAATTAGCATTGAACTAGACAATATTCTCGCAATAATGCGGCTAAGAAGTTAGAGCTGAATGTCAAATAATTTGACTTACCGATACCGCGAAAGTATACGATAAGATAAAGTATAAATCGATACACACACACACACACACATTCATTCATTCATTCATTCATTCATCCGTTAGATAATGTCTTCAAAACGTTATATCTCTAAGCAAAAACAAATGAGATATAAAAGTATAAAGATATAACAAAAGATAAGTACATTTTTCATTATAATTTTCACGTGTATAATCATCCTGAATATTTATAAGCTTATAAGACTATATATAGGACCTATATGGAATTGTAAGATTATATATAGACTTTAGATGATGACATCAGAAGTCGTTTTATTGGCTTACTTGGCAAAATCTTCATTAAAAGAAAATTTAAATAAAATTTAAAATAACACTGCCGTTTAATTTTTTTTTCCTCCTCCCACTTCTTTGACAATTTTTTTTTCCAAATAAAGTTGAAGTTTTTTGGACGCCATTATGTAGATACTGGAGCGCCACCTGATGGTGAATTGTTGCAAGAGATTACAGACAGGTAATGTACGTAGTACAGGAGTTGGCAACGTTTTAGGAGGGATGTGCCGAAATAATGATGCAGTTCCATTGCATGTGCCAACCCATACCTACTCATTTGTGAATGTTTATTTTACTCACCCAATTATTAATAAAATTTAAAAAGATCTTCTGTTATGTTATCTCTTGGAAGTAAGCAAAATATATCCTTTCAATTTTGAATCATATTCCGAATTTTGCTTGCGCTTTTAAACCACTTCGTTTGCCATCAAAATTTCATCCACATGTCGTAGGTTGCGGATGCAGAAATATGCACAGAATATACATGTAATGGATCTATAGAATTGTCATGCAAAGTGTGTGACGATTGCAATATTGTGACGTCACTTAATTAACAAGATAATTTCCATGCCCACCGCAGGGTCACGTAATGGACATGAGAATTTCAATGTCCATTACGTGACAGTTAACCCAAGTCAAATCGTTTTCAGATAAATGATTAAAGAAAATTGTAAATATACAAAATGGTGAGGAGAGAGAGAAACATAGTAGCGGTACGCCAAGTCGTTCAATAGCTAAATAAGTGAATGACTCTTTTCGCTTAAAATAGGTGGACAAAATCATTCATTCATTCGTTGTGAATGACATAGCACACATGTAGAATACAATTCCTGGAAAGGCTTTCCTTCGTGCACGCATAGAATATGACTTATAGGTTTCCAGCTCTCTCTCTCTCTCTCCATGCGACTTTGACAGATCTTCTTTTGACAAAGTAACAGAATCCAACTTTAAAAAGAAAAGAGAGAAAAAAAATGGATTCAGGTTAAAGCCCTCATGTAACTTTCAACCTCAACATAAATTTTCGTTAGCCTACAAAGCAGCCGACAGAAAATGTCACATGTTTTGTCTGACCAGGATTGAAAAATATCTTGTCTTTTCGCGAAACTGAACGAGTTTCGAAACAGCTTGCAGAGCACTCCATTGCAACATCGGTTATGCTCTGAAATGGTATGAAACGTATTAATTTGCGTTGTGTTTTTGCGTGGAGCAGCAGCTGAATGAAGGGTAGTGTCGGTTTCAAAACGCAATCGGATCAGGATTCTATTGCGTACTTGACATACATGTGATCATTTTCAAGTACCTGAGGTGTAATAGTGGTAGGGGGCGCTTGTAGTGTAAAGATGTTTAAATTTGCCCCGAGGCGCACGTCACGGCAATGATAAAAAGTCGGTAAAAAATATTACACCAGACAGGTGATGGATGGTTATGTGTTAGATGGCTGACAAGTCAGAGGGGCGGGAGGCGGATTTGAGGGCTGGCGTGGGGCAGGTGAAGATTCTTTTTTAATAAATCTCCGAGGTGGCCATGTATTAAGAAAGAAAAAGGAAGAAAAGAAGAAAACAGAATTAAGAAGAAGGAAAATAGCTGATCTATTAGCTGCAGAGGAAACTGGCTTCTGGCGGGGAACGAATTAATGAAATTGAAAGATTTAACGACTCTCGTAGCAATTAACGATACGATGAAGTTATAAAAGACCATCGTCATCGATGAAATGGAACACGTATTCCGTTATGTATCGCCATCTGTATACGAATCATTAATAATCGATAACGTTTCACCAATCATGCCATCAATTAGTGATCACGTGATCAGCTGGCACATTTCTTTCCCGGTCTTCCAAAATAGCGTAGGCACAAAATATCGAGAGAAAACACAATCGCAAGAACAAAATTTCCCTCCTTTTCAATGCTTTTTCGATGCAATATTCTGTCAATTTCACAATATTTATTTATTTTCTCAGTTTAGGTTAAAAGGTTTTATAATTGGTGCTCTTTAGAAATATGTTCATACAAGTGTTCGCCGGTTTGTCTCCAGTTCGGGCGACGCTCTTTTTTTTTCTTTTTTACAGTCCAGGGGCGGACTGTCCTCCCCAAACAGCGGATGCCTTGTTTTGAGGGCGCGAGTCCTTGCCCCATTCGGAAGCAAGGAGCACTATCGCGGGCGCACCGGCTCCGGTGCCATGGCCCAGCCCGCCCCTTCTACAACCCATCAAATCTCATGAAAGAGAGTCGTACTTAAAGATCCAGTTTAAGCTACACGCGTGGGTGTTTGAACACCATTTTAAATAAATATTCACTACTAATTAAATTACTTCTCGGAGACTTCCCTTCGTAAACCATTTGTTTTTGAAAATTGTGCCATTCGAAAAGGTAATTGATTCTCTTGGCGCGATGGTTATGATCACGTTTTCGAGCCCAAAGGGGGCCGGGTTCGATTCCCTATGAAGTTGAGGTGCACTTTCAGTTATAACTGCAAATCGCTGTGTATTTGAAAAGTATGATTTTTATCTTCGTTGGATTTTATAATTTACTTTATTAATTTTTTTTTACTTGTAGTAAGGGCTGTAGTTCGATTCTGAAATTTAGTATGTTTAATTAAAAACATGAGTCTTTCCTTCGCTTGATAAAGGAAGCACTTGGCTTACGAAACGTCCTATTTTTAAAATTTTTAACCAATATCGAAACAACAGTTCTTAATCTTTATATGAACATAGATGATGGTGCGACATTTGCAGTTGGACTCTTTTTTTAGATCCAGCACAATTGTATGTTCTGTTGACCTATACCTAAATAACAACAACGAATAGAGAAGTTAAAGAATACCGTTGCGAAATAGGCATGATTAGGTAACTGACAGGTAATCAAGGAAACCTTAGAAAATATTTTAAAATGCACAGTCTCTTCCGCAAATTAAAGTCATTGCGTATTACCTATGGAATACAAACTAATTCAAGAAAAATTTCGGTTTGCTAATTACGGATAGGCTTAGCCAAAAGATGTGGATAATTTTTCGTTGATTTCTCAGAGCGAGGTACAATTTAGAAGTCTAGCAAGACTACTTTTTTTCGACAGGGTACACTCTGACATTGACCTTAAGCCCATCATCATTGGCTTAAGCAGAGGCGTGTTGTTGGGGGGTTGTAACCCCCCATTGCGATGCAATTTTGTATATTTAACATAGGAATATGTGAGTTGTAGCTCTGTAACCCTCCCCCCCCACACACACACCATTGAGCCTATAACCCCCCTTATGAACTTTCTGCGTACGCCTATGACCATCATGAAAAACAAAAAACCTTGATCCAAGTTAAAAAACTATACCTGATCGAAATGTTTATACTACTTATTTGTGGGGGGGTGGTGAAAGAAGAGAAATAGAAGTATTAATCCCCTAATTTTCTATTTGATGTCAAAGACCCTCACTGCAATTATAATATTGACAATGTAAGATATTATTACCCTTCTCAGGGATTACACAATTGCCAAATAATTGTCAACACGCAAAGCCTCCGTGGCGAGTTTTTGTGAGTTTTCGTGGGGGGGATTTATTTTTACTCAATAATTTTCGACACCCACGTATAAATACGCTCAAACTAGAGCTATTTTTGTCTAGGGGGGGAAAAAGAGATGATGTCGCCATCCTGGATTCGAACCGGGGTCCGTTCGTTGAGCATGAAGTGGCTTAACTACTAGACGGACGAGGACGGGAACAACGCTCCCTTTCTCCATATATATATGAGGATACAAGATATTATTACCCTTCTCAGGGATAACACAATTGCCAAATAATGGTCAACACACAAAGCCACCGGGGCGAGTTTTTTTTGTGAGGGAATTTATTACACAATAATTTTTGACACCCACGTGTAAATAAGCTCAAACTATAGTTTTTTGTTTTAAGAGCAAAAGAGACGCTGTCCCCAACCTGGATTCGAACCAGCCCTCCCCCCACGTTGAGCCCGGAGTGTCTTGACTGTAGATAAATAAATATTATTTATATTATTTATCAATATTATTATTATTAATTAATTGCATTCTGACTAATCGCTTTCGACACTCACATTATTAGCTTATGCAGAAAAAAGTGCCATCGTCCTGACAAGAGTCGAACTAGGGATCGCCGTTAAAATCATTAACCGTTCAGCTATGATAAGTATATGCACGGGCGTCGTTAACGGGGGGGGCGGGACAAGGGACCCGTTCCCCCAATGTTGGTATTAGGGTTCCATGTCCCCCTCCAATTTCAAACAAAATGCCTTCTACTGGTATATTGTCCCCCCGCCCCCAATATTTTTATGTTGTCGACGCCAGTGAGTATATATGATTGGTCATATTAATTCCCTACGAAAAATTCCAAAAAACCACGCTACGGTGGCTCCATGGGTTGACCTGTTTGTCAATTGTGCTAACGCTGCGAAGGGCAATAATAATATTCTTAAAAAAATATACAAGTAAATGTTTCGTCATTTTCACTTGTCATTACATATCAAAAGACTTGCGGAAAAAAATCGAACAAACAATAGGGAGATCTTTGCGAAGATCTTGCATCCCTCTGCGAATTAATGGAACAGAATAGAACAATGTTTCTCAAGCTTTGGTCGCTCACAAATCACTGAAAGCCTTCCTTTATTTATCGCGGACCAACGGGAGGGGGTAGGATTTCTCATTAAAAATTTATTGCCTGAAATTAAGTTTGCCAACGTATGGTTAATAATATTAAGCCATATTTAGTCACCACCATGCTGATCCCTCTTCCACGTCTCCCAAGGAAAAACATAATCAAAGTAACCCTCGATTTATGTGAATTATTATTTATAATTTTATAATTATTATAATTATTACTAACGGGTTTATATACGTATGTATATAAGAGCTTCGGCAGGAGAGATGTATTCATCCCTTGAAATATAATTTGTAGTTAATTTTAACTCACTTTGCGGTATACTTTAAGTTTTTGTTTTTGTTTTTTAATTTGGCAGAAAATCTCTAAAATATCCGACCATGTTCTTAAAACATGGGTTGGTTGCCAAACCCACCTGAAACAAAATAATTTTTAGAGTAACACTATTTGATAAGGAGAGTATAAGTTACGATCTTATTTTGTCAAATTTACAATGAAAATTACATCAGTAATTTAATTAAATAATCAAAAGCAATGTAGACAGCACGGGTGTATTCAGAGGATTCAAATCTTTCACGAAATGCCGTAAAGTAACGTTTATAATGGGTAATATTCATGAGAAATTTCTTAAATCTCATCCGAATCTAAATTCTAGCTATGCCGGTAATTTTCAATTTTTTTTTTCTGAAATTTGGTGATGGTCCTGAACATCACTTCATAAGCCGCCGTAGACCACTCTTTGAGAAACGCTAGAATAGAAAATAAATTTATTCAACCTATAAACTGTTATTAGTGATACATCTGTTTCGATATGATTCTAATGTTACAATCGGTATTTTTAAGATTTAGAGAATACTGACACGATTAAGTTAGAAATGAGGAAAACAGAAAGCAATAGCTCGTAGCGAGGCAAGAGTGAAATTTGCATGAGCTTAAAAACCACAATATATTTCATTTCGGTCAGTTCGATTTAAAGGTACCAGGAAGCAAAATTCGACAAAAAAAATTTAAGTTTTATATTTTTAACTTGAACTTTTTCTTTATAATGATACCAAATTTATTTATCTGGGAGAATTAGAAGTTTGTTTAAGAGTTTTTCAAATTCAACTCACATTCTAAAAAATGTGTGCAAAAACACTTAACGTTTTTGCGTTTTTCTTGAAACAGATTCATGTATCTTTTTCAGAAAACTGGAAGTAAGTAGGTTCTTAAGATTCGTACGTATTGTGTATTATGTTTTTCTACATATATTGTAGTAGAAGTTTGTTAATACGGTGGTAAAATAAATTTTTATCATTATTTTAAATAGTCAATATCAAGCAAAATTCAGTGAATTTTGTTTAAAAATTTTTAAAAATATTTTTTATACCTTAATCATTATTATTGAGGTACAGTATGTGTAAAAATGTGCATTTTGCATGTATAGCGAATTTTGTAATGGTAGATGGCATAGTTACAGAGAAAAGGGTATATAAATTTGTGAAATTTAATATTAGCGAGATGGGGCTTTCCTGGTAGCCTTAACCCTCTGACTGCTCTTATTTTTTTTTTCTTTCTTTTTATAACAATCTCTTCAAAAACTGCATATTTCTTTTTATTCAATATTTTAAATCTACATGTAATTGAGAGTTAAAATATGTAGCACATTTTTGTAACCAAAGATGATGAGAGATGAAAGATGGAAAAATTTCATACCCGCGAAAATCGCTTGATGAGAAAATCTTGTTACTTTCATGTTGCCCGTGGAAATCACGGGATAAGCAGTCAGAGGGTTAAACACTATTTTCTTAAAACAGACGAACAGACGAAGGGATAGCTATTGACATTTAAACCGGTTTTATGAGATAGGTTAAAGAAAGGTATAAAAGTGGGAGGGGGGGGGGCAGTGCTGTAGTTGATTTTTTAAAAAAGAAATGCTGAATTTTCTGTCCGAATTGAAACGGGAACCAAGTAAGTTGGACTACATGAGAATGGATGAAAATGAATACCTTCTATCGTTAATTTTTATTTTGTTTTTAGTCAGAAGTGAAATTGACTATAAAATGACACACAAGAGTAACATTCTGCAACCGCTTTTTAAGGCAACTTTCCTAACAGAACTGGACACTTGCCCATTGAACTGACAAATTAGTATAAATACCTGTATGTCTCCTCGCTATAATTTTAATATCACATCTACTAGTTTTTCTTATAAGCTTAAGAATACATCAACTCATTTTTTCATTAATAACTTTAAGCAGTTTTATGTCCTACTATTATTAACAGTATTATGCACGGCTTCTTGATTCTGTAAATTTATGTTTTATTATCAATAACTCCGCAGTTGAAATCATTTCAATTATCATCATCATCATTATTAATTATTTCTACCTTTTTTGAAGTCATGTTTTTATTTTGTTTCTCCGTTAGCATTGAACCAATTTTCAAAATAGCAAGAACGGTCTTTATCTTACCTAGAAAAAGGAACAGAAAAGAATTATAAATACCCACATCATTATTGTTTTAAACAATTATTTCAGATAACTCATCATTTTTATATAAATCATAATGGTAATCATATGATGACATTATACATAATATTATTCATTGTTAGTTTTAGAAGTAATAACAACACAGACAATAACAACATTAACTTACAAAAAGTTCGTAACTTCGAGTACAGTGTCAAAATTTACTTAAAAAGTCGATAATAAGGGACTATCACCTAATAAAAAGAGAGAGAGGAAGAAAGAAAGAAACAAAGAAAGAGAGAGCAGCGGCGTAGAAAGAAGGGGCTCGGGAGGGCCAGCCCCCCCCCCCTCCTCAACAACAAACCATACTGATCTGCTTAACATGTGTTGTTTCATGTACCAAAGCATGATCTATAATAAAGCCACTTAATGCTCTACATTTTTGAACTGCTACACCTTTTGGAGAGACAGGGAGAACATAAAAATTTTCATGTGAATAATTTTCATGAGAACTATGAATTGCTACGATTTGCTAGGAATTTAATACGATTTACTAGAAATTTACTATGATTTGTTAGAAATTTACTATGATTTGCTGGAAATTTACTATAATTTGCTAGAAATTTATTATGATTCACTAGAAATTTACTATGATTTACTAGAAATATATTATGATTGACTAGAAATTTACTATAATTTACTAGAAATTTACCATGACTTACTAAAAATGCACCATGATTTACTAGAAATTTGCTATGATTTACTAGGAATTTACTATGATTTACTAGAACTATGATATATTAGAAAACAAAGTCATCTTTAATAAACACTATTTTTAAACGTTATTAGAGTATTGGAACACTCTTAAGATTGGTACCAAGACACGTTAGGGAACGTGGTTTTTAATGTTCGATAGAGCCTTGCGACTCGTTTTGGACAGATATCGCCGTCCTTCATCAGAAATCGACTAGAATACGGCAAAGCACGAGAAACGTGCATTTTGAAGCAAGGACGCAGGAGCTGGCTGACGAAATCGCGAGACTTGGGGAAGGTAACTGTCAAGTAAAAAAAGACAAGCAAAAAAAGTGTTTTCCTAAGAAAATGGCCATTTAAATTTATAGCAGAATTTATCGAATGTCTTTTTCACGGTTCCGAAGGAATTGACAGCCGAATTGCCATAATGAAATATTTGACGTCGTTTGCCTGCCGAAAGAGACGGTCATTACTCAACAATTTACATAAAAAATAAAAACTGGTTCCTGATATGTAAATGAAAGTGATTCCATCCTCATAATAGAAGGAAAAGGAAGGAGGGGGATATTGACATTGTAAAAACAAAATACGTCACCTATGAATTGTTTAAAATACTTTATTCATTGGCCCTATGGTAATGCAGTTGTAACCAGGCCCGGATTTATAAATGGGCAAGTTGGGCAAATGCCAAAGGCGCGAATTTAAAAGGCGGCAGATTTTTTTTTTTTCAATTTAATCTATCCCCCGTAGAATTCGCACGACCTGCTCTCCCCGAAGAATGTCCCTTTCCCATCATAAAAAAAAAGTGTTTCGTAGTCAAATAAAATAAATTTATTTATAAAAATATCTGATATTATGAGTATAAAATTGTCATAAATGTTCCCTCTGCCCTTCCAACACACCCCGCCATTTTAAGTCACATTTAAGGAAGTGATTCGACGGAATTCTACTTCTTTCTTTTAATACAAAAGATTCCCAGCAAGCACCTCCCCCCCCCACATTTTTCGAAATTATTCATTGCATTTTAAGTGTAGGGAGGGGCGCCAAACAATCGCTGTGTCCAGCCTGTCTCACACCCGAAAAGTCTGAGTAGTAATGGGTTCGCCAAGGGCGCCTCCTTTGCTCCAGTGCTCGACCCAAAAAGTCGTTTATCGACTAACTACTCACTGTAGTCTGGAGGTTGGTTCCCTAGTCCTTAAGAGGTTCTGATCCCTCGAAAAACAATTGAGATCCACTGTCCTACATGGGCAATGTGGTAAAGCATGAGTTTATCGGACCAACTTGAGTTTTTCGTCACCTAATGATATCATGAAACGCGCGACGGGTTCCTCGAAAAATTGCAAGCTCCGGCGCAGCATGGCCGTTACTGACTTTGCTCCCCAAAAACACAATCAAAGTATCATCTTTTCATTTCGAATTCAGTTAATAAAGCAAATGGAACGACACGAATTTAACGACGAAAAGCATTAGGTCAGATACCGAGGGCTGAAGAGAAAATTACATATTTCAAATATATTATAAATGGCAAGAGATTTGTCATTTCGTTGTTTAAAAAGCTCACTACAGTTTAAGCACGTGCCCGTGGGAAATCACTGCAGATTTTAAATAAATCAAATAAACTGAATACATATTTTAATCGTTTAAATTCAGAGATAGAGGGAGGGAGAGAAGAGTACTTTTAAATTTAATGCAATAAAATAATTCAATTTTTCTTCCTGTCCCAAAGGTTCAAAATATTGGTGCTTAAAATCTCTATTTATTATTTCCTAACGAAAAATACCATCTACCTACAGTGGTGAAAGAAACGGGGGAGCTTGGGGAGCCCAAACCCCACCACTGGAATGCAAGGTACATCATTCATTTCATATTGAACACATGGTCTTTCTAAAAGTTACTAGAGTCCCCCAATAATTTTTGAACTGCTACATCTCTGTCTGCCCGTTTGAAACTCATTATGTTTCGCTAATAAATCCAATCATATGGTTATAAACTTTTTTAAAATTCTACACTCACCGAAAGCTTTAGATCTGCTATACGATCGATGTCTTGTTGTCCAATAGAGAGAAGCCTTTAAATGTTCTTGACTGTTAAAATCAACTAAGCAAGTCTATTAGATCTAGAAACTAGAGATGGGACGGGCTCAGTCGGAGCCCGGGCCAGAAATGTTCTCGGGCTCAATATTTCATATTATTTTCGGACTCGGACGGGCCCAGGCTCGTAAGATCGATGGAACTGCAGCCGTAAACTGACTTTTCTATATTGAAGTTTCGGGCTCGGGCTCGGGCTCGTAAGATTGATGGAACTGAAGCCGAAAACTGACTTTTCCATATTGAAGTTCCACAAAGTATTTTCGAACTCGGGCTTCGAAAATTGAGCCCGAACTTATTTATACTGGACACCTATCTAGATGTTTTCCAGTTGTAGTTTCACGTCCATATGATGGGCGGGTTGAGGAATTGAGGAAACAGCAGTCCAATTCTATGTAAATCATTTTGTATGTGGTCAGTTAGAAAATTGAAGAAAACCACTTTCTTTCGACTGACCGTTTCTTTTTTACTACAATAAAATCTCCCTTGCCTCTCAGCACTTCCTAGCGGACACCTGTATTTAACGGATACTTCTCTATTTCCCAATCCTTACAATTGTTATCCTCTAAGCTAGCGTTTCTCAAAGTGGGCGCCGCTACCACTTTCCACAATTCTGCAATTACCTTGAACAATGCCTCTGAAAGTTCAAAGAAAACCTGTAAATTCTTTGGTCTTTCCCCATTCGACAACCCCTCAGATAGCGTCAACTAACCATGACGAGAGTCGTAGTTAGGGTGTAGCGAAGAAGGCCCACGCCAGGGGCGCAGACGAGGAGGGGCGTAAAATTGGCTGATATAATTAATAGGGGAGAATATGTCCGTAGGCATTGGGGCGCAATTTGGATGGATCTGCCAGGAGAGCAAGACCATCTAACTACGATGCTAACCATAATCAACATCTCGCGAGAATAGAAAGGTATTAGTTAGATTTTATATGCTGATTTATAGTTAATTCTTATGTTTACGTTCAAGCAATGAAAAAAAAAAAGCTTTTTATGGTATCCTTAAATAATATTTCTAGAAGGGTTCTGTGGTCAAGCATGTGGTAAGAAAAGGGTTCCGTCGTGAAGTATGTGGCAAGAAAATGAGTCCGTCGCGAAGCACGTAGTAAGAAAACGTTTCCGTTGCGAAGCATATGGTAAGAAAAGTGTTCTGTTATGAAGCATGTGGTAAGAAAAGGATCCCGTCTGTCGTGAAGCACGTAAAAAGAAGAGGACTTCGTCGTGAAGCATATGGTAAGAAAAGGGTTCTGTAGTGAAGCATGTGGTAAGAAAGGAATTCCGTTGTGAAGCATGTGGTAAGAAAAGGACCCAATCTCTCGTGAAGCACGTGAAAAGAAAAGGACTTCGTCGTGAAGGTGGTAAGAAAAGGGTTCTGTGGTGAAGCATGTGGCAAGAAAAGAGAGTCCGTCGCGAAGCATGTGGTAAGAAAAAGATTCCGTCTCTCTCTCTCTCGTGAAGCACGTGAAAAGAAATTATTCCGTCGCAAAGCATGTGGTAAGAAAAAGATTCCATCGCGAGGCATGTGTTAAGAAAAGGACTCCGTCGCAAAACCTGTGGTAAGAAAAGAGTTTCATGTTGAAGCATGTGGTAAAGAAAAGTTTCCTTCTCTCGTGAAGCACGTGAAAAGAAAAGGATTCCGTCGTGAAGTATGTGATAATAAAAGGGTTCCGTCTCTCTCTTTGTCGTGAAGCACGTGTAAGGAAAATAGTTCTATGGGTTGAAAAAGTTCGAGAACAACTGCCCTAACCTTCTCGAATGGTTGGCACCGCCTAACAGCGGACTGATACACAAGGCCCGAGATGTCCGCCCTTCAGAGGTTTGAGTGTACGGCGCTGCGCCTAAAATGTATGATCTCGACGGGATATCAGTTGATAAATGAGGACTAAAAGGATGCTCTAAATGAAAAGAATGAAAGAGAATAAAGGAAAAGGGTTGTAATTACTTGGCGGAGATTTGTTTTGTTATGAATTAATAATATTTGAAAATGACGATATAATCCCTACGATAAATAGTCAATCAGTTTCTTTAACCTTTAGATGATCAATTGTAAAATTCCGCTGAGTGCCCCCCACCACACACACACGCCCTTCATTCCTTGATCTTTAGAATGGTGCGAGCATAAGTTACGGTGCAAATCATACTCCTACATACAATTGTAAAAGTACCCTGACATTATTCGGTATTTTGAATAAACACACCTACAATCAAGAATGCTCTATGAACCACAATTACAGGAGTATACCAAGTTATAAACAAATAAGAATATAGGGTTAGATATAGGAAAACATGGCTGCATAATTAATTCGGAAAAAAACACGTACATTTTGCTTGATCCTCGAAGAGAAAATTTATCAATAATTAGTATTAAATTGCAATAATTAACTTGGAAAGTGGAAGTAGTATAGATTTAATCACACTACTGTACTACCATAATAAATATTTATCACCAAATCCATATTATCAGTAGGTTATCTTCATTTATGACTAAAATACTCATGTACTCACCATAGCTATCCTAGTACTCACCAATCAACATAGGTAATGGCTAGAGCTGGTCAGCATCGAAAATACATGTATTTGAAAAACACAGAAGATTGGTCATGAAAAACGAAGAAGGGTACACTTGTATTGTAATGAAAATACAGATTTTGGGACATGAAGGCCCAAATACATTTAGAAGTTTGCATCTCAGTTTGTAATTTTTAATCTTCACCCATTTGGCTAACGATACTTAAAGGTCAATTTCTTGTTTAATTTAAGTAGATTGTTGAAATAGATAGCACCAATTATGGCATGATGGACCCTATTGGGGAAGAGGGGCGGATGCAAATTTCAAAAAAAAAAAAAAGCATCATGCAGCGCCAGACCATCTGAACAGAAAGCATGTACCGCATGTTTGACTGATATGATTTAAAAGGAGTTTGTATCAGGAAAGCTGGCATTTTGACAGAAGTGGAAGGCAGAGCAGTCCCATCCATGGATCCCCAAATGCAAATCCTGCCCACCTCCCCCATTACTTGGCCGAAACTTCCACTGAACAACAACAGGTTTCTTAAATTATTTAGTAGAATTAAACACATTTCTATGTAATGTTTATATTGTATGAGAAACGCAATTTATTTTAGGGTTCAGGCCCCATTTAAACAAGAGAAAGTAACTCTCACGCCCATGATTGTAACATAATACAAGGTCCAGTCAGTATTTTGGTTGGGAGTCCTTTATATGTCCACACATACAGGAGAGAGAGAGAGAGAGAGAGAGAGAGAGAGAGGGAGGTGTGTGGAGAGAGAGATAGTTTATTCTAAAGTCACAGGAAATTGTTGAAAAATCACGTTAATTTTAAAATATATCCATACATTTTATAAGAAAGTTATCTCAATTTTTCAAATGTTCTATTTTAAGGCATCTGGTGAAGATGGAACACACAGTCAGATCATTAAAGGAGCATATTTGAGGTAAACGGTTCGTATTCTTATTTTGAAAAAAATATCAATTATCTTCCCTCACGTCCCAAGGTCTTTAATGTCCAAGAATGTGGACGATATCGCCTGATGTTTGATGCCAGAGGTTGGAGGAATGGCCTTAGTACAATTGGGAAACAGAAGGCTAATATTTTACGACCCATTCGTGACAAACAAAGTGCCAAATAAAGAAGATCAGAACGTTTTCAGGTTTGGTTCAAAGGTCAGAGAAAATGAAGTGATGAATCGAATGATAAAGGAAGCCCACTAGTGACCATCGGTCAAAACGTTATTCTAGAGCCCGACTGACACTTTCTGCTTTTGGCTATTTTATATTTTGTGCTTTGTGTAATAAATATAAAATTTCGATTGGCATGTAGCATTTAAAACCAATAAAGAAGAAGACTTGACAAAAATATAGTGATATCTTTCAGCGTAATGGTAAGAAATACTATTTATATTGTTACTACTATTCTTTATTGCATACAGTATAGAGTTTTAGAGACTTGCAGGGTACGTTTCAATCGCGGACCTAAAATTCCATTTCAAATACGGGCTGAAATGGGCCGGTTTACTGAAAATTAATTGGTGTATTCCTTCAACGGACCGTAATGGGTGGAAATATTTTTAATAGTTATGAAAGGATTTCGTCCTTTAGGGGCCGTTCAAGTATTACGTAAGCACATTTTTGGCTATTTTATACTCCCCCTCCACCTTGTAAGAAAAAATAAGCAAATGCCTGAACCCCCCACCCCCCCATGCTTACGTAAGATTTCGGTTCTCTAATTGGTTGGTACAAGTTTTTGAAATAATCCTACTACGTGTGTGATACAAATTTGTACATATTTTTAAAAAATTTATTATTATTTATTATTGTTATTTTTTAAAAAATGTGTACATATTTTTGTTTTTACTGTAATGGTGAGTATCTGTTATTAAACGCTTATTTATAAATAGAGAGTAATCACAATAAATTATCGCGTTTAAAAAAAGTTTTAACACGCTATTAATTGCTATTTTTTTGGCACAAGAAAGTATTTTGTTACATTTTTATTGTTAATGTTTCTTACGTTGTAAGCAACTAGTGTAATATATAAGAAATGGATTTAATAAAATATATTTATTAAAAATAATACATTTATTAAAAATATTCGGGGACCACGGGGAGTACAGAGGGGGTTCCCAAGCTTAAAACGGTTGAGAGCCACTAGTTTAAATAATTAAATATTTAACTGCGATTACGTTTATTTTATATTTAATAGCATATTATGTTATTATATTTTAGTATTATAGTATTATATTTTTAGTAATATAGTATTATATTTTATATTATAAAGTATTATGGGCTTAGTATTATAGTATTATATTTTTAGTATTATAGTATTATATTTTTAGTATTATAGTATTATATTTTTAGTATTATAGTATTAGGTTTTTAATATATAGTATTATATTTTTAGTATTATAGTATTATATTTTAGTATAGTATTTTTAATATAGTATTACATTTTAGTATTATAGTGTTTATATTTTAGTAATATAGTACATATTTTTAGTATTATAATATTATATTTTTAGTATTACAGTATTATATTTTTTAGTATTATAGTATTATATTTTAGCATTATAGTATTATATTTTTTAGTATTATAGCATATATTTTCTAGCATTATAGTATATTTTTTAGTATTATATTATATTTAGTATTTGACTAGTAGTGTGTCATACATCTGGCATGCATTTTAAAGTAGAGCAGTTGTTAGTTCGTTTCATTATTTTTGTGCCTTACGTAAGCATGGTCTGGACTCCTCCCTTCAAGCCATTGTCAGCAAAAATAAATAAATATCAAACTCCCCCCTCCCCCAAGGATGCTTACGCAATACTTGAACGGTCCCTTAAACTGAATTTTAAATTTTTTTTTATTTATTTCAGATTTTATTTACCAAAAAAGGCTTATTGAGGGGCTCCATTTAAATATATGCAATTATGAGATTAATTTAGCATAGTTATCAATTAAATGTTATGGTCCAAAGTAATAACTTTTTATTGATACATAAAAATTATGTTAAAAAAGGCGAAATAAGGAGGCAAAATAATTTCATCCTCACATAAAACCTAAAAAATGTGCACTATATAAATAAGAGGGCCGCATAGTCCAGGCAGAAACGTTTTAAACATTCTTGGCGATTTGAAACAAATGCCGAACTTTTGTTTTTACAGTTTACATATTTGGTGCATGTTAAAATTTACAACTTTACTGCTAATATGGGTTTTTAAATTTTCTAATTAATTAATGCGGTAATTAAATTTTTTAATTATAAAGATATGAATTCATAAAAAAGTTCGAAGGTCAAGATACTGCATCATATATTTCATAATAATATACCTTCAGTTTGAAGTATGTTATAAAAGTCCATAATTCAACGACGAGTTCTCACGAATATACTACAAATAATTATATTTCGTTCTGAATAAAAATATCAAATAACTACTTATTGTTGACATTTCATGTTGAGCGTTATGGCACGTTACGTAATTAATTATCAGTGTTCTTGCATTGGGCATCCAAAATGATAAAACGCGGGGGGGCCGCTTTCAACGGTCCAGTCCGCCCCTGGCTGTAACCACTTATCTGCTAAAGATTGGGGTATAGATTTCTCACGGACTCGAACCTGACTGCCCCAAGGTGTATATTTGTCGTTAAGTATTTAATTAACAGATTGGTGAGGGTTTTCATAGGGCCCAAATGACCAATCACGAGTTAGAAGCGACCAACAAGAAAATACAAATAGCAATCTGTAAGTGGTGATGCCACTAAGGTGGTGCTTATTTTAAATTTTAAAAAATAAAAGTTAGAAGACCTCACAATCTCTGAAAATGTCTTTTTGAAGTTAAGTTCTTAAAAAATGATCATAAAAAAAAATGTTCTAGCCGACTGGTTTTAGTGGGACTAAGGAACATGGTGACCGATTTTACGTCTAAGGTTTGCAGCTGATTCCCTGAATGCTGTCAATTTCAATGGTTCCCTGCTTATGTGCAACTAATTTTAAGTCATATTACTTGTATTGTATCACTGCTTTATTTAAATTAATGTGCAGAATTAAGAATATCATGTGTACGTCAACACTTAACATTGGATAATTAGGATGTATATGTATGCCCATTTGGTCGCGATGGTCATAGCATATCCTTATTAAAATATTGCCCGTAGCACTTACAAAAAATTTAATAAATATATTGGCATCTTGATTATTACAAATAATCTTTTCAATTGATAAAATGCCCATGTTTGAAAACAATTCACACTCTTGGATGGGGGTGGGGTGGGGGGTTAGTATAGTACGGGAGGAAGGGCGTGCTGACGGGTTTAAAGCGGGCAGATACTTGCCCCAGTCACTGGTGACCCGTTTTACGCCGCTGGTAAAACACAATTGAAGGAAGATCACTCATTAATTTAGTTTCCAAGCGTTTTTATTACGAAATGTGAAAATGTGAACAGAATAAAATACATAGATTTAAGGCTCAATGGACATTATTTTTGCGTGAAATAATTCGCATTTTTTCATGAGCCGGCGGACCGCATAAAACATGTCGTTGGGTTGAAAACCAATACTTTAATTGTTTTCATTGGATTTTCACATGGGCGTGTTAGGGATAATTTGCCTCTTACTGTCATTTTCAGATTTAATATATATTTATAAAATTCAACACAGAATTAAAAGAGTGAAATGTTGAAAAAATAAATTAAAATTTTATATTTCTTATGTTTTTTGAAATATAAGACACATTTCGTATAAAATGTTGACTTCCTCATCGCCTTGTGCGCTTGTTTTAAATATATTTATCTATAATACAGAGTTTTTCTGAGCAATACAATACTAACTTTGACATGAATATCATTGACAAATATCGTACTTTATTCGATATTTTGCTAAGCCTTTTTATTTAGTTCTAAATGATTATTTTTTAATGAATAAATTTTTTACTATTCTAATCAAGGGGGGAAAAAATTTAGTCTTTTTGCTTTTAAATCCTTGTTAGATCAAAGGGCGTTTTGCTCTCACTCCCCCCCCCCGAAACTGAAATCGTCCTGCTGTTATTGTCTTCGCAGAGTGATCATAACCTTAGATTCGCCAGATATATATCCGTTCATAAGACTAATTATACGCTATATAGCGTATATAGTTAGTCCTATGCAGGGGCGGATTTACCATTTTGCTGCCCCTAAGCAAGTTTTGCCGCCCCTCGTCTCGTTCCCCTCCCCCCAAATCAATGGCAGGAACATACAACTATTACATTTAATATACGCCAAAATCTTTTGTATGAACAGAAAAGATGAGGAAAAACAAACTCATAAATTGAAACATAAACATTAAACAATATTAACTTATTTTACAATGCTACTTCTTTTTGGTATATGATAAATCCAATTCAGTTTTATAGAAATATATTTTAAATTTGGCAAAAATACAAGGGCCTATCAAGCACTGGAATTTACATGGCAAGCATGACGTCTAGCTGTCTTCTCGGTAAAACATCTGATTATATCATCATCTGTTTTTATATTTTGTTATATTAGACACCGGCCCGCGGTTTTTGCCGCCCCAAGCAGAATGATAAAATGCCGCCCCTACCAAATAAATATTTACTGTCATTTTAGAAAATATATTAGCAAAAGAAAAAAAAAGTTTTAAAATTCGATACCTCCTCTCAAATTTTGCCGCCCAAAACTATAACCTATTGGAAAATACGGCACTGGTCTTTTGGCGGCAAGAATTAAAAAAAATCGATTTAATTTCTTATCAAATATTTTCGCAATTGTATAATGTGAAATTATATAATGTTATAATGTGAAATAATGGTAACATATGAGTTTATGGTGATATGAAATTATGTTGACATATTATGGAATTATGCGATTATATATTACTATGAAATTATGATAATATAACTAAGATAATGAAATTATTAAGGTACACTTAGTCTGCCGAAGTGCATTAACGGCAAGTAAAAAAAAAAAAAAAACCCTTTGGCATATGTATTTTGTATTTTCGAAAAGTATTTTAAAATACATTTTGTATTTTGTATCGAAAATACAAATTTCTAGGTATTTTGTATTTCGTATCGAAAATACGTATTTCCAAGTATTTTGCCCAACTCTGATACTGGCGCACTTATGTGAAGTACAATGCATCAAGATGTTACGTTATATAATTTTCAAATGTTTACTAACTATATCATACGGTTTTCACTAAGGTACGGAACCCTAATTATACTGTAGATTCTGTGAGCGCGAGGGTAGAAATAAAATTCTAGGGGGAAAAAAAAAAGCGGTATCCACTGTTGCGGAAACCTGAAAAGTTAGGTCAAAATCTGGCAGGAATTGAAAATAGGGAATTTTTATTTTTCATGAATTTTCAGTAGCATGCAAACATCATCAACCCAACCAACACCGTTATCTAAAATCGAAATTTGCGACCCGGATCCAGAAATTGCGATTTTTAAGTCCCAAGATTGCGATTTTTGTGCCACTACTATCAGTAGTTAAGATAAAAAACGAAGAAGATCGTAAATTCGGGTAAAATTTACGACGTCGGCGGCAGTTCTCATCGGAAAAATCGTTATCGCTTTACGAAAAAGTTTGTCTTACTTTTTAAGACCCGCTTTTTATGTATTTTAAGTAATTCGGATGTGGATAAAGACGAAAGGTAGAAACAAACCATCGAATTCCCCAAAACAAGCAGTGGAGGTTAGATAGCAGGCGGCGTATCCCCCAAAAGCATTCTCAGACACATAGAAGGGATACCCTATCAACTGCCCGCATGCTTTAACAAAAACTAAAATAAATCTACACTCTCTGGTTTATGGCCGCGATAAGATGGAACTAGTGGGGGACAGATCACTTGAACTAAAGATGTTCAAGTCCCGAAAGGTTGAGCACTCCGCCTCTGAATGGAACAAGTCCAGTAATTCCAAAATATTTTATTTGCCCTACGCATCCGAGGGGAAGGGATCCACAACATTTCCCTTGACCTGCGAGCGGGGTTAAATGTGAAAAGTAAAATTAAATTAAAGCTTCGGTTCTCTTCCTATTTGGGGCAGTGGTATGATAACCTGCCTGTCGGGTATTTACATGGTCTTCAAAGGGAAAAATTAAAGAAAAAATCCCGCGTGGGGAAGAAAAAAGGGGAGGAAACAGTTTCGCGCCAAATGCAATTTATTCGAGAAAGAGCGCGAAAAACGCCCCATAAAGGCTGCCAGACAGTCAAATGGGATGGAATCTCGTCCCCAGATGCGATGCATACACGCTTCAGTATTTACCTCGGTTTCTGGGAACGAGAGGAACGTGATCGTGTACGGGTACGGTTTTGGATCAGGTGGTGTCCGACAAACTATGGAGTGATAAAACTCCCCTCTCCGCCCCAATAGCGCGCAAAGAAGGTCTACTAGAAAATGGCCGCCGCGAGATGATGATTATGGAGCTGAAGGAAAAAAAAAAAATGAAAATGACGTTAGATAGTCGCAACCAGTGCGCTACCGAGAGGGCCACTCTAGAAATAGCACATAGGCGCTGCACGTACCTATCCAGGTCCGCGGGATCGTATCCTTATTGTATAAACTTTCTCTGCGTTACGGAGCGTACATATGCTTGCACACAGTTCAAATGAATTACAATTACGTTTCAAAGGGTCTCGTCTGGAGGGTATTATATGCTCACGGACCGAGTGCTTATTTTAAAGTGGTTAAATTTGCTCATTTAAACGGCGTGTCATCGTTTTAAGGCCCCTGGAACAGGGTCTATAATTTAACCATCTGTTGTTTGTCATCGCCCCCTCGGACGAAATGGCGCAAAGCGGAGAAATAGCGCGATGAGCTTCGCATGCCAATTGTGGGTGACGGAAGGAGGGGAAGGGGGCGGAGTCGCCAAACGCAGTGCCCGCAGCGGATCGCAACTTCGCAATAGGATAAATGTTATTGGAGATTTATGGCCAGACATAAGGAGAATGGGATTTCGATGCTCAGTGACAGGCAGGAGAGAAAAAACAAGGGATGGGAAGGAATAAATAAAAGAGAAAGCAATGAAGAAACGAAATACGCGGGAAAGAGCCCTCAGCTTTTCCCTACTTTCATCATCTTCCTCTTCCGTGTAATCCGGCAACACTGTACAAATTAATAAACAGACGACAAAATGTCTATGTCCCAATAAAAGCCGCAGATATTCAAGACAATTAGCAACTAGCTGGCCTATTGAAATGGTGTTTAATTAGCAACGCTTATCAAAATGGCGATTAATTAACAACTATCTCGCCTATTGAACTGGGGTTTAATTAGCTACTATCTGGCCTAAGGAAATGGCCTTCAATCAGCAACTCTCTCACATATTGAAATGGCGTTTAATTACCAACTGTCTGGCCTATCAAAATGGCGATTAATTAGCAACAATCTCGCCTATTGAACTGCGGTTTAATTAGCAACTGTGTGGCCTATGGAAATGGCCTTTAATTATCAACTCTTTCGCATGGTGACATGGCGTTTAATTAGCAACCATCTGGCCTATTGAATGGCGTTTAATTAGCAACTACCCGGCCTATTGAATGGTGTTTAATTAACAACTGTCAGGCCCATTGAAATAGTACAGCTCATCAATATTTAACAGAATACTATTTTAGGAGATGTGAAAACAGGTCTCTCTGCAAAAGCAAATAAAATACTTCTTTTAAATTTGACAATGATATTCGGATTTCTGTTTTGTTTTTCCAAGTCACTTCATGTGCGGTTATAAATTAGTCCGCGTACCATATGTGAACACATTCCATAGCTCCCCAACCAATTTTCTTATTTCATCCACACATATAGTTTGAGGGCATTTTCTAGGTCTTCGGTTGAAGACCTTTCTTTTTAGACACAAAGGCAATTCTCCCCTCAGGATAAAACTGTTTCTTCCAAATGCACTCCAGCCAGGTTTAATACATCTGTTGAGCTCTTTCACAATGTTGCCATCCATTGAAATTAGCTGACCAAAGTAAATATATGAATCAGCAATTTCTATCTCCATATTGTCAACTTGTATTTTTGTCTTTACGACATTACTGAACACGATTTTAGTTTTTTATAGGTTCATCTTGAATCCAACTGCGTTACTTCTACATTAGCGTTTTGAGAAGCAGCTATTTAAAGTATGTAGAACAAGTTGAAGGCAGACGTTTCGAAGCTATAGCGGCTTCATTTTCAGTGCGAAAATTGTTGAAATGCTGAAATATTATTTGAGCGTTACATATTCTGCGGGTAGATTGTGGAATTCATTTAACGTTCATTTTTTTATTACGATGTCTACCATTGCTAGATTGCCAACTTTCACGGAATATTCGACTATTATAGTTATGAATGTTTTGTGCAAGTTTTTGCATTTTTAGAAATGGGGAGAGGGATTTGAAACATGCTTACGTAAGGCACAGAAAATAATAAAACTAGCACATAGGCACAAAGTGACAACCACCCTGACAGAACTGACATACTTGTATGCATGAAACACTTCAAGTAAAAGATATAAAATACATTTAATCGTAGTTAAACACTTGATTATTTAAACCAGTGGTTCTCAACCTTATTTCGCTCCGGCCCTCTTCTTGGCTCCCCATGTGGGCACCCTCGTATATTTTGAAATTACAATGAACATTATTTTATTATTTTTAATAAATGTATTTTATCAAATCGGTTTCTTATTTATTACACACTATTTGCCTACAACGTAAGAAATATTAACAATAAAAATGTAACAAAATACTTTATGCCAGCAAAATAGCAATTAACAGCGTACTAAAACTTATTTTAAAATGCGATAATTTTCTATGATTACCCTCAATTAAAAAATGAGCGATTTTAATGTTATAACAAACTTACAAATAAGTATTCTTGGCGCAGTATAGCCCAGATGCTCTTGCGCCATAAAACATCCAAACAAACAAATAAGTGTTCGATATTACGGTACAAACGTGAATATTATAAATTTGAATCTCACATCGCATTCTTATTTCAAAAAATGATACCAAAAAATTAGAAAACTGAAATATTAAGTAAGCATGAAACGGGGAGGTAGGCATTTGCTTATTTTTTCTTATGGGGGTGGGGAGCATAGAATGGCCAGAAATGTGCTTATGTAAACGGCCGTTTACACGCAACGTTTTTCCTTACGTCTTGCATGATACAACAAATCCTATCATATAAAACGTAGTATGTAAACAGCAAAAGACACGTTTTATCGGATAGGAATGGAGTCTAAGATAAGAGAACTGGTTGGAAAAGCAACATTTTACGAGAAATAATATCTAGGACTTTTGGCACTTTTGGCTAATTTTTGGCTACTTTTAGCTACTTAGAACCACTTTTGGCTACTTTGAGCTACAAGGAATTACTTTTTGGCTACATTTGGCCATTTTTCAATACTTTTAGCTACTCGGAACCACTTTTGGGCTACTTTTGGCTACCCTTTGACTACTTTTGGCTACCTTTTGACTACTTTTGGCTATTTTTAGCTATTTATAACCACTTTTGGTTACTTTGGCTACTTTTAGCTAGAACCACTTTTTGGCTACTTCAGCTACTTTTGGCTATTTTGGGCTGCTAGAAGTCGGAAATGATGTGGAAAACGGACGAAAAGACGTTGCAGTGTAAACACCTCCCAAAACATACGTCCTGTGGTACGTTTTGTATGACAGATAAAACGTACGATAAAACTTTGTGTGTAAATTGCCCCTATCTTTGTCTCTGGAACTTTTCACACTAAATGAGGCGTAACCAGTGGACGGAGCTAGAGGATTTAGTACCCATAGGAAAAATTGCCCCCTAGAAAAACGTAAATTACAAATTAATGCTTGATGTGAAGTATTGGGAGTGTGTGTGTTTTAATTCCCCTAGAGAAAAATTAGCCTCCACCCCCAAGACCCCGAGTCTAGTTATGACAATGAGAAAAGACGTCATAATCCCAGGGAAAATACCTCTTGATGATGACGATTATGATGATGATACAGAAGAAGAAGAAATTTGATTGAATTTCATGTCGAGACCATAACGCGCTTGGACATGCAGTTCTCCAAAGAATTCGAATCATGTTGCTGAAGATATCAAACCCCAAACCAAGGATCGGTAAAAAAAGAAAAGTACATATCCTATTTCGATTTGCTTAATTGCGTGCAATTCTTCAGATTACTATACAGAATATATCCCAAACAAATCGGCTGAAAAACGGACAACAGCGTTATAAAAACGTTGTCCTCTTTTCAGATAATTTGAAAAAAAGAACAAAGCTTTTATAGGCTGTTGTCCCTTTTGCAGACGATTTGAAAAAGGGACAAAGCTTTTATAGGCTGTTGTCCCTTTTGCAGACGATTTGAAAAAGGGACAAAGCTTTTATGACGCTGTTGTCCTTTTTTTTCAGACGATTTGGAAAAAGGACAAAGCTTTTATCACGCTGTTGTCTATTTTCAGACGATTTGAATGAAGGACAAAGCTCTTATGATGCTGTTGTCCTTTTTTTCAGACAATTTGAAAAAAAAAAAAAGGACAACAGCGTCAGAAAAAAGGACAACATCGCCATAAAAGCTTTTCTCGCGTATCGAATATACCTTGCGGTCAAAACTTCCCTAACCGAGATATGTGTGAAATGGAAGAAGGGTGGGGGGTGTTCCTAGATGCGGAGCTATTAAAATTTAAATGACCCGGCATACACCCATATAATCGCCCCTCACCCCCTGGTGCACCTTCCGGTACTCGCGCAATTCGTTCCCAACCTCCTCTCAAATTTTGAAATTTGTTTAACGGGAAGGGGGAGGAGAGAGAAAGAGTACAGTACTCCCCCACTTTTGCGGTTATTTTCCCCCCGATTACCGCATATGAGTACACATTCCATATTTAAACCTGAGTTGTATTCTAAAATGCTATGTCCTTTATGTATCAAAAAATGTGCTTACATATAAATGTGTGTCATTTAATTCAACGTCTCCAAATACCTATCGTATCGTCGTTTTCCCTTTGACGGACTTCGGGTAACGCGATGGTCAAAGCACAGAAACCATGTAACAGCTTACAAATTCAAACGAAATTTATTTACAAATTTACAAAATTATTACTGGGTTACACATTACTCGTTCTCGCTCGATATTTGGGAGTACAACAATGCCTGAGCCATGAATGGGTTAACTGTAACTTCCAAAATATACCCATTGTCGAGCGACCTACCTCCCAGAACAAAATACTACTAATAACTCCAGACGAACTGAATTAATTTCTTATTTTATAGTTTTCCATTCACGTTCAACTTTTTGAAGCACGAGTCTGGAAATATCAATTGTCGTTACATAATAAAAAATAAGTTATAAATATTATGAATTCATCACGTATTGTGGAGTTTATAATAGCAATGTACTAGATGGCAACTTCAGTTCCACGCACTGAAATCGGCGACGTGATACAATGAACAATCTATTGGTGACAGTAAAAAAAATTCCATTTTAATTCCTTTTTACGAATTTATTAAGTATGCACAGTTTTATATAGCAATGTAAGTAATATGTAAGTACGAAATTATATGTAAGTGTGAGAAATTAAACGTAAGTAGCAAATTATGCGAAATTAAACTAAGTAGGAAATTATGCGAAATTAAACGTAAGTTCGAAATTATACAAAATTAAACGTAAGTACGAAATTATATGAAATTAAACGCAAGTACGTAATTATACGAAATTAAATGTAAGTACGAAATTATACGAAATTAAACGTAAGTATGAAATTAAGCCTAAGTACGAAATTCAGTGTAAGTACGAAATTAAATGTAATTACACATAAGTACGAAATTATACGAAATTACACATAAGTAAGAAATTATATGTAAGTACGAAATTATGCGAAATTACACGTAAGTACGAAATAATACGAAATATTGTATAGCAATATACGTAAGGTGCAAGTAAGAAATACAGAGCATGGTACAGAAACATATTGTAAAACATTCACAGTATTGTATGGTAACATGGAAATGTAAAAAATTCACTAGAAACATAGAATTGTAAAATACGCGTAGTATTGTATAGTAACATAATATTGTGAGAAAATTACAATATCATATAGTAAAATAAAAAATACACGGCACTGTACAATATACGTAACATTTTTGTTAGCAATTAGTAGCATTTTGTAAGGAATGGAAAGTATTTTAATAAATTGGAAACATGTTTTGTAAAGAACATTTAGCATTTTTTTTTTGTAAAGAACGCATTGCATATTTTGTAAAGAACATATAGAATTTTTTGTAAAGAACGCATAGAATTTTTGTAAAGAACATGTAATATTTTAAAAAGAAATGTATGATACCCTGTGTGAGAAATTCGCAATATTTTTGATAGAAAACGTAGATTATCTCATTATCATCCAACAAATGAGTATGTCTACAGCATTTGCGCTTATCATATTTGGAAAATTCACATTATACCATTTCATAAATTTATGCCTAGACTTGTAACAGTAGATATAAAAGATCCACTTTCCATATCAATCAGAAATTGAACTAGTAAATAAATTGTAAAAAATAGATTTTTGAGCGCAAACTATGTAAAAAATATAAACAGAGTTTAATTACTCAAACAACTTGACGTTTCGGTTCGCCTTTTGCGAACCTCTTCAGAAGTGGTCCCAGTCGTTGATGGAAGTCAACTGATGACAAACGTAATTCTCGCGGTAACAATATTTCATAAAGAAATATTTTCAAGTAATTCTGATCAAGGACAAGGGCTGACATAGGGGGAGGTCACAGGGGTCATGACCCCCAAAATATATTTTTTCACTGTAAAAAATTCCAACTTTCATGATAAATGAAGGGTGTTATTCCAAGACCATGGCAAATTCTGTCCCCCCCTCCCAAAAAAAATAAAAGTCTGCGTCCGCCCTTGATCAAGGATACAGTCTTTTGTCCCCCCGTTTCTGTGTATTTTACATTCATTCAGATGAAAGAAAACAGCTGCATAACTTAATTTCAGGTTGTATGATATTATTACCCTTCACAGGGATAACACAATTGCCAAATAAAGGTCAACACAGAAAAGCCTCCGGGGCGAGATTTTTGTGATTTTTCATGGGGGAATTTATTATACAATAATTTTTGCCACCCACGTATATGTAACTCAAACTAGAGCTTTCTGTTTTTTGGAGAAAATATTATTGTACATTAATTTAATGTTGTTACTCTTCTTAGCTTTACTCTTACCGATCACCTTTTCAATCATCATTGACAACATTCTTTGCGTAAAATAATCTACATTTTCGATCAAGAACATGTAATCATTTAACTCTACGTCTAAGGTAGCTATTTGATGATAATATACTTGGTGAAATTTAATTAAGATGTAGATTTTTGAGTATTCTTCCTTTTGTTTAAAGTAATGTATACTCGTATTTAAGGTATTATTATCCTACACATGTATAACACAATTTCAACGTAGTGGTCAACACAAAAGCCTCCTGGGCGAGTTTTTTGTGTGTGTGTTTTTTTTTGTAGGGGAATAATTACACGTGAAAATTCCGACACCTACGTTTATTAGCTCGTACTAGAGCTTTTTTGTTTTAGGAGAAAAAGAGACGTCGTCCCAATCCTGGATTCGAACCAGGGTCCCTCCGTTTAGCCCGGAGTGTCTTGGACCGCTAGACGAATGAGGACAGGTAATAACGCTCTTTTTCTCCGTATATAAGGACGTAAAATCTAAATATTTTAAAATTCTAAAATGTAGTTGACGATGCACAGATATTTATCCTCTGTAACGTGAACCATTAACTCAGCGGACGCGTAAATGCTAAATTACTAACAATAATGTGTAGAATTAAGAATATTTTCGCTTAATATTTCTTCCTTCCCCTTTTAAATATTTACCGACACAAAGCATCGTAAATTTGAATAACAGTAGAGAGGGCCCAGCGCGACATAATAGCGGAATATAATCTTTTGGGGGCTCAACTTCAAATGAATCGAATTTTATTTTGAACGCGACAAAGGAAACTTTATAAGGAAACGTCCGGGAAATAAATTTTTCCGGGACAAGAAATATACATATGAAATATCCTTCCTTGGAGGGTAAAAACAGGAAAAATAAAAATCCATTTTGCCGAGAAATTTCTGGGAAAAGACGAAGAATTTTGGTGCTCCTGGAATTTGTGGCAGTCCTGGAGAAAATGCCTGGAAAAGCCGACCTGCGCTTTACTTTTCCTTGCCCTTTTCCTCCTTTTCTTTTCCAGGCGTCTTTTCTTCGCGAAACGTATGACGTGAATACCTAATTTTTGTCCCGAATTTTCCCGCTACAATTTTTGGCGGGAGATTTGTAAAATCGCCAAGGATTCTCACTTTCGATTTTCAGCTTTAAAAATAATCGATTTTGAGGCATATCGATTGACTTATATCGTAAGAGGAATTTTATCGTCACACGCTGACTTTGGCTGAAATAATTAAAATTCGCTGTTAATCAATAACTGTTAATCAATAACTGCACTATTAATAAAATTCTATACGTTAAACGATGTTATATATTATTATCTCCCTACAGATTTTTTTTTAGTTGACAACTACAGTAACTTAGTAATTTTATAATTGAATAATTTTCTCGGTTATCTTGTTTTAATTGAACAAAATTTTAGCGTTTCTTTATAATTAAATAACTTATTGGGAATTCCCTAAAATTAAGTAATTTTGTTCGATTTAATTATTGTATAATTCATAATTACAAAAAAAATATTTCTAGAAAACCTTGGGAATTTTACAGTATTTACTGGGAATTACCATTAATTTGTGATCCATGTAATAGGTGGAGGGGGTGGGGAAGCAAAAAATCCAAGCACATAATGTTTGTTTGTTTGGATTTTTATGGCGCAAGAGCATCTGGGTTATACTGCGCCAAGCATGGTAAAATCAAAGACTAATAGTCTAAGCACATAATTAATAAATAAACAAATAAAAATAAATAAAC
>QLNU02014802.1:71359514-71369696 GCA_006491805.2 Dysdera silvatica | reverse complement strand
TGTCTCATACAACACCAAATAAACTAGACTGAAATTGGGTTTTCAACCTCCGCTGTTCTGTAGTCCACACTCAAACTTTCAATATACACTAGTTTTAAATTTCTTGTTATATGCATAAGTTTTAGATTTCTTGTTATATACACAAGTTTTAGATTTCTTGTTGTATATTTTTAAACATTTTAATATTGTTTAATACAATCCTATGGTCATGATTTCATCGGATTATGTATAGAAGGTCCTAGGTATGTGTGAATTTAGAAATTCCTAACTTTTCATAATGGCATGGAAACAAATAACAGGTATTTACATTTTTTCTTAGTACGGTTAAGTTCGGTTATAACGACACTCGTTATTACGACAAGTCGGATATTGTGTCGAAATTTTAAAATCATTTCGTGAGCTTATTTATCGGTCACAGCTTCAAAAGTTTGATGGTTTCTTCACCGCCGTACGCATAAAGTTAATAAGGATGGGTGTTACAGGATTATAATTCCATGCATTGTATATATACAAAATTTCATCGCGATGGGAGAGTAGCAACAACCCCCATCAATATCCTCTGCGTACGCCAGTGGGTCCATTGATAGCCTTTATAATCAAGTCCGATTGTATTTTAAATTAAACGAAAATCAAAAATTTATATTGTAAGTAGTGTGGGGTTGTATTAGGTCACGGAAGTTACGCCATCAGAACAAGATGGTCGCCCTTGGAAGCGATGTCGCCAAAACAAGATGGCCGTTTTCCCGACCAACCTGTTTTCGATGACGTCACTTCCTTGACCTCCATATGGTGAAAATAAGCATCGGTTTGGAAAACGGCCATCTTGTTTTGATGACGTCACGTCCGTAGAACTTTACAGATTTAGAGAGTAATTTTGTTACGCTTATTATTTTACTTTCAAAATTCAAAGTTTACATCAATCCTTTTAACGAAGGAACCAGTGATGTACCAAAATGTAATTTAAATTCAATAATAAAAAAAAACATTGGGATTAAAACTGAAATTCAGTGCAGTTTAATATTTCATTTAAAGTGATTACAACTATCTCTCCGGTTAACAGCTTTCAAGAAACCGAAAAGTAACAGTTATTGAACAGAAAGAACCTGTTAATTAGAATGAGTGTAATTCTGTGAGGTATTGCTCTAGATCAGTGGTTCCCAACTGGTGATCTGTGAACCATTGGTGGTCCGCGAGACGTGTCATTATTTAAAAAAATAATTTAAAAAAAGAATACTTTCAAAAATTATTATTCTTAAATATAAAAATGAAATTGATTGCATATTTGTAGTATTTTACAATCTGACGGAACTTCATAAAACGGTTCGTATTAAAAGTAATTCGTCTTAAGCGTGTTCATCTTAACGAGGTTTGACTGCATTATCATTAGATTTTTTTTTCTGTTTATTATTCCTTTTTTTTACCAAAGAACAATTTTACGAATACATTGCCCCCCAAAACAGACTCGCACCCTTTATTATAAAGGTCTTACAGTCAACTCATGAGAATTTTTCAAAGTACAATTGAAATAAAAAAGTGGTCCGCGGCTTAAATTGAGTTGGGAACCACTGCTCTTGGAGATGGAAAATTACCTATTAATTAGGATGACGTTTTCAAGAAGAATTTACTGTAATTTCAATAATTTCATTCCATATGTGTTATCGTTTTCACTAATATTGTATACAAACCAACCTTTCTACAACTTTTCACTTTTAATCTATGATTTCATAAATATATTAGCCACATGTAAGATATACACGACCGAATTTTAGTTTTATTTTCACACTTTTCCTGTAATTTATAAAAATATTTGTTATTATCTCTAATTCCTGTCTACATTAGTAACCTGCGGTTTTGTTTAAGAGGGGCTACCAAATAAAGGATCAACATCAAGTTTTATATGGCGGCCCCTTTAAAAAATATTGTTTGAAGGTAATAGAAGGAGATTTGGATGCAGGATAAGGTTTTGAAGTATTGTTTTTTTTCTTCTGTTCCTTAGTGACCGTGCACATACACAATTGCACAATGACTCTCGGCTGTGGGGGGGGGAAACTTCTCTTTTTAACTTCACTAAAATCTTAAAAGGAAAACTGCAACTAACTTCCATCCGAAAGAATTGTTCTGTCAGCGTGAATTTCCAATTGTTGTTGAACGAGGTGAAAAAATGGCCGACGATGTCAACGGTCGACTGGGCCTTTCTTTCAGAAAATTATCGTCCCATCTGTCCAATATTGTCATAAGCCGTTGGAACACCTACTGCATACTAAACACCCTGTTTTCGATATCTATATCCGCTCAGCTCATATCCCCGCCACCGCCACTATAATCCATAACTTCCACTTCAGCAAGAACGGCATTTCTTTCCACCGTCTTTCTGGATAAAATAAGGGCCCCAAAAATGGGAAAAAATTCTCAGTTTATCTTTAAGGTTCGAAGTTTCCTCGGGAGGGCGATAAAGCTCATCATTAAGAAGAGATTTCTTCAATTTTATTCATGTAAATGATTCTTAAAGAAACATTTTCAATTTCGTTCTTCTTTTGGAGATTAGATTTCGAAGCGTTACACGGAACGATGTTCATTCCAATTCACTGTTTGTTAGATAAGAAACCTCGTCAATTTCCAGACGTCTAATCGAATTGATCAATTTACACTGAAGTGTAACTAAGAAATCAATTTACATAACAGGAAAAAGTGGTCAATTGTATATTACCTTTGCTATTTTTTCATGATTGTGGGAGTGTAAATGGTTATTTAAAATAGATTTCATTATGACCAATGTACTATTTATGTGTGCTTTACTTCTAGATGTACGGCGTAATCGGAAAGACGTCTTTTTTCCTAGTATCCTAGTAATTACATAATGTGTGATGTCCGACGTAATTACATAATGTATGCTGTTCGGCGTAATTACATAACGTATGATGTCCAGGTTAAAGTTGACAGAGGAATGTCGGCGATCCCACCACATATTAACATGTTACAGAGCTCTCTTATTATATTATTATTATATGAGGTGCATTAATTTAATCGTATTAGCATATATGATAGAAATAAAATACAGGGTACCAGGGAGGAAATTACATAAAAAGGTTAAACACTGGTAAAATAGCAATGAAAAAGATCACCCAAGCTTTCGGTGCTTTCGTCTGAAAGCTTAGGTGATGCTTTTCATTGCTATTTTACTAGTGTTTAATCTTTTGTATGTAAGCATATATGATATCGCTTGGTTACTTAAGGCTTTCCTCTATTTATTATAATAGCTAATTACTGTGGATAGGAGGTTCCAAAACTGTGCTCCACGGAGCTTTTTGTGCTTCGCGGAGCATCTCCAAGTGCTCCGTGAAGCAAGGGCAAATCCAAGATGTTATTACGGGGGATTTGGGGGCCCCTTACCTGGAAAATTTTTAGTTTTGGACTGTTAAATAGTTTAGGTAAATGTTGTTATATTACTAGCCTTCCTTTATACTCACCAAAATATTTATAACAGTAAATTAGTCTTTTTTTAATTAAACTATATGGTTTAGGGTAGATTATAGTTGAGTATGACAGAAGGATAAGCTAGTAAAGGAGACATATACAATAACCAAAAACGATAATTTACAATGTAATTAATAGAACAAGTTTAAATTTAAACTATAAAAACATTGTAATTATTTTACTTTTTTTATAACAAGCAACTTTTTAAAAAACTTGAAGTTTATAGTGCACAAACAAGCTATCTTGTTTGTGCACTATAATCTTAAAGTGCACAAACAAGCCATCTTGGTTTCTTTGAAAATTTGTCAATCACTTTATTTACATCAATATGAATGTCTCTGTGGGTGTGTATTAAAAGTCTCTTCTGTCATCCGCGTTCGAAGCCAAGTTTAACGGCGCTTCAAGGATAAAAAACTACGTTCTGCTGAAGTAACCCTTACTGAAAACGTAGTCTGAAGGGTAAAACATTTGTAAGATTCGTGGAAAAACGTCTGGATCGCATTTCTCCAAGACTTTGGACTTTGGGTGTAAGACTTATTTATTACAGTCGTAACAAACAACACATAAAATATTCTTCATCGTCTTTATTTTCCTATTTAACCCTAGGGGGGGGCAATCGCCCCCTCCGCCCCTCGCTGGATCCGCCTTTGCCGCAAAGATAGTAAAGAAAAATAAAATATATGTGGCAGGATCTCAATGGGAAAGATTAAGTTTATATCAAAATCTAAGCTATTTAGAAAACGGAAAATAGTTCGCGCTTCGGTACAACGTATTAACTAACAACTTGAAAAATGTAGTTTGGCAAATACAGGCAAAAATGCATATATATATATATGTCTTTTGCATAAGTGCAACAATAATTCTCCATGGTGAACTTGTATTTTGAAAACTGCTTCTTTGTGACACAACGAGTTTGAAGACCGCTGCTGTAGATGTTTAAATGAGATATCATGAACCTTTGTGATACATTCATTAACAGTTGAATATTTAATATGGTGTTGTGTAATAATAATAATAATAATGAAACATAGTGTATTTAACCTGTGATATATTGTACAGTTGCACATCGGAAATGGTCGTTGAGTTATACAGTGAAATCTTGGTAAAACGATACTGTCGATAGCGATATTTATCCCAGTCCCAATAGATATAGATTTTATGATATCCAACCTTGTCTTTAATGATATCTTTTTCGATCCATTGAATATCATTAAAGACAGATTTTGCCGTATATAATAATTGTTGGACAGCACAAAATAGTTTATTCCAATACCTCGGTTAGAAACAGAAGCGAGGAAAAAACACAGCGTTTTGCAAGTCACTTTCAGGGTGGTGAGTGTAAACAATGGAAAAGGAATATTCACTTCACTTTATTTCACAAGCATAAATTTCGTTTATGAAGATTCAGCTTTTTGTGATTTTACTGTATTTTGAACATGCATAACAATATCGATTTAAATTTAATTTGACAGGGCCGGCATTTTTTTGGTTTAAAACCTCATTGAGAAAACTGCCATAATACACAAGATAAAGATTTGGGCCAATATTGCTCTTGTGCCAAGGAAAATTCCCCAAATATATATTAAGATTGAGGCCAGATTGTTACAATCAAAGAAATTTCCTAAATATTTACTGAAAATATACGAAAGTCTGTAAAATAATCTTAATAAATCTGACATTTCTACTCTAAGTTTCTTCATTTTTTTTTTGCCGAGTCCTCTCAAAATATTGCTCATCAAAGATTTAGCGCGGTGTGAGAGCAACGCCAGTGGAAAGATGGAAGAATGAAACAGTGAGAAATACGACCAGTGGTTTCCAAATTACTTTCGTATGATGAACGAGTTTAAGTACTTCAATCAATTTCGGAATAAAAAGGAAATTGAGTACTTGTATCTTTCGACTGGGTCTTATGGGGAAAATGTATACAGTGTTCCTACAAAGAAAATAAGCCTGATCACTGCGCTCTAATATACTAAAATTGAGGTCAAGGGTTTTCCTGGAAAACTACTGGAAATATTCCCCACTTGCTGGCAATAAAAATTTAATCGGATAAAGCCCGGCTTCGCCGGATATCCCAGGGGGAATTTGATGCGTGATTAGTGTAGCCGGAATCTTTAAAAGTATCGAAAAGTTTCCAGGTATTGGCGTAAATATTTAAACTGGAGCAATCGGAAGTTTCTGGAGGTCGGAAGGGAGGATGGCAAGAGGAACCAAGGAAACGCTCTCGGGGTTCCATTGAGGTCTCTCGTGAGATATATATTTCGATAAACCGCATTCATAGACTCTGTAAACTCTTCTTCCACCAGCCTCTCTTTCGTACACCACACCTTTCAAGATTTACCACCTTTTATGAGCGGAGAGTAAGTTGCGTTTTAAGAGTTCTTGTCGAAGATGGGCTAGGCTCGCCTGTTCAGAAGCGGGAATCTGAAATTTGCCGTCTGCTGCGTAATTTATGGGCTTTAATCTGAGCGGTCTTGTATCCTGGTCGATATACCAGCGATATCCCGTTTTGACTCTATTTACAGAGTTTAGCAAAGCTGTTACGAGCGGGAAATTTACGACTCCCAGAAGCTCCATCTTTCTTTATAACGACCCAAAAATGAGAGACTAAAAATATGGGTATCGTAAAAATTATGACATCGTTTATACCCGATTTCCAGGGTGAAGAGAATATTTTTTATTTTATTTTTAGGCTTTTTTGCCTGGCTTTTAATACACTCTATAACGCGATACCGCATGGCCCCTGGACGCCCAAGACTCGCGATGCACAAGAACCTATCGGCGAGGCATTTTGATAAACTGTGTAATAACACTATCCCAAATCGTTCCCATAGGGTTTGACCGGGCGGGAATAATTTTTGGAGATCTAAAAGAACTTTTTATTGCAATGTTTACAAGCTCTATGTGTGTGGTACGGATTGGATACGTAATAACACAGCCCACTCCTAGTTCTTTAGATACGCGTACCTTTATAAATGGCCACATACTTATCTTATAGAATCCGGAAAATAGCCTATTACCATGCGGATAAAACTGCGTAAAATTTTAAGTGCGTTTAGACAAATTCGAAATACCACTAAAATATTAAATGTGCATTAAAGAAAGTAAGAGCTAAAGCGTACAGAGAGGGAGAGAGAGAGAGAGTTAATACGAGCAACACAGACAACGAGTTGAGGCTTAACCATATCTTTAACAACAAACTCCTTTACTTCAAAGTTGCGTCATGATCAGAAGGAGAGCATACACGACCTGAATTTTAACTTCATGAGTTTGTTACAAGCCCAGGTACTACTGAAATACGATAGAGTGCTATATAACTCATTAATGCGTGGTACTTATACATATATCGTTGAAAGTGCGCTGTATCAGTTAGAAATGTCAATTCGCTTGGACAGCAAGTCTGCTTGATGCCGATGCTCAAGAACCTCAAGGAAGTGCGAGAGACAATGAGGAAGGTGTTCTGATGTGATTTGCTGCTCAAACCTTCTGAATAACAATGCCCGACCACACATTAATCTAAATTAATCAAGGCGTTATAATTATAATTCATTACTAATTAATAATATATTTATGCTAATGATCTCATTCTACTGTGGATTTACGATACTATATGATAAGAACTCTTTTTGACTCACAATGTTGAAGTATAGTATCTTATAAAGCCAATGGTTTACATGATCGCTTTCTCATAATTTGATTATCATCATTTTTCTTATAATTTGATTATTATCATTTTTCTTATAATTTGATTATCATAATTTTTCTTATAATTTGATTATCACCATTTTTCTTATAATTTGATTATAATCATCATTTTCTTACCATTTGATTATCATCGTTTTTCTTATCACTTGATTATCATCATTTTTCTTATTATTTTATTATGATTTATTATGAGTGCCAGAATATTATACTCTACCATTTGATTATGATTATTAAAAATATGAATATCCTACCATCATCCAGTAAGATTGCTTGTGTTTAGTACTAAATTTAAAGACGACTAACACGGATCAGTTTCAAACGAAATTTTTGCTACATGAATTCCAATCCCTAGTCATTGGTTTAACTGAGAAGTTGGGAGAATTAGAGGATAATTCCCCTAAAATAAATTTAGTCTACCCTAAAAAATCGAAAATTACAGTTAATGTATTTCCTATAGGGCTGGGGGATATAGCCCCTTCTAAAACTTTATATAGCCCCTTCTAAAACTTTATATAGCCCTCCCTATACCTTGGGACTAGTCAACTTGATGTCCCTGATCTCTCTTATTTGTCACTTCTGCACGTTAATCCTTATTTAATAAATTATTAATTAATTTTTCGACTTGCATCTTTATGAAATATTGAAATTGACTACACTTATTTAACATTGACTTCTAAAGTGACACAGTTTATTTACAACTATTTTTATAAATAAAGCACGTTTATTTAAGCTGTACTATTTAGCGAAAGGTCTTCGTATTTAAGGTGAAGACGTCTGTGACTATAGAATCTCTTTAGGCGGAAAAAACAAACGTTTATTCCAAAACTTGCCGCTTGGACAATACATGGCGCTGTTCGATACCGTATATAGTTCATAATACAAAACATCACAAAACTTAGAATAGACACAGATTTGTGTGATTACCCAGTAGCACGTTTGTTTATCAACACGGCTTTGGACGTATGGAGATCTCAAAAACGTTGTCTATCTTGAACACAGCAACACTAATGGTATTCAAGTCCAACGTTTCGGCGCAGTATGTCCTAGGACCTAGCTGTTCTTACTCCATTAAAATCCAACCAATCGAGACAACGTCGCACACTATATCCAAGAGATTTAATGTAAAACTACGTTTTGCAGTCAAGCTTGTGACTTTAACATGTTGTCAGCAATCATGGACAGCATATCAAACATTCTGTTGGGAAATCACATAGTTTCCTATGTATATCGGAAGTTCTGTGAAAATTTCGAATTTTGCACTACAGTATTGCAGTGCCCTGTATTACCGTGTCACGACTTTCACAGTTAACGTTTTTAGCGATATAGCGATAGGTATTGAACCTGCTATTGCTTTTGTCTGTCTGTACGAAATAAAAAGGATAATGTAAAGGTCTTCCGTAAATGCAATAATGGTGGCTGTTGTTAACGTTGAAAACCTACCGAGTTACTTGAGAATTAGAGAGTTGCGGATTAGAGAGAGGTGTAGATTAGATAGCTGCGTATTAAAAAGTTTCGGATTGTGCTAATTGAAACCCTTTAAATTTAAATATCAACCATCGGCAATTTTCTTTCATTTGCTTTTTTTTGAGCCAAATAAAATTTCATTACTACAGGCGCTTTCATGTTAAATATAAAATCTTTCCACTAAATAATACCTCAGTTACCCTTTTTCGAAATGTGAACTTAAATTAGTCCTGCAAATTAATTATAGAGATTATATATAAAGAGAATGATCACCATAAATTTAATCAATTGTAAAAATAAAATATATATAACGACTTCAATATCCGGAGACCTTTTTAAAATTTTAATTTAGTGAGGAGTTTTTAAAATAATGGTATTTGAGAAAGCGAAGTATTTCACAAAAGTACAAAGAAAAAATTTTGGGAATGAAATGAACTTTATATTTACTGTTTTTTATTTTCTGAAAAAGTTAGTGTTTTGGGGAGCATAAAGGTTAGCGAAATTCAAGTGTGTGTGGGGGGGCGGGGGGGGGCGGGAATACGAGCCAACGAAAATAGCTAAACAAAATCCAGAATATCTTCTCTCGTAGCAATAAAACAATCAACCTTCATGCTGCTCACCAGAAACATTTTCGGGATTGTCCTGGAACAGAAAAAAATGGGGAAAAGTGGGAAAACGAGTAGGAAAAAGGGACGAAATCCTGTCCGAATGTCCTTTTCCCCCTCCTTCTCCGTCACACCTTACCCCTTCGTAGGTACTATTTCCTCTGTCCTCTCTTCCCACACAATTACAGATAGCAGACGTGAGGAGATTGTCGATTTGTGATTTCCCGGGTAATAGGTTCTCTTCAAGAATCAGCTTGGAAGGATAGTGCGTTGTTTTCAAGTAGGAAGAAAAAACCGTCTCCTTTCGCCAATCTCACCTAGGCTTCACCGCAAGAAATAAGAATAAGGGAAAAAAAAAAGGGATTTTTTCCTCGTTTGCTCTTGAACCATTGCTCTTTTAGTTGATGGCATCACTTTCTGTCCCATTAAATCCATACCAGGAATAGGGTTTGTCGCGGTAACAATAGATGATGCCAGATTCCATATATTGGATAATTTCGTCCGTTTTACCAACAACTACGGCAAGCTTTGAAGGGGCCATTAAAGGGGGGGGGAAGGGGAAATAGGAGGATGAAAATTAAGCAAATATAGAAGTATGGATGAAATTGCTACAGTTTTGAAGACTCACAGATGTTTATGCAACAACATGCTTATACGTGTGTTTATATAACATGTTTTAGTAAAGTAAAGGCCATTCTGCGCCAATCAAGGTGAGATCGTACATTCGATTGAAGGAGGAAGATTGATGAGTAAAACCCCAAAATCAGCTATTAATCAATTTTTTTACGATAAATAAATTTTAATATTTAATAATGAATTTTAATATTACTTGAAAAATTTAACATTACTGAATAAAATTCAATGTTAATTAATAAATTTTAATACTGATTAATAAATTTGAACATTGATTAATAAATTTTAATATTAATTAATA
>QLNU02014802.1:71327253-71352978 GCA_006491805.2 Dysdera silvatica | reverse complement strand
TATTGTCGTTCGTATCTCCTTCGCCTGGCAAGTGGAAGGTCGTGGGTTCAGGTCCCACCGAAGGCAGAAATATTTATTTTCTTTCGAACGTTTCACCATCTAATCACGCCATACCATCGGCGTTGGTATCACTACGCCAATAAACGTTGATTGATTGACATTGTTGTTTGATTTAATCTGCGTAGTGTTCGATTTATATAAATATTACTTTATAGTTACTCTAAAATATATAGATCCAATTCCTACAGAATTCCGAAAGAGAAAAATCTGAACAATTCAATCGTATTATGTAAACAAATTTTTATGTCGTAATTAGTAATTTTTTACAAAGCGAATTACAATTGGTCAAATAGTTTCGAATGACATAATTATGAAAATATTAAGGTTCTTTTAGAACTGCCTTAAAACTAATTTTCTGAAATGCCTTTACAAATGATTTCTTTTATTTCTCTGCCATGTTTAATAAAGCTTTAGGAATTGGCTTCAAGCCCTCTGAAAAATTCTACTTTCGGAGGTGTCGCCGTTCCGAAAAATAAATTCAATTACAGCTGAAGGAATAAGATTAATGCTTTTGTGTAGGGGAAAGTATTGAGGCTAGTATGGCCCCACCTCCATCAAAAATTTTCTCAAAGTGTATTCAATACATTGATCTGCTATACGTATTTTTTATCTATGTGTAAATTCCCTTTTAGAATCCATTATATGATTTCAAAGTACTTAATATACGTCACTTTTCCTGTTGGACAACAAATTTCAGATTTATCGAACGAGAAAAAAAAATATTTATAAACTTAAATATACTTATATTTATAAAGTTATATAAAATGTCAGTTTAGGTTTGTATATCTCCAGTTCTCATAATGTCCAGTTTATATATATATATATATATATATATATATATATATATATATATAAATTTGTTTAATGCAAGAATTGGACAACAGGAACAAGGAGAGACATCGGTTGGTAAATACGGATACGGGGAAAGGAATGAACGTGGCGATCAACTCATCGAATTTGCAGAAGCTGAAAATCTTAGCATCATGAATTCATTTTTTAAGAAGAAACCGCAAAGAAAATGGACATGGAAACACCCCAATGGGGGAACCAGCGAAATTGACTATATCCTGGCAAACAAGAAATCAATTATTGAAGATTGCAGCATACTGAACAGATTTAATACTGGAAGTGATCATCGAATGGTGAGATGTAAAGTGCGCTTAAATACTAAATTAGAAAGGCAGAAGCTCATTAGGAAACAAGTATGTAAGAGGGTGGATTTAAAGAAATTAAAAGAAAATACTGAGGCATTCAAGTTGGAATTAAAAAATCGCTTTTCTGCACTGGAACGACTTACCAAAAAGGAACTTGGATTTGATGCTTGGGAAGGAATACCAAAACTATCAAACTTGGCAAAGGGGTGAGGCAGGGAGATACCATTTCTCCAAAACTTTTTACTTCTGCTTTACAGATGATTTTTCAGCTGATAAATTGGAATAACAAGGGAATAAAAATAAATGGTGAATATTTAAATCATCTGCGGTTTGCTGATGACATTGTTATTTTTTCAACGGACCCATTGGAACTCCAAGACATGGTACAAGAGCTCTCAACTAGAAGTGAAGAAGTTGGACTCAAGATGAACCTACAAAAAACTAAGATCATGTTCAATAATTTTGTAGAGGAAACAAAAATACAAGTTGACAACACTGAGCTAGAAATTGCTGATTCATATATTTACCTTGGCCAGCTGATTTCAATGGATGGCAACATTATGAAAGAACTCAACAGACGTATTAAACTTGGCTGGAGTGCATTTGGAAGAAACAGTTTTATCCTGAAGGGGAAATTGCCTTTATGTCTAAAAAGAAAAGTCTTCAACCAGTGTGTATTGCCAGTCCTCTCTTATGGATCAGAGACATGGAGTCTAACAGTTGGAGCAATACGAAAGTTACAGACAACGCAAAGGAGCATGGAGAGGTGCATGCTTGGAATAACTAGGAGAGATCGAAAAAGAAACACTTGGGTGAGAGAGCAAACTAGAGTAGAGGACATCATTGTTAAAGTAAAAGGGCTGAAATGGCGATGGGCTGGGCATATTGCAAGAAGAACTGATCAACGATGGACAACAGAAATTCTGAACTGGATTCCAAGAGACCACCGAAGACCTAGAAAACGTCCTCAAACTAGATGGGTGGATGAAATAAGAAAAGAGGTTGGGGTGACGTGGAAACGAATGGCCCAGGATAGACTTGTGTGGAAAGCATTTGGAGAGACCTTCATCCAGCAGTGGATAGATAATGGTTGAATATGATGATGATGATATATATATATATATATATGGCCTGCAAAAGGGTTGCTGGTATCTAACTGGAAGGAGACCCACACGCTGAACGTATGTGACGATGTGTGGAACCGGCCAGGCCAGTAACCTAGTGTCCTACCCCGCCTTCAAGTGGTGCAGGCTGAGCTTTCTATTTATGTGGCAAATTAATATTTGCTGCACGGATAGAAAGGCGGAAGGGGAGGGCTAATTCACCAACCCGTCTAGCCAGCGTGGTGAAATTATGGCTAATTCCTCCATTATGTTGACACACCAGAAACCATGGCCCCTAGTCTCCAGGTGCTGGAGTGCTCCTGATCAAGGCAGCGGTCAGTGTGGCATGAAAGCAGGGGGTGCTAAGAATCACTGGAATGGCCCAGGCTGCCGTTTGTTATTGACCTTGGCTACGTTTAATGGACGATCCCTTGCTTCTGAAGCAAAACTTCAGGAATTGGAAGAAGAACTTGACAAGATCAAATGGGACATTGTAGGACTCAGTGAAGTTAGAAGAAAAGGTGAAGAGTTGGTGGAACTTAAAAGTGGACATTTGTTTTATTATAGAGGAACGGAAACTGGAAGAACAAGTGGTGTTGGCTTCTTAATCAACAAAAGAATTAAAGACTGTCTTCTGGAAGTTGAAAGTACATCAGATCGAGCAGCGAGGCTCGTTGTTCAACTAACCCAGCGATACCAACTTCAAATAGTACAGGTATATGCACCAACATCAAGCCATACCGACGAAGAGGTTGAAGAATTTTATGAAGAAATCAAAGAGTTACACACCAAAGGGAAACAACATATCAAGCTCATCATGGGGGATTTCAATGCAAGAATTGGACAACAGGAACAAGGAGAGACATCGGTTGGTAAATACGGATATGGGGAAAGGAATGAACGTGGCGATCAACTCATCGAATTTGCAGAAGCTGAAAATCTTAGCATCATGAATTCATTTTTTAAGAAGAAACCGCAAAGAAAATGGACATGGAAACACCCAAATGGGGGAACTAGTGAAATTGACTATATCCTGGCAAACAAGAAATCAATTATTGAAGATTGCAGTGTACTGAACAGATTTAATACTGGAAGTGATCATCGAATGGTGAGATGTAAAGTGCACTTAAATACTAAATTAGAACGACAGAAGCTCATTAGGAAACAAGTAAGTAAGAGGGTGGATCTAATGAAACTGAAAGTAAATACCGAGGCATTCAAGTTGGAATTAAAAAATCGCTTTTCTGCACTGGAAGGACTTATTGATGAAAGTGATATCTCAGAAGCAAATGAAAACATTGTTAAGACAATAGTTGAAACTGCTGGGGAAATTGGTGGTGTAACCTGTAAAAAGCACAATAGCAAATTATCTGAGAAGACGAAACAGCTCATGAAAAGGCGAAGAGATATGAAGGTGGACAATCGAAATACCAGTTCCAGGATTGAGTACATAGAACTTTGTAAAACTCTGCGCAAAAGCATGAAAGAAGACATAAGAAAATTCAATTGTGAGTTAGTAAGGAAGGCCATTGAAAATAACAAGAGCCTTAGGGTTGTTAAAGGAAGTTTATCTGTTGGGAAGAAACACATCATTGCATTAAAAGGAGAGGATGGCACCGTAACAAGAAATAGGGAAGAAATACTTAGAAGAGTTGAAGAATTCTACAAAAAACTATATGAAAGTAACAGTGGATTAAACGAAGACACTGAAATAGTCGAAGGAACAGCTCCTAAAATCTTAAAAGAAGAAGTTTCATTTGCAATAAAAAGTATGAAGAAAGGAAGAGCCCCTGGCGATGATGGTATTACATTAGATATCCTAAAAGAAGCTGGAGAATATGTAGAAGACATACTTGCAAAATTCTTTACCAAATGTCTTAACAGCGGTAACATACCAAACCAATGGGATTCTGCAACAGTAATTCTTTTGCATAAAAAAGGTGATAAAGAGGATTTGAAAAATTACCGACCAATTAGCTTGTTACCTGCTATTTATAAAATCTTCACAAAAGTGCTAACACATCGCCTGCAGAAAAAATTAGATGCAGCTCAACCAAGAGAACAAGCTGGATTTCGAAGTGGATTCAGTACAGTGGACCATATTCAAGTATTAAGAGAATTAATTGAAAGAACACATGAATATGAACTTCCATTGTGTGTTGCATTTATTGACTATGAGAAGGCCTTTGACTCTATTAAAACATCAGCAGTCATCAACTCTTTAAGATCAACAGACATTGAGGATGTGTACATTGACATGGTGAAACGTGTGTATAAAAATGCAAGTGCAAAATTTCGGTTACATAAAGATACCGAAGCTATCAAAATTGGTAAAGGTGTGAGGCAGGGAGATACCATTTCTCCAAAACTTTTTACTTCAGCTTTACAGATGATTTTTCAGCAGATAAATTGGAATAACAAGGGAATAAAAATAAATGGTGAATATTTAAATCATTTGCGGTTTGCTGATGACATTGTTATTTTTTCAACGAACCCATCAGAACTCCAAGACATGGTACAGGAGCTCTCAACTAGAAGTAAAGAAGTTGGACTCAAGATGAACCTACAAAAAACTAAGATCATGTTCAATAATTTCGTAGAGGAAACAAAAATACAAGTTGACAACATTGAGCTAGAAATTGCTGATTCATATATTTACCTTGGCCAGCTGATTTCAATGGATGGCAACATTATGAAAGAACTCAACAGACGTATTAAACTTGGCTGGAGTGCATTTGGAAGAAACAGTTTTATCCTGAAGGGGAAATTGCCTTTGTGTCTAAAAAGAAAGGTCTTCAACCAGTGTGTATTGCCAGTCCTCTCTTATGGATCAGAGACATGGAGTCTAACAGTTGGAGCAATACGAAAGTTACAGACAACGCAAAGGAGCATGGAGAGGTGCATGCTTGGAATAACTAGGAGAGATCGAAAAAGAAACACTTGGGTGAGAGAGCAAACTAGAGTAGAGGACATCATTGTTAAAGTAAAAGGACTGAAATGGCGATGGGCTGGGCATATTGCAAGAAGAACTGATCAACGATGGACAACAGAAATTCTGAACTGGATTCCAAGAGACCACCGAAGACCTAGAAAACGTCCTCAAACTAGATGGGTGGATGAAATAAGAAAACAGGTTGGGGTGACGTGGAAGCGAATTGCTCAGGATAGACTTGTGTGGAAAGCATTTGGAGAGACCTTCATCCAGCAGTGGATAGATAATGGTTGAATATGATGATGATGATATATATATTACAATGTAAAATACGTATGGAAGCAAAATACATTTACAATACTTTTAGTTATTAATATGTAAAGCGAAATCAAACCTTTTAGCGAGATTTTTGCCACTGCTTATTTTTAACAATCCAATCAATATCAGGTCTCATTTTTGATATTGCAACCCTAAGAGTGCTTACAAGGTAGGCGTGAGTTATTATTGTTTGTTTGTTTTTTGGTTTTACGGCTCAAAGACTACAGTGGTCATGCTGCGCCGGGACCTACTGTTTTCCGAGGAATCCGAACCTCTTAAGGCCTAGGGAACCAAACCCCGGACTACAGTGAGCAGTGCGATCTTTATGAGATCTCTGAGTAAGCGTTCTTTTTGCACTGCTGGGAGTCGAACCCGGATTAGCCGCGCAATAGGAGAACGCGTTACCACACTGCGCCACCGCAGGGCGTGAGTTATTCTGGTCTTAACTTTTCATTTTATCAACTTCAATCTTTGATTTTGGAAACAGCTGTTTATACAGACACATTGGCGTACGCAAGGTGCGTGGGGGGTTATTGGGTCCATAATTCCTACTGCAACGAAATTTTGCGTACATATATGGAAGCATATGGAGTTGGCTTGTAACCCCGCGCATACGTCACTCCCCCGTTTCTACGTCAGCCTATGCGCAGATGTAAGTGCTCTAAAACAATGCTCTTCAGAGCACGCGGTCAGATGAGATTGAAAATGTTCTTATCAGCATGTTAGAATAGAATTTGATGAGTCCTAAGATGAATTTTTTCTAAGGGGTAGTTATACCTGAAAAAGTAGTGAATTTAGGGGGAAATAGTCAATTTTTTTATTTACATGCTAAAAAATAAAGCAAATCTTCATCTTTCTGAACACAGTTTTGTTATTCCGACGCGATGAGTCCATCTTATTGAAAAATGCTGTAAATGATTGACTTCAACTTCGTTTTTCTGAAAACAAAGTTTTAAGAAAATTTGCATTACGTAAAAGATTCCTTGAGATGCAATTTTCAGTGAATAATTTTAAGGAAGTATTCACTCAGTAACACAATACTGTCGCAGTTAGAAATTACACATAATTTAATGTCGTGGCGGCTGTTTCAATAGCTTTTTGCTACTTTTTTCAAATAAAATACGGAACTCGTATTTCGAAGTGGCGGCAACCGTGACCAGTATTACCAATCAACAGTTCGTTTATTTATTTATTTTAATTAATTAATTAATTGGTTAAGGATATAAGAAAATTCAATTTTCAGGTATAACTCTTCTTAAAATCACTGTTTCATTGTAAATCATTAATACTACATCTAATGCCCATATACGCTAGAAAACTAAAGTAAAACACGATTGAGGGGAAACCTCGTATTACTTTAGTTCTCTAGTGTTTTAAGATATTTATTACGAAATATGAAAATGACAACAGAATAAAATACGTTTGTTTCAGACTCGGGGGGGAGCAGGGACGTTGTTTTTGTGTGAAACAATTTGTATTTTTTCATGGGCCGGCGAGCCTCGGGTTGAAGACCTCCTGGCTTAGTATATCCTATTGGGAAATACGATATTGGACTCTTCATGTTGTGAGCTTGTAGATATTTATTTCTGAAAATCTGTTCTTTTTATTTTACAAAGCAAATGGTACTCACTTTGGTAAGTCCGAATTTGAACATGTGGAGAATATATAGATATGATTGCAATTATAATGAATGGTATATGCAAATACGTAGCGCGCAACAATGTGTAAATTTGTAGTATACAGAACATACATTCATTACATTGACATTGTAACATTGTAGTATACAGTGATGTGGGGTCGTTTAAGTATTACGTAAGCATGTTTTGGGCTATTTTATAATCTCTCTCCTTATAAGAAAAAATAAGAAATATTTCAGTTCTCTACTTTTTAAGTTTTTGAAATAAGAATTCAATGTGTGAAGCGCATTATAATATTTATTTACTTTTTATTGAATACTTAGTTATAAGTTTGGAATAATATAAAGCACTAATTTAAAAACAATATAAAACTCAATTTTCTGAGACATTCCGTACAATTTTAAACATTAAAATTTTATAATTATAAAACTCAATTTTCTAATCAATTTCATGCAATTTTAAACATTAAAAATCAAAGGTTTACAACTTGCCAAGTTTAGGGTTCTATTTAGGGGAGAGCAACTTCGTTAAAAACTAAGTGTAAGTAAACACTCTCACAATTACAAATTACTATTAGCAAAGGATGCATATTTCACACCATTCAATAACAGTTATATAACTCAGGTTACTGTTATTATATTAAAAATTATAATAAAATTGCGCACATAAAAATATAAAAAGACAGAATTTTTCAAATGATAGTATGTCTTATTTTTATGTTTAAAATTTTTACTAATTTTTATTACATGTACAATTTTCTATATGTGTTTTTCTTATTTTCATTTTTAATCCATCTTCGAAATATTTATTTCTTCCACAAATATTCATGCCATTTTCCTGCCGTAGGTCAAAAATTTACTGAAAAACTTTCCAAATTTGATTGCATAAAGGAATAGGTAGGTATGGCAGGAAAAGGAAGAACATTAAATAGACTGAAATTTTCATAAAATTTGAAATATTTTGTGTTTTTTATAAATTTCCAAAGTTTCCTATGAAAAAAACCCTTTGGGGAGAAAGACGGAAAAAATCGTTTTTTTCCCCCAAAAGTTCGAAATTTTTTCCCCAAGGCTTCCCATCACTAATCAACAATGATGTTGCTTTTCTATAATGATTATGATTTTATTCATTCCATTTACATTTGTCGTAATTTAACTCATTCTACAGGTATTCATTCTAATTTTATTTATTCCACGTGTATTCATTATAATCAGGGTCGAACTGGGCCACCGGCCAGACGGGCCCGGGCCGGCGCGCCCTACGATAATCCAAGGTATGGGCCCTTTGAGAGGGCCCAGTCCGCCTCTGATTGTAGTTAGATATGATAATTATTCATAATAATTAACGTATATAAATTTATATACAAAATGTTGAACTTGGCAAAATAGCAACTGAAAAAGATCTCCAAAGCTTTCGGACGCGTAAGCAGCAGTCCTTTTACCAGGAGTAACGTAATATAATAATCGATATAAGGAAGAAACCTTGGGAAACATCAGGTTTAGAATTGAAGAATATATGAAGTATACTCGCATCCAAAATTAAGTTGGTTGGTTGGTTGCTTTTTGGTTTTACGGCTCAAAGACTACAGTGGTCATGCTGCGCCGGGACCTACTGTTTTCCGAGGAATCCGAACCTCTTAAGGCCTAGGGAACCAAACCCCGGACTACAGTGAGCAGTGCTACCAAAATTAAGTTTACACGCAATGTTATTTCAGTGGAAAAGGTACATATTTAGCTATGTAGCTCTTGATGTGCTATATTTATAGCAAACCAGTTTAGAGAAAATTAAAGAGCTATAAACGTTTAACAGAATCACAACAAATAACATTCTTCAGGCATCTTATGAAGGAGAATCCACGATTAAAGTGGCGCAAACATTGAAAATCAAAAAAGCAGAATTCGTAAAAAACTGATTCAGAATAACAACTTTTCTCACATAATTATGCAGACTTATTAAAAAATGATGGTTGATGTTTATGCAAGCAAATTTGTTTACTCAAAATCTGTTTTTTATTAATTTTTGTTTTCTACCTTCAATTTTATGCCATTTTTAATCGTGGATCCTCCTTCATAAGATTCCTGAAAAAAGATGATTGTTTTACAATTCTGCTAAGTGTTTATAGCTCTTTAATTTTCTGTAAAATGATTTTTTATAAATAAAGCCAATCCAGAGTTACAGAGAAGAATATGTACCTCTCTCTCGTTGAAATAACATTTAATGTAGCTTTAATTTTTGACACCAGTTTTGTACGCAAATGAAAAAAAAACGTTTTCATCAAGAATCTTTTACCATCATTTTGTCGAATTTTCGGGTCTATTGCTTGGTATATTTCAATATGTGCTTAGTTGTATATTTATTAAATTGCTAAATTAAGCCTTCGACAAAAATATTAATGAAAAAATGCCAATAAAACAAGTAAGTGTGATATTTTTAAAGAAGTTTTAAATGCAACATTTTTCTGCTGTTACTAAAGTAAGAAAACTAAACTACCTAAAATAAAAATAAAGTTATATAGGAAGGGCATCGAATACAGATGTAAAACACTACGGAAAAATATAACCAGGGGCGGACGGGGCCGCCAGCCAACCGGCACCCTGGTCGGTGCGCCCTTATGGGCGATCGGAAGCGCCCTCGTGGGCTATAGGACTCCCGCTCTCCGATAATCCGAAGTATGCCCCTTTTGAGAGGACCCTGTCCGCCCCTGAATCTGCCTGATGATATTAAGAATGAAAATAGCGTTAAATGGTTTAAGAAGAAATTATTATTCATGTGTTAAATTGACTTTAGAACTTTGTGTTATTTTGTTTACCTGTTAAATAAAATTCAGAAATTTTGCGGCAATGCTGGGTTCATGGCCTGTTAAATATTATTTTTTCTGGGGACCCTTAACAGGGTGGCATTTTATATAGGTCTGTATATGTGATTTATAATTTGTACACATAGCTTGTTCAATGTAACATAGGTACATGTATTTGCAGATTGTTTGTATTGTTTGTATTGTCTCCTATGATGAATAAAAAATCTATCCACCTACCTAGATTCGTGAAATTTATTTTTTTTCTCAGAGAAGCAAACACTCTTTCATACATTAAATTAAAACTGAAATTAATAAAAAATGAAATTAATAAAAAATGAAATTAATAAATGAAATTAATGAAAAATTAATGAAATTAATGAAATTATGATAAAATAATAAAAATGAAATTATTAAAATTAATGAAATTAATGTATGATGTAATGAATAATTAATAAAAAAACATTAAAATTAATGAAATTAATAAAATGAAATTAATAAAAAAATGAAATTAATAAAAAATGAAATTAATAATTTACAAATTCTGGAGCTTTTGCTTTTAAATACGTATATACGATAATAACTAACCAAAATTGCAATAAATCCCATTAATAAAAAGAACAGGGTCCTTTCAAAGTTAATTTTAGTGTTGAGTGGATTTTAGCTTTTCCCTTCTAAGTATTTTGGGGGGGGATGGGTAGAAAAATAGTAGAAAAATAAAAAATATAAATAAAACCTCTTCAGAAATATTTTTGATATTTTCACAACTCTTTATATTATTTATGTATGCAAATTAACCCTCTAACTGCTCGATTTTTTTTATCAAAGTCGCTTCAAAAATTGCATATTTTTTTATTACATATTTCAAATCTATATGTATTTGAGAGTTAAAATATGTAGCACATTTTTGTAAACAAGATTTTTTTAATATAAATTTCGTGCATAAGAACAGGCTTTCATAAAAATCAATTTTAAGAGTAATCATATAAAGACCAAAAATTTTGAAAATGAATTTTGATTAAATTACGGTTTACTTTATAGAATACAAATATAAAGCATGTATACTAATAAAAATCACTCGCTGAACGTTTCCTACAAGCCATATTCTGGATATAAAAAACGATAACAAAGGGAGCGCTTGCAAAATCAGTTAGTGAACTCTATGCAAATACGAAAATTTAGGCGACAATAACGCCATTTGTTGACCAAACTACGACTAGAAGTCTAAATATTGTAGAAAATGCATTACCGACAGTTAAACGGTGGAGAAGCGGGATGCGCTTTTAAATAGATGGAAAAATTGCATACCTGCGGAAATCGCGCGGTGAGCAGATTTTGTTATTTTTATGTTGCTCGTGGAGATCGCGGGATAGGCAGTCAGAGGGTTAAGCGTCCAATTTCAATTATTTTTTTGCAAATGGAATACACGCTGCAATAATAAATCACGATTATCGCTATTTAATACATATACCATGACGTAATAATTTTTCTTAATGCGTTATAATATGCTACCGTTTTACGCCATTACCGCGCCTCAAATTGCTTTTTGGGCCTTTGGCGGTTTAATGGCGCTAAGTTCGGGACCAAGCGGTTTAAATCAAACGCTTATAAATTGCGTATTAAAACACTCCGAGGTATAGTATAGATACTACCAGTTTTACTCGGAAACTGCAGCAGCAGTTTTAAAGTGGACCTATCTTGGCGGAATAAACTATCGGGGACATGATCCAAGTTCGGCCCATTTTTGGACAAAATGTGTGCCAAATTCAAAGAAATAAATTTAACTCCTTCTTAAAGTGACAAAATGAACGTAGGAGAATTGAAAATAATACCATCCTTCTACTTTTCAAATAAATTGCTCGGAAACTGCAGCAGCAGTTTTAAAGTGGACCTATCTTGGCGGAATAAACTATCGGGGACATGATCCAAGTTGGCCCATTTTTGGACAAATGTGTGCCAAATTCAAAGAAATAAATTTAACTCCTTCTTAAAGTGACAAAATGAACGTAGGAGAATTGAAAATAATACCATCCTTCTACTTTTCAAATAAATTGCTAAAAATCTATAGCGTTTTAATAAAATGCCAAATTATATTATTGCACGGCAAATTATAATAAATTATATGATTTATAGTATTACAATAATATTATCAATGTTATATGTACAGGCACTAATAAAAAAATTATATAATTATTATCAAAAATATCAATAGACTGTCTATTATATAGACCATTGACCCACTTCAAGGGTTTCTTGACCTTTTAATGACCCCGTCTATTTTATTATTACATAATTATAATAAGACAAAAAAAAAAGCGTATGTAGAGTTTTAGCTTCTTTTATAATTACGTGTTTATTACATATAATACATATCTACTCAGGGCCGAATTTAAAGTACGAGGCGCCCTGGGCATGACGATATTTGACGCCCCTATATTGACGTAACTAGGAGGGTAACCCCCTAGAAAATCTCTTCTAAGCATTGAGGTATACGGTTTAGCTCCCCCTAGAAAGTAGGTCAGTCCCCCTAGATTTCAAAGCTAGTTACGGCCATGCCCCCCTACTAGCAGAAGCAAAATTCTGTCCTATCGTCCCCTCAAATGCGACGAAAAATCGCGGGACGTAGGGAAGGGGTTGACATCTATGATTAGCCTACCTTATGTGCATTATTACAGGCCTGCACAAAAGTTTAGACACAGAGGCAAATTATAAATAAAAGCGAGAATTTGCATTGAACTTCGCCGATATTGTATCTAAATAATCCTAGAACCAATAATAAATTGTGCAACTTAAAAGATTACCAAAAGTACTGAAACAAAATATCCCAACACCGTAATATTGGAATCTGCATGCCACAAATGTTTAGGCACATATGTCAGATTTATGCAAATTAACGGCGCGAAGTTCCCAAGTGATCGAAGGGGCGTTTCCCAGAGTTGTTATATAAGGCCTGAAATAATTTAGAATGCTTAGAACGATGCCGAAGTCAAAGCAATTTACGAATGACGAGATTTTGAAGATTTGGAGGCTGAAAACTAAAGGTAAATCTGTTACTCAAATTTCTGTTGCATTGAACCGTTCAAAGCGAGGCATTTATCGAGTGTTATCCCGGGGTGATCAGTATCAACCAAAATCACGATCTGGGAGGCCTCGAGTGACCAGCATTCGGGATGATAGACAAATACGAAGATTGGCTTCAAATGAAAGCCTGTCTGCAAATCAAATAAAAAACACGTTAGCAATGCGAGTGTCAAGAGAAACCATACGTAGAAGGATTGTAGAATGCAGGCATTTGAGATATGCAAAAATGCGCCGCAAGCCCTGCTTGCAATTACATCATAAACAAGCACGACTACAATGGGCAAGGCAGCACATATCATACAGTGACGAATGGCTGCAGGTGTTATTTAGTGATGAAAAAAAGTGGAACTTAGATGGTCCCGATGGCCTTTCGCACTACTGGCACGATCTTCGAAAACGCCCCTTAAGTCGGTTCAGCAGACGTCAAGGAGGAGGTTCAGTCATGGTTTGGGGAGCCTTTAGCTTCAATGGACAGACTTCTTTGGCGTTTTTGAATGGAAAACAAGATTCCAAGGCATACCAGGCAACTCTTGAAAGTCACCTATTACCTTTTGGCGAACTTTTATGTGGACGAAACTGGGTTTTCCAACAAGATAATGCGTCCATCCACACATCCAGGTCAACAAAAGAATGGATGAGCGCTAAAAATATTACAGTTCTCGATTGGCCTGCTCTTAGTCCTGACTGTAATCCCATCGAAAATGTATGGGGCATACTAACGAATGTTGTGTATGCCAATGGAAAGCAATATCCGTCCGTTTTAGAACTTAAAAAGGCTATAGAAGAAGCGTGGTTTAATTTTGAACCAGAAACCTTTCAAAATCTTGTGCTTTCAATGAACGACCGCGTATTTAATCTAATACGAAGTAATGGTGGCTACATTGATTATTAAAATTGTTCATTTCCTTATGCAAGTGCTAAAATTTATGTTTGTGCCTAAACTTTTGTGCCACATATTTTACTTATTTTAAGTTATATATTGCAGCAAGTTCGCTACTGATGTGATTTCTGTTCTCAAATTTTTAATTTGCATATTACATGTGTTCATACTTCGTAATATTAAAGTTCCTACTTCTTCAGTTTTAATAGTATTTTGTTATACTCAAATTTGTGTTGTGTCTAAACTTTTGTGCAGGCCTGTATAAAACATAATAACGATATTTTTATAAATAAATTTAGTTTATTTGACGACGATTTTTTGGATTTTTTTGGATATTGGGGGAGGGGGCAAGGGCAGATGCAGAACAAAATTTCAGGGAGGGCGCAAAGCTTGAAAATTTCACTTGTAAATTTCAGTTTTAAGAAATTTTTACTTAAAGATAATTATTTTTAATGTAAACTTACTACTTTTTTTTTACTAATTTTTATTTTCTACCTTCAATTTTGTGTCATTTTTATCATGGATCCTCCTTCATAAGATTCCTGAAAAAAGATTATCGCGTTTTCGTGGGTGTACGATAAAATTGGCCGGTTCACAAACAGAATATCAAAACATTATGTTCCGAATAAACTGAACTTTAATTACATGCGTACGATAATATGGATTCCGAGATTAACGTAAGCTTGTACAATCGTGAAGAACATACGCATGCAAAGGCGTCGAAGTTACGAGGAAGTCTCTCTCTAATCACTTACTTTGCCGCGAACTTAGCGTCAGTTTTGGTTCTGGAATTGGAAAAGTTTTGGTTCTAGTTCGTAGGTGTTGCCATCCCCTGACGGAAAGTGTGCCGCTACAAGATGATTTTTTTATAATTCTGTTAAGTGTTTATAACACTTTAATTTTTGGAAAATGATTTTTTATAAACAAAGCCAATCTAGAGTTACAGAGAAAAATAGGTACCTCTCGGGTTGAAATAAGATTGAGTGTAACTTTAATTTTGGACACGAGTTTTGTACGCAAATTATAAAATACGTTTTCATTCAGAATCTTTTACCATCATTTTGTCGAATTTTCGGGCTTATTATTTGGTATATTTCAATATGTGCTTAGTTATATATTTATTAAGTTGCTAAATTAAGCCTTCAACAAAAATATTAATAAAAAAATGCCAATAAAACAAGAAAGCCTGATATTTTTAAACAAGTTTTAAATGCAACATTTTTCTGCTATTACTAAAATTAGAAAACTAAACTGCCTACGTTCTCAGGGGATGCACACTCCCCGCCTAGATCCAGCCTTGTGGAGGGTTGTTTCACACAATTTTTCAGAATTTCAGATTTAGATAAAAGGTGGAGGGCGCCTTCTCGGGGAGAGCTGATCGACAGAATTCTACGGTAAATAATTTGCAATTAAAAAAAAAATCCGCAGCCTTTTACGCCTCTAGAAATTTGGCGCCCTGGGAAGGTGTCCAACGTACGCATTTATATATCCGGCACTATATGTGCTATATTAAATATATAAAATATACTATATTAAATATATAATATTATTTATAGTAATAAACTGTTTTATTATATACGGACATATATAAGGAATTAATACATATTATAGTTATATTAAATAATTACATATATATTATAAATTTAATTATATATAATAATATACATAACCATATGCTTTATAGTAATAAAGAAAAAGGTATCCATTTAACGTTAAGGCTTATTGGAAAAGAGATGCGTTTTTGTTTTCTGACGTCCTTCTTAACATCACATATTTAAAAGGAGGTATGAATAATATATAAAATTTAATTCAGATAAAAATAATACGATCTTCTTTATATATAAAAGTAAGACATTTATTAACTTAGTACGAGTATGTTAGGATGTAGGTAATCTAAGTTCACCGAATTAAATAAATGTTATCTGTACAATGATTTTCTAATATTTTTCTATGGACCCCTCCCCCCCCTCAAATCGACCCCTAACAATTTGCAATAAAACAAAATGCCCTTTTGGCAACCTTTGGTGTAGATAGTCGATTATCGAAACAAATGGGGAAAGAACGTAGCTTCAATAATCGACAGTTCAGTTAATCGAACACTTCATTGTCTATCAGATAAAATAAAAAAATTCTAATACTAAAGACAATTGTTTATTCCTTACCAACGCTGTGCGTAACAGATCGAATTAATTACAGTTCGTTAATACATGGGCATTAAAAACCATAAAATACCGTGTGTCCTATAAACTCACAACCATTTCAAAACTTCATAAAAAACGAAAAAAAAAACCCCAAAACAGGTAATTCCCATCTTTACGAATTAATTCATTCCGTGTCCTCGTTCGTAAAGCAAGAATTTATTTTCCATAGGCATAACGTAATAAGCATTTTTTTTCCGGAAATTCATTTTCCCCATTTAAAATCTTACCAATGTAATATAAAGGGAAGTATATAAAAGAAATGATTTATATATATACAATACAAAATTAAAATAATGTAATGAAATATACGTTATAGATACAAGATATATCTATTTAAAATTTGATTAATTGACATTCTCTTCAATATTTAAATACAATATATACGTTAATCATACAATAGTCCAATATTTGTTGAAGGTTGCGTCATTTTTTGGTCGTTAGAGGCATAAGCAATCGAAGTACCATTGATAGATTGCTTCTGTAGGAAAACTGTAATAGTGATTTCCTTGGGTTTTTTTTTCTTTATAAATTTTCTAATGACAGTCATAAACGTTTTAAAAGGCGTTACTAATTTTTATAGTTCTCTCGAAATTGAAACCGCGCAGGGTTCCTGACATGTTGTCGTCATTGCTGGATCCTCGCCATGTTAAATAAGTTTCCCTTGTATTTGCAACACTTTTCCAATGTCATTGAACTTGAATTACAACATGTTGAAAAAGCTGAAGCGGCAATGGGAAACGAATAGTTGTAAGTGTTTATGTTGTACAACATTTGCATTTGCATTTCTGTAACTTGGCGGCGACGGTCTTGATGGTGTGAATCTCTGATAATTTTTCCTGAAATAATTGGTAATTATGTCATTGATGAAGACACCATTTGTGGAAAGTTAATTTGAAAATTATTCCCTTTCGCTGAAAGCGTTCTGTCGTCTGTAGTCATCCCCTTCTGTGTAACTTCGTGCTGCCTACGTTAGATAAGATAAATAATAGTTGAGCCTCGTGACGAGCTAATCACTCTGGTTGTCACTACTAAAGCATTACGGATTGTTTGGAGGGATGTTCCTCAAGCGCGAATGGCGTCATCAAAATGAATTATTGATGCAATTATTATTGATGCGTTTAGAGCAATGGCATGTAGAGGCCCTGCCACTCCCACGTGCTATGTAGCATAGATTGGGCAGTGAGGTCAATTGTGTCCTCTGTCGGATATGTGCAGCTCATTTTAAGGTGCTTATGAATAGTACCATTCAGAGATTCGTATTATGGTGTGAACGTAGGCATCTTATTTTCCCTAATAGGTAATATAGAAATTCTTGGCATTAAAATACGTGCGTGAAGATTTTTTGAACTGACTGCTCACTGTGATAAAAATTAATAGTTTTTTCCCTTTACACGAACTACATGCATATGTTTATTTATGTTATATGTCCATATGTTATATATACAGCATGCTTTCGTTATATCCAAATAAGGCAATTATGTGAAAAAATAAAGTAAACATGTACCTTCATATATGCTAGACTTTCTTTATTGTATATTTAAAATTCTTCAAGATAAAAAATAGTGAACCTTACTTTTTGATATCTCCTCGTATGTAATACTGCAGAGCAGAGCAGAGGGGGAGGGAGGGAGGGAGAGAGAGAGAAAGGAAGGAGGGAGGAAGGGAGGAAGGTAGGTAGGTAGGTAGGTAGGTAGGTAGGTAGGTAGGTAGGTAGGTAGGTAGGTAGGTAGGTAGGTAAGTGTTTTATAAATATATATAGATGAATATGCCATAGCCCCACACTAGAAAATAACCGGAATAGGGGTAGGGGGCGGACTGGGCTACCGGCCCGTCGGACCCCGGGTCGGCGCGCTCTCATGGGCAATAGGACTCGCGCCTCCGAATAGGCAAGGACTTGCGCCCTCCGAAAATCCAAGGTATGCGCTCTTTGAGAGGACCCAGTCCGCCCCTTAATAGGGCAGAAAAGTGAGAAGAAACAGTCGACTAAACTTTAGTATTAGCAAAAATTAATGAGCGGGAAAAGAAGAAATCATGATAAAAAGTAAAAATAAAAAAAAAGAGTAAAAATATAACTCTGAACAAAAAATCTTTTGTAAGCGCAAGAAATTGTTGATTTAAATCAAAAGCTAACACAAGAAATAATCGACTTATAAAACAAAAATCACTCTTACCGTCATTCGTCAATTTGTTCTTCTTTCAGAAATTTTTTTTTTTTACTTTAACGTTATTTATATTTGTTGTTACTCTTATAAATTCCACAATCTACTTTTAACGGCTAACATCTTGAACAATTCTACCCGAAGCATAGCTTCAAAGCGGACGCTATGTTAATAAATCGCAGATCGGCAATACCATCAAAAAGTTAAGTCCTCGGTAACAAATGGCCCAGTAACCCGCTTAACGAACGACTCGCGCAGATGAGACCCCCTTGCTCCCTTTCCCTTTCTTTGCACAATCTTTAAGCAAGCATATATAAGAACTATCATGTTTAGCTGAGGTAGTTAGGCAGAGTCGATGGAACTGGAACTCTCACCCATCATTCATTCCACTCCATGGAGACAGTTAGGTATCCAGCTGTGCCAAAACTGGTCAGCCCATACTTTAACAAAAGACGGCCTCCACAAACTTCGCTAACGGGGCCAGTTAGGGAAAAGTTATTACAGTGACAGAATAAAAAACTCGGAGCTAAACCTTTTTTGCTTGGCGTCCCACAAACAAAACAGCAACTTTGCAGGTGTTATGCGTTCACTGGCATTTGGCAACAAGGACTGGATGTTGAAGCATCCTTTAGTTTAATATCAATATTTTTAATAATCGAAACTGGTGTCGTTTGGTTTAAAAGCGTTGTTTACTAATAAGCGGAATCGATACGTTGTTTAATATTTCCTATTAATCTGTATTGATACGTTGTTTAATACAGTGAAAATCGTTTATAACGACGCCGATTATAACGACGAAACCTGCTATAACGACGGCGGTTTTATAGTCTACGTAGATTCTAAGTAGAGAAATTCGTATGGGCTATAACGACATGGCTTGACAGTCATAAAACTGAACCACAGAACCACGTAGGTTATTTATTAAAATTTAAAGTTTGTTATCAAAATTAAAGCGTTATTCCAATCCTGTTTATTTACATATGTCCGAGAAATTTTTGTTATTGCTAAACCTGAATATTGAAGATAACGAACTTAAAAAACACGTGATTTATTAATTGAATAACACGAAGGTCATATTCTGAAGGTGTCCATCGTATTTTTTTAACGTAGGGTCCATGAAACTCTTAAACCAATACTGTTCTGAAGTCATTAGTATAATATAATAAATACTATTCCATACATTTATTTTCTACATTATATACTTTAGTAGTATTTTCTATAATTTTTTAAATTTAAAAAACTAAGAAAGTACTATGTTTTTAGTGTGGTTATAACATAATATAAACGGAAATTAAATTCATTATAATTAAGTATATTTTTATTTAATTTTGAGATCAAAAAGTTTAGTACTTTTTACTATCAAAACAATTTATAAAACTCTAGAGTACATTGCTATAGGCTACTATGATTTTAAAAAGACATCCTTTATAACGACTGAATTTGCACAGTCCCTTGAAGATCGTTATAACCGATTTTCACTGTACTTCCTAATAATAAGTATCGATACGTTGTTTAATATTTCCTAATAATCGGTATTGATATGTTGATTGTTTAATGTTTTCTAATAATCGATATTGATACGTTGTTTAGTTCAATATTTTCTAATAATCGGTATTGATACGTTGTTTTATATGTCCTAGTAATCGGTATTGATACATTGTTTAATATTTCCTAATAATCAGTATTGATACGTTGTTTAATATTTCCTAATGATCGGTATTGATACGTTGTTTGATATTTCTTGATAATCGGTATTGGTAGGTTGTTTAATATTTCCTAATAATCAGTATTGATACGTTGTTTAATATTTCCTAATGATAGATATTCGGACATCATTTGGCTTAATGTCGATATTTTCTAATAATGGAATTGATACATCATTTTGTTTAATATGGATATTTTCTAATAATGGACATCTTCCAGTATATCATTACTGATGACGAATAACCCAATAAGTTAAATACTAATGTATAAGTATAGTATAGTTAAATGCTAGTGTATAAGTTAAATACTAGTTTGTGTATGTATCAAATTTAACATTGAAAGTGCAAATGAAATCATGTCATTATCTGTGTTTTTAGGTGGAGAAAACAAAATGTGCCATGCACTTAGGCTGGAATCGAACTAGCAACCTCTGGGTTACCATCCCATTATCGTTACCCTGTCCACTGAGTACAACCCTTCATGGCTCTTTTCTCCTCTATGCATATAATCAAGGGGGAGTGTGTGTGGAGAAATTATTCAATGCAATCAACTTTTGTTTTCGTCGCTCCACTTCTTCGTGTATTTCATATTGAAATCTGTGAACCATATAAGCTAGAATCAAATAAAACAAGCAAATGAAAAAAAAAACTCGCCTAAGGTCGATATTTAAATTTAGCGGGTTTCAATTAACTACGGAGGTTCAATTAACGCGGCCCTCTAATTTTCGGTCTTCCAATTCGCGACTAGCCATCCTCTAATTCGTGACTCTTTAATTCACGGCCCACTAATTCATGACCCTCTAATTTGCAGCCCTCTAATTCGCAACTCTAATTCTCAAGTAACTAGGTTTTCAACGTTAACAATAGTCATCATCATTGCATTTACGGAAGACCTTTACCTTGTCCTTTTTATTACGTGCGTACAGAGAGACAGACAGACAGAAAGCCCAAAAGCAATAGCGGGTTCAATATCTATTGAAACCCGCTAAAAATAGAGCTCCCAAACTTATTTACAAAGAAATTTATTCTTACTCCACCATAATCCGAAATAATTCAAAAATTACTTTCACACTACGCCAATAAACGTTCATTAATAGTGTTGTTTAATTTGATTCAAAAATATTCTACAGTGGGACAGACAAATTAGCGTGATCTTGGGAACACAGTGTATATACATTAACGTTATATTTTACATTGTTGTTGATTGTGCAAAAGTTTGGAAAAATTATCCACAAAAGTTGTCCACAATGATGATATATTCTATGATTAAACCCTTACCTTAAAGTAAACAGAATTGATTTGAGGATCATAGGACCTTTAAATTCCCCAAAATGGAGAAATTTATAATGGTTTTTTAACTTTAGTTTTCTCAGTAAATATAAATCTAATTAAAAAAATTTTCGAGTAACAATAACAAACCATCTATTATGTATGTATAACATGGCCAAAAATAATTTTAAATGTCAAATATTTTTCTTAATTTTACAAAATATTAAATATGATTTATGAATTAATATTACATGGCAACAGACCGCACAGAATTGTAACTTAAATTTTGCTGCTACAGTGTTGCTCATGGGCTCAAATTGTTCACAAGTACTTGTACCCATACTCTACCTAAAAAAAAGAAAATTATTATGAAAATTAATTATAAATATTATTTTTTCCTTAAATATATTGTTTTTATGCATATTTTTAAGACCCTATTTTGTCCATAATTAATAACTTATAAATAAAAATGGCAAAAAGCAGATACAGACCGTAAAGTGCCATATAATAAAGTTTTCTGGAAAATTTTATTCGGCTATCATAGTCGGTGGACAAGTTAACAAGCACGCAAGCTCAAAAAAAAACACGTTCTAAGAAAATCTACTTTAAAGTTTTACGAGCACTTTGCAGGAAATGTAGTACTGTTATTTTCGTCACTGTGAATCTAACAACGGACCGATTTTGCTTCGGTTTCAAAATACTTCTAATAGTTCAAATTTATTTTAGAAATGATAAAAAAATCATTTTTTTTTAATGCTCGAAAGGTCCTATGATCCCTTAATTACAATGCCTATGCTCAGAATGGACATTTCAAATAAAAAAAAATGCAGGGAAGATCCCTGGCATTGACGTACGTAGGGGGGGGTGTTGATGGGGACCCCCCTGCAATGAAATTTTGTATATTTGACATAGGAATACGTGAATTGCAGCTCTATAACCCGCCCCCCCCCATTGAGCCCATAACCCCTCCCTTACGAATTTTCTGCGTGCGCCTATGATCCCTGGCAATTGAAATAACTTTAGTTGGGCCCGAAAGTGCATTCCCGTTGGAGAACAACTTGTCGCGCCCCCCCACGTCAAGTAGAGTCTTGGCAACGCCCCCGATAATAAACATAGTAGGAATAATGGAAATCTTAATGAAGGTTTTGAAAATAATGGCTACTGTCATACTCTTCAAATGAAGGAACTAAATTGAAGTAAGAATAGGTTAACCGACTACCTGATGTTACACCCCAAATGGGGCGGCGTCTCGCTAATATTTTCTTTATTATTTTTACCTCTTCTTGCGTGGGAGGGGGCAAGGTGGGTCATGCCATTCGGAACGGATGTAGATGGGCAAGATTAAATGCTACCTCTGGATACTTGGCAGTTTGACCCAACATGTGAAAAAAAAAAGCATAAACCCATTTTCGAAAATTACATAGGTGGGCAAAAACAGTCTGTTCTTCAGTGTGTAATTAACTTGCGTATTAATGACAGCATTATAAATTTGTCTTAATTATAAGGAAGGTTTCTGCTCGCTTTTTCATTGGCCGAAAAAGAAACATCGTCTGAGGAAGAGGAACATCACAAACTTAAAAAAATTTGAGTGCGGAATTATAGTGATTTGAGCGTTCGTTAAGTGATGGCTACTTTGTGATTTAATTGTTTGGGCTCATTAAGAATTTCACCTCCCATAACCTTACGCAATGACATTGAAACGTATTTATCATGGACGATGAGTTTAATGAGAGCAATTATATGAAATAGTTTATTTTTATCTGAAATTAAATTAGGAGTGATACGTCTTCAAAAAATTGAAAACATCAATTAATGCATTGTCTTATGTGGTGTGCTTTTGCTAATATTATATTCATTTACCATAGAGGTAAATAGAATTTTATGTATTGAGAGACTTAACCTAATTTCGAATAGACTATTCCCCCTTTACCTGCCTTTTCTAACGTATAAATTTCTCATGTATTTTTTTTAGAGAACCATTGTTAAATTTGTATTATATAGTAAGATCTGTGTACAACGGTGGTGGCAAATTTATGACTAGAGTTCGGAGAGCGAAAATTTTTCTAGCGCCTTAACGACTTATAAGTGATATTATAAGCTTATAAGTTATTCAAAATTTTATTTTAATTGTTACACTGTGCAAGTTTACGAGTTGTTTTGCACGAATTTAACTAACCAACGGATATATAGCGCACTTCAGGAATAAGGATCGGCAGTCAAGTAGTTGAACATTACGGAACTTGGAAAGGTGGCCGCCGAAGGCAGGGCTATAGTGAGAACTTGGAATGACATTCCGGAAACCTTTGGTTGTCCAAAAACACTAGTGGTGGCTATATTCTCAATTCTCTAGATATGCTTGTGAGTCGATACTTTCCAAAATGAATTTTATGAAAATTTAGGTAAAATATGGTTTAATATTAGGAAAAATATGGTTTAATATTAGGAAAAATATGGTTTAATATTATGAAAAATATGGTTTAATATTATAAAAAATATGGTTTAATATTAAGAAAAATATGGTTTAATATTAGGAAAAATATGGTTTAATATTAGGAAAAATATGGTTTAATATTAGGAAAAATATGGTTTAATATTAGGAAAAATGTTAATACGTCGTTTTAACGCTGTTAATGCGTTATTCAACCCGCATGTTAATACGTTGTGCGCGACATAGGATGTTACTAAATTATGTACAAAATCCAACGTATTAATACGTTGTGTAACGCGTTACTAATATGATGTGTGTATAAGTTGTTAATATTATGCAACGCACGGTGTTAATACGTTGCTACTATGTTATGCAATATAATTGGCATGCTATGAAATATTATAGTGTCATCTTAAAGATTGGCACATTTTTAAAATAAAAAAGAAATTTTCTTGATAAGAAATTTCATCAGTCTATTTCTTGTTTCTGGAGTATTTATAATAGGATCTATTTTCTACAAAAATAATCTAAAACCCAATCTGAAACGAAAAATAATACACTCGTCGTTTGCCCATCCCTCCTTTTGCCTCATATTTACAGGGATCAAGAGAAACCCTTATAGCGCAGATGACTATCTCATGTTTAAGACCCGGAATCCAGCCGAAATGAAAGTCGGTCGCCTTTGAAAGCCGAAAACTGACTTGACAATGTCTTTTTTCAAATCATTTTCAGCTGCCGTTTATTCGCGACTGTTCCGTATAATGTCAGTTCAGATTTGTCTTCAGCTATTTATGTCAACCTCGAAATTGTCATTTTCACTGACATAGAAATGGGCAAAGCAAAAAAAAAAAAGAAGCTTTTCATAAATGAAATGACTTATGAAAACATTCATAAACAAAATATTTAATATGGGTTTCCTTTAAGCAACTTATGTCAAATCAAGCGTCAATTATATTATAATATGCAATTATATTATATACACGATTACACATACAGTTATATTATGTATACAATTATATTATATATATAATTATACACGCAATTATATTATATATACAGTTATGCATACAATTGTATTATATATATAATTATACACGCAATTATATTATATATACAGTTATGCATACAATTGTATTATAATTAGGACACAGTCGCAACAATAAAGAATGCCAATTGCATAAGTAAAGAGAAGGACATTAAGAAAAATGTAAGACCTTGGAATTGTGACTATGTTTAAGTTCCGATTCTTTTTTCACATGCAAAAGAGCGAAAGTTATAAAAATTACGAAAAATTTAATTTCTGTTATAATTTCTGACATTATAGGTGTTATACAACTCAAAAAAATTCATTCATATATATGTATATATAGCCTGAAAAAGTGTTGCAGATATCTAACTGGGAGGAGACCCACACGTTGAATATATATGACAATGTGTGGAACCGGCCGGGCCAGTGACCTAGTGTCCCACCCCGCCTTCAAGTAGTGTGGGCCGGGCTTTCTATCCAAGAGGCAAATTAATATTTGCTGCACGGATGGAAAGGCGGAAGGGGAGGCCTAATTCACTAGCCCTTCCAGCCAGCATGGTGAAATAATGGTTAATTCCTCCATTATGCTGACACACCAAGAACCATGGCCATTTCCAGGTACTGGAATGATCCTGATCAAGGCAGTGGTCAGCGTGGCAAGAAAGCTGGGGGATGATAAGAATCCTTGTATAGCCCAGACTGCCATTTTTTATTAACCTTGGCTACGTGTAATGGACATTCCCTTGCTTCTGAAGCGAGGCTTCAAGGATTGGAAGAACTTCTTGAGAAGATCAAATGGAACATTATAGGACTCAATGAAGCCCGAAGAAAAGGTGAAGTTTTGGTGGAACTTAAAAGCTGACATTTGTTTTATTATAGAGGAACATAAACTGGAAGAACAAGTGGTATTGGCTTCTTAATCAACAAAAAATTGAAGACTAATTTCTTGAAGTTCAAAACGCATCAGGTCGAGCAGCGAGGC
>QLNU02014802.1:71310843-71325279 GCA_006491805.2 Dysdera silvatica | reverse complement strand
TGTGTGCATAAAAATGCAAGTGCAAAATTTCGGTTCCATAAAGTTACCAAAACTATCAAAATTGGTAAAGATGTGAGGTAGAGAGATATTATTTCTCCAAAACTTTTTATTTCAGCTTTACAGATGATTTTTCAGCTAATAAACTGTAATCACAAAGGAATAAAAGTAAATGGTGAATATTTAAATCATCTGCTGTTTGCTGATGACATTGTTATTTTTTCAACGAACCAATCAGAACTCCAATACATGGTACAGGAGTTCCCAACTAGAATTAGAGAAGTTGGACTCAGGATGGACCTACAAAAAATTAAAATCTTGTTCAATAATTTTGCAGAGGAAATAAAAATACAGGTTGACAACGTTGGGCTAGAAATTGATGATTCATATACGTATTTACCTTGGCTAACTGATTTTAATGGAAGGCAACTTTATGATAGAACTCAATAGACGTATTAAACTCGGCTAGGGTGTTTTCAGAAGAAACGGTTTGATCCTGAAGGGAATATTGCTTTTATGTCTGAAAAGAAAGGTCTTCAACCAGTGTGTAGTATTGCCAGCAGTCTCTGATGGCTCAGAGACATAGGGCAATTGCAATACATGACATAGGGGAATAGGGATAATTGCAGCAATACAGAAGTTACAGACAACCCAACAAACAATGGAGTTGTGCATGCTTGAAGTAACTAGAAGAGATCGAAAAAGAAACACTCGGGTGAGAGAGAGCAAACAGGAGTAGACATCGTTGTTAAAGTAAAAGGCTGAAATGGCGAAGGGCTGGGCATATCGCAAGAAGAACTGATCAACGGTGGACAATTGAAATTCTCAACTGGATTCTAATAGATCACTGAAGATCTAGAAAACGTCCTCAAACTGGATGAATCGATGAAATAAGAAAACAAGTTGTGGTGATATGGAAGCGAATTTTTCAGGATGGAGTTATATGGAAAGCATTTGGAGAGACTTTCATCCAGCAGTGAATAGATAATGGATGAATATTATGATGATATTTATTTATAATACCAAACCTTATTTAATCTCATCTATAATATATTGTTCCATTCAGATACTCGATTATAGGGCCGAACGGTAGCTCATTTCGTGGAGTTAACACGTTTACCATGTGGAAAAACAAACTTGGAATCTCTCTGATATGAAAAGCTCGCCGTCTTTTTTACCAATCCGTAGTCCTGTGTTTGATTTTCTGGAATCCAAAAGTCCGGACCTCATGGAAGACGGTCAATCCTGGCACAGCATGTTCTTAGCTGCCTCTGTAACAAAAAATCACTTGTCAAGGAGGATTTTAAGATGGAACGAACAGTTGCAAATTGTTTCATCCGTTTAGCTTTCCATTGCATCAAGTTGATGTCACGAAAAACTGGAAGAATCAAGCTAGTAGAATTTACGGACACTCACAAAAACTGAAATCTTGGAGCACTAGAACTATCTTACCAGAAGACTAAAAAACAAAAGTGAGAGAGAATATTTTCCAAGTATTAAGAAATTATAAAATAAAAATAAAACATGGTGTATGTTTCTTAAACAATATGATCTCTTTACTGCCTGGTGATACTATTGAGAAATTAAAAATAAATGCCTGATAAAAAAAAGGGTCCAAATAAGGGAATCGCATCAACCGCTTCCATGCATCCAAGTAAAAACTAATGTGCAAACAGAAATTGAATTAAGTAAACATACCGAATACATGAATCACTTGCAGAGAATTTTTCAAAAGTGCTCGCTGCTCACTTTGAAAGCACTGTTCAAGAAATATGTCTGAAATTCAATAAAGATAAACCACTTTCACCTGCATGACCCAAATTACAAGGAAGCTTTCCACAGATATACCAAGGTGTCTATGACATCTTTGGATCAAAATCATCCAGAATCATCATGGACCAAGGTCATCAAGGATCATTATTGATCAAGAAAAAGGATCATCATGGATCAAGATCAATGATAATTACGGATCAGGATCATCAAGGATCATTATTGATCAAGAAGAAGGATCATCATGGATCAAGATCAAGGATCATCACGGATCAGGATCATCAAGGTTCATCAAGGATTAAGATCATCAAGAATGTCTTGGTACCCCAAAGATGTTTGCAACATCTTTGGATCAAGATCATCTAGGATCGTCTAGGATCATCATGGATCAAGATTATTAAGGATAACTTGACATCCCAAAAATGTCTAAGATACCTTTAGATCGCGATCATCATGAATCAAGATTGTCGAGGATATCGTGACGTCCCAAAACATTCAAAAGATGTCTGGGACATCTCTGGATCAAGATCATCAAAGATGTCTTGACATCCCAAAGGTATTTCTAAGATATCTACGATGTCTTTGCATCAAGTTCATCATAATATAAGATCATCAAGGATAGTTTGACATCCCAAAAATGTCTGTAACATCTTTGGGTTAAATTCATCAAGAATATCTTAACGTATGACATCTTTGGATCAAAGTCATCAAGAATGTCTTAACATCTCAAAGATTCTCACAGACAGATTCCTACAAGAAAGAATTCCCACAAAAATTAAAACTTCCTTTTTCGCAATTCGAAATAAAGTAATTATTTCGCGATACTTTTATAGAAACAAATAATGTCTTTACTATATAATCAGCTTCCAAACCATTAACGTGCCTTAAAAAAAATAAAATTTAACTTCCTTTTACGAAGAGAGTTGAAAACAAGGTCGATTTTTAAAGCCCGCTGGTCAATAGCGAGCTTATTTATATATAACGCGTTTGAAATGGATTTGGCAGGCTTCGAGAAACAGACCTAATATTTCACAGTTAATTAGTGTCACGTTTTGGAAAACCAATTAAGACTGAAGAAAACAAACCAAAGCAGGTTATAGTTATTACAAATCACTCGTACTGACCATTATATTTCAAAAACTTAACTCATTATCCCAACTGCTTTTTTAAAACGAAATAAGAATTCCGATGATCAAGTATCCGCTCGAAAAATACATGGGCTACATAAGCAGCTAATGATTGGCTGACCAATGAATGAATGAATGAGTGAGTGAGGAACGGAGGGAGGGAGCGAATGGGGCACGTTTATGATGATTAAATGAATAGAAATTGGAAATTGATCACGTGAATTTCATATGAATCGCGAACCATGCGAAAGGATTGAGAAATTGATCAAAATATGCACCTCCGCCACCTCAAAATCATTAATATTAAATTTATTAAAAATTAATTACATTTATTAAAAAATAATTAAATCTATTAAAAATTAATTAAATTTATCACATTTTATTAAAATTAATTGAATTAATTAAATCTATTAAAATTAATTAATTTATTACATTTGTTAAAAATTAATTAATTTATTACATTTATTAAAATCTATTAAATTTATTATGTTTTATTAAAATCTATTAGGTATTAAATTCATGCAATTTAATTAAATTGGCAATTAAATTTATTGAAAATTATTAGATTGATTAACCAATTATGATTTGCTGGCAAAAACGTTACAAGCAGTTATTTCGACACTGGCGTAAGGTTTAAAAACACGTGAAATAAAAACTGTATGCTGTAAAACTGTGCACTGCCTTCTAGCAAAGAGTGCAGTTGACTTCGAAACGTGGTAACTTTAAAACCAATTATCGAAATAACTGTTTTAGCGGGTACATAAGGAAACTGTATTGTTTCATTCAAATATTACATTTTTAACGGTCAATAATCCTAGTTACGTAAGTAATTTCATCACTATATTTAAAATATCATATTAACAATTGTGATAATTATAGAAATAAGATGCAAAGTACTAGGGAGGAAATTTACATACGAAGGATTAGACACTGATAAAATAGTAAACGAAAAATATCACCCAAACTTTCGGACACGTCAGTAGTAGTCTTCATCAAGAGTATGTATGCAGCATTACTCCTGATGAAGGACTGCTGCTGATGCGTCCGAAAGCTTGAGTGATCTTTTTAATTTGATTAAAGTTTACAAATGTTTAACCTTTTGTATGTCATTTATGATGATCGTGATTTTGACGGTGCAAGGAAAGCAAAGGACATGCTGCGCCAAGACTTAAAATTTTCCGAGGAATCCGTACCTCTGCTATCTAAGAAACCAAACCTCGAACTACCGTGGGCAGAAAAACGGCAATCGTTCTACGATAGCATTGGGAATAGAACCCGAGTTTCTGACACGAAAGCGAAATGCGTTACATCTAAATCAATTTAGAGCACTGGGCCTACATTTTTCAAAAGAATTCAGACCTCTAACGGCCTGGAAAATCAACTTCCGGGCAGTCAGTCAGTGAGCACTCTTTAAAATTATAATTTAATTATGTATTATTATCACAATATTAAATATAGATGAATTTTTTGCAAATATATAACAGTATAGAAATTAAACGTATTGCGAAATAGTTTAAGATGTAAATTTTGAAATATTTATGAGTTTTAAAATATATTCAAAATTAGATTTATAAAAAAAGCCCATCAAATCCAAGATTTAATTTTTTGTTTTAATTGTATGTAATTATACACTGAAGTGCCAGAAAAACTGGTACACCTACCTAATAACTCCTGGTGTAGTCCCTCCTCCGAAGTGCCGCAACGACGTGGCATGGACTCGACTAATGTCTGAAGGTATCCTGGAGACAATTCACACCAGGAATCCTGCAGGGCAGTCCACAAATCCATAGGAGTGCAAGGTGGTAGAGATCTCTTCTGAACAGCACGTTGCAAGGCATCCCAGATATGCTCGATAATGTTCATGTCTGGCGATTTAGGTGGCCAATGGAAGTGTCTAAAGTCAGAAGAGTGTTCCTGGAGCCACTCGGTAGCAACTCTCGATGTGTGGGGTGTCGCATTATCATGCTGAAATTGTCCAAGTCCGTCGGAATGCACAATGGACATGAATGGGTGTAGGTGATCGGACATGATGCTTACGTACCTGTCACCTGTCAGAGTTGTCTCTAGACGTATCAGGGGTCCCATATCACGCCAACTGCACACGCCCCATACCATCACAGAAGCTCCACCAGCTTGAACAGTCCCCTGTTGACATGTAGGGTCCATGGATTCATGAGGTTGTCTCCATACCCGTACACGTCCATCCGCCTGATGCAATTGGAAACGAGACTCGTCAGACCAGGCAACGTGTTTCCAGTCATCAACAGTCCAATGGCGGTGTTGGCGGACCCAGACGAGGCGTAAAGCTTTGTGCCGTGCAGTCAACAATGGTACACGAGTGGGCCTTCGGTTCCGAAAGCCCATATTAATGATGGTTCGTTGAACAGTTCGCACGCTGACACTTGTTGATGCCCCAGCATTGAAATCCGCGGCAATTTGAGGAAGTGTTGCACGTCTATCTCGTTTAACGATTCTCGTCAGTCGTCGAAGGTCCCGTTCTTTCAAGGTCTTTTTCCGGCCGCACCGCTGTCGGAGATTTGATGTTTTACCGGATTCCTGATATTCACGGTATACCCGTGAAATGGTCGTACGCGAAAATCCAAATTTTGTCGCTATCTCGGAGATGCTATGTCCCATCTCTCTTGTGCCGACTATAACGCCACGTTCAAAATCACTTAAATCTTGATAACCTGCCATTGTAGCGGCAAGAACCGATCTAACAGCTTTGCCAGACATCTCTTGTCTTATATAGGCGCTGCCGACCGCATCGCGTTACGCTGATTGGTTGCAAAGCTCCGTTATTTGCATACGCACGCCTGTACCAGTTTTTCTGGCACTTCAGTGTATTTCTTAATGCTGTTCTTAGAGAACATTACGAGGATATTTATATGAAATTAGTGGAAGTAGATGAAAATATAGTGCATGGAAAACAGGAAATGCTATCAATTATAATATTAATTATTGAATAAAAATATTAACTATAATATTTATAGATAAAAAACAGTGGATAAAAAGTAGATAGAAAACAGCAGAAATAAAAATGCTTTACACAATTGAAGTTATATTTATTGATGAAATGCAGTAATTACATCCCGTTAAAATAATATTTATTTAATGCATTAAATGTTTAAACAGTAAATTAAGATGTCAGAAAGATAAATGATTAAATACAACGTTAAAATAATTTAATACGCTTTTTTTTTTTTGGCGGGGCCTTCGTGGCACGTGTGCACACCTCGTTGGTAAATTGAAGACTGGTTGAATTCGAAACGCGGTTACACACCGTTGCCAAATACAAAAAATGAAATTAAAATTATACAATATATGGAAAAAATGAAATAAAAGGCTACAATTTGGCATGGTGCCAACTTCAGAAATTGAACTAATTAAGTTTGCATTTCTTGAAATCCTTCGCGGCAACAACCAAGGAAGCCGGCAAAGCGAACATATAGTGTTTCTATTGCGGAGGCCCACAAAATAATCGTAATTTCAAATTCGGCATCAGAGTGTTCCTTATATCTTGCTTTCTGTACAGATTTGTACAGAAACGTACGAAATGACGCTTGAGTTTTTATTTTATTAAAGTAAAAACCGTGATGTCATAATAATAAAGGATGGCAAATATATACTTTTTGGACACCCACGTTTAAGATTAAGACTATAGTTTTTCTTTTTCCTTCTGTTTTTTAAAGAAGAAAAAGAGATATCGTCCTGGTTCGGAATCGAACCAGGGACCTCCCATATGAACTAGAGTGCTTTAATCTGCCCCATAGAAGAAATAAAGCGAAAATTATCGGAGAAGAGTAATAATACCTTATAATAATTAAGGGTGGGATATCAAGATTTCTTATAAAATAATTCTAAAAATAACAAGGTATAAGAACTATTTGAAAGACCAACTCTTTTAAAGAGATATTTGTTCACAGAAAAATAAACAAAAAATAGAATATATTTTTTTTAAATCGGCCATGCTTTTGAATTGCCTTATATTAATTTTTATTAAGTTTAATGTTAATCAGTTATTTGTTTGTTTGTTTGTTTGGCTTTTTTATGGCGCAAGAGCATCTGGGCTATACTGCGCCAAATAATCAGTTATTTAAGATGTTGTGGTTCAAGAACGCAGCAAAGGTCATGATACGTATGAGGCGTTTAACGTCAAAATAGGGAAATATACAGCTTCGATGCACCGATATATGATGTTACGTAAAATTATATAATACTTTATACTGTGCAGTGTAATGTCAGTATTATATATATACAGAATTAATAAATCTTTATCACAAGATTATAAATCTCTCACTACATTCTAGTGCTAGAGAGATAGAAAGAGAGAGAGATGTTTCCTCCCGAGAATGAAAGAAGAGAGAGATAGGTTCCTCACGATAATGAGAGAAGAGGGATAGGTTCCTCACGGGAATGAAAGAAGAGAGGTATGTTCCTCATGAGCGAGAAAAAGAGAACATAGCATGAAACTCACGATGTAGAGAAGACCATTAGTCACGACCATGACCTTCGAATCCCCTGGACTAGGTTCCATTCTCACGAATTTGTGTAAAGGTATCGTGTGCTAGACGTCACATTTAGCCGTCTGTCCCATGTCAGATAACGCCTGCTCCACTGTTAAGACGAATATAAATACAGTATGATTCATACGACATCAATAAAACAGGTTCTTTCTCCGTATATCGCATACGAGTGCCCATGCGCACAAATACTTTTATTTTTCAACTTTACGCACAGAAGAAATTTGCCAGTTTCTGAATTTCCTTCCATTGAAATTGATCGAATAATTTCGCTTTATGCCTTCGCAAAATGAATTAAAACTCCAGTCAGCCCATCATAAAGAGCTAAAATTTTCAGGAAACGAAGTAAGGGGCCCCCCCTGAAAAGACAAATGGGCCCTCGAGTGGCCCCTTTAGTTATTTTTTATTTATTTAAGTTTTTCAATATTTCTTTTTTACCCTTTGCAAGAATCAATGAGCGGGACAGTGGGAGAGGGCCGCTGGACTACCGCTGCATCTTTACCAGTAAATTTAATAAGCCGCTTTTCCCGAGCAGGCTACCGTCATCCCAAAAGTATGGGAGCTCATCAAAAATTAAGCCCAATTCGGCAACGGGATTTTCAGGGAACAACCATGTATTAAATCCGTTGACTTTTCGTTCATGATCTGTTTATAACAAATGTACGATGGCGAATTGGCAAGCGAAATATTTTCCAACCATCCACCGGTTCAAATAATGTTTGTTTCTTAATTAAGTAAATTTATTGAGTTGACCATAAGGTCTAAGCTAAAGTCGAAGGAAACGTAATAGAAAAGGTGAAGCGGAGGGCAATGTGTGCTAAACAAAGTTAAGACGTCAATGGGGTGAAAGGTATATGCATTATTCTCTCCTTTTTAGACAGAAATCTACGTTGTTTTCGCGTGGTGAAAGAAAGCACAGTTCACCAGATGACCGTGAAGTCAGGCATTGTACATTAAATATCCATTCATTTCCAATAGCCTAATCAATTAGAAGTAGAAACGTAATTAGTATTATAATCGAAGTATTTAAATGGCAAAAGTCAGGAGAATCTATGCTGAAACACTTTTGCATGTTGATGGTTTATGCAACCTGAATCGCAGTGCAAAATAGTCCTCAAAGTAGACTTTTGTTAAAGAATGACGCTCTGTATTTACGACAAGAATTTGGACGCTTGAAGTTTAACACTTTTACCACATAAAGGTATTAAATCAAGTGCTAACGTTATTATAAATGGGACTTAGTCTTCTGCTTTTCTGGAGTCCCAGATAGAAAAGTTGACAGTTCATACGCTGAGTCACCTCGTTTACTTCAAGACAGTTCTCTTATGGGAATAAAGAGCCGCATATTTGTGGCCACCCTTCCTATTATACAATTGTTTAATCAATAACAACAACACTGCTTGATAATTATCTTATTGTCTCACCTTCTTTTTTATCATGATTCATAAAACTTCATTGGTTTCGAAACAAATCATCATTTATGCATTATTGGTCATTTATGATTAATCATAGATAAAGGAAATGGACATTTTGGAAACAAGAATCTTCACGCACATTGTAAAGAAGCATAAATGATATGGATATACAAAAGTTTAGTAGGTGTTTACTTAACCGACATGTATGGTGACATAATTATGGTGCGATAAAAAGAAAAATCCAAAATTCATGATCAGAGGAAATTGACAAACACTATGGCGATAGATCTTTCATATAAGAGAGGTTATAATTAACTTTCTAACTTTTCAAAAATTTTGAAATAAAATCAAGGAAGTGCAATCTAATTACACATTGAATAAAACATGGTCTTCATTGGTTTATGACAATTATGTTTTATGACATGAAAATCTTGAAGTGCTGATGAATGAATACAATTGTGAGATCAGTGTCCCCCACAAAAAAAGAGAGATGTCCATCTACATTACAATCAGGTGAACACTTTGCTCTTGAAACTTGCAGAAGACCCCCCATTTTCAAGAGTTCGACGACGGATTCTGGCAGAGCTATACGTATTTATTGGCATGCTTCGTGTGTGGTAATAACGCTGCAGAAGAGTCGCTTTTTGCATTACTAGATCCTCTTTTTCTCTTCCTCTGCCATGCCCATGACTAACTGAAGGCGCCCGGCCGTCCACATTACACTAAAAACACTTCGATTTTGTATCCATTGCTGTTTTATCGTGCCCGTCCCCACCTGTGAGAAAGGGAGACAATCTTCCCATGAAGGAATTCTTCTTCCAACTCGTATGCAGAACTTTCAAAAGAGTTTCCTGTATCGGGAAGTGGAATAGAAAGACTCTAATTCCTGCAAAACCCTTCCATAAAACATGACGGTTTTGAGGCTTTTCCACAACGGAAGAAGTGGAAATCCTTCCTTCTCTAAGGGGGGAACAAGACTGTGTAAATCATTGACTTGAAAAAGCAATGGAGTTCATGTATTCTGAATGAGAAAACTGTTGCATATATTTCTCTTTGAAGCCTGCGGTGTTCCTTTAGTAGCGCCTCAGTAGGCCTGAGATAGGTTGTATCTATCTGATACGAGCTCTTCGACTATCGTCATATGTGCATAAATTTTTAAAGTTTGCGATTTCATATTTTCAGTATGTGGATCGTACAGATCGTACCATTTTATATCAGTAGTAAAAAGTATAACATGTTAGTATGCTATAATAGTATGAAACCACATCTCTTGTGGTTTTCTTTGTGCAGGACTCATCAACTATCTATATACTGGATTACGTCACCACTACATGCAGACATTGCTTACTTTGTAGTAAGAGTGGGACAGAAGCTCCTGAATTCTACAGTTATGCTAGCGAAATACGTGAAATGAAAACAAATTTTGTAAACAAGCAATTATCTACTGAACATTAGAACATTGAATAATTATTGAACAATTAAATTCTTAAAACTCATTCCACTATGAGTCATTTCACTGTATCTAATTAGACATATGTTTGAGGAAGTGTGTATAATTATTATTATTATAAACATTGAGGTGCAGCTAGGCCTAAATGAGGATATAGTCACCGACTCCAGCTGGTCTTCATTTATATTAGTCATTCTTAATTTCAGTTTTTCTAAGAGAAGGCCCACAAGTTTGTCTGACGATCTCAGTTACACAAAATATTTTGGATGGGAAACATAATATAAAATTTTTTTAAAAAAATGAAAATTCGCTAGCGTCTATTATCTATTGCAATGACCGAAAAGTTATTGAATCAGTTTTAGCAAATATTTATTATAGCCCCAACGAATTCTATTATTCGTAGTATTTGTAGTCAATAACGGATTGTTATTTAAATCATATATGAGCTTAAACAGGAACAAACGCTCGTTGAAGTGCTTTCCCTAGAACTCTGAACAAATAAAATGAAAATGCGATCTTCGGCACGATGCTCTAAAGCAGCGGTTCTTCAACTGTGGTCCGCAGACCCCTAGGGGGTCCGCGAGACTCACCCAGTGTTCTACAAAGGTTCGAAAAAATACTAAAACAAGAGCATTTACTGCGCGTTCGCGCTCAGTTGACGCGTGATACCGTTAGCAGACGGGTTAGTCCATTGCAGTTTAGGGAAGGCCGTCTTGGAGGAACTGGTTTTTCCCGCGCGAAAAACCAGTTTCGGCAAGACGCCCTTCCCTAAACTGCAATGGACTAACCCGTCTGCTAACGGTATTACACGCCAACTGAGCGCGAACAAGACAATATACACCATGTCATTTTAATATCTGTTTTTCGACAAATAATGTGTGATAATTTATTGGATGGTAATAAAATAACCATGAGATAATTAATGCAACTCGGGTTACATATGAAATGATTTAAGGAAAGTTCCTATACTTAAAACTGCTTTAGTCTTCTTCCTGGTTTGCAAGTTTTGAAAATATAATTTACCGAAAAAGCTCTTTTAAACTGATTGATTTTTTACCAAGCAAGTTTTATCTCAATTCCTTTGAGTTATTTTACAGGAAAGTGCATAAAATGTCGAAGTTGATTCCTTCCATTGATGAGTACAGTATGTAAGATATTATTACCCTTCACAGGGATAACACAATTGCCAAATAATGGTCAACACAGAAAAGCCTCCGGGGCGAGATTTTTGTGAGTTTTTCGTGGGGGAAATTTAATAATATCTTACATCCTCACATACGGAGAAAAATGCGTTTGTTCTTGTCCACATTCGTCTAGTAGGTCAAGACACCGCGTGCTCAATGCGGGGACCCTGGTTCGAACCCAGGATGAGGTCCGCGCCTCTTTTTCTCCAAATATAAAAAAAGCTCTAGTTTGAGCTAATTAATACGTGGGTGGCAAAAATTATTGTATAATGAGTACGGTAATTACGAATCATACAAACCTTGGATGCGTTTGCATATACGCATGTGTATGTATATTTAGGTTGAAACACTTATATTCTAATACTGTCCAATTAAGGCACTTACATTCTAATAGTATTCGCCCAAAAGTATTAAATATAAACACTTATATTCTAATTGTGTTCAATCAAAGATTTAAAAATTAGTGTGGTATAAAAAACATTCATGCATGGTTTATACTTCCAGACTTGGAGAACTTTCACACAATCGTAGGAATTATCATAATGCTGCAAGAACATGAACGAATTGAAGCAAAATAAATTTTGATGAGGATGTGGGATGCCTCTTCGAAATCGAGAGCAGGCAAAATGCTATCAGAAAAAAATGCGAGAAGAAGGAATGTAGAGAATACAACAAAATATGAACTAAACAATTATAAATAAATATTACCTGTGGTAATTTTTGACAACTGACGTTTAAAACATATATCATTAACACATATTCGTAATAAATATAAAATGTTTGATATTTAATACCTATATCATGTGTGTATGTTCAAAAAAAGTTCTTTAATACGTCAAGAATTAATACGCAATGATTCTAATGCGCTTATAAACGAACTATATTGCTTAAATAAAAAAAAAAATATGCACTTTTCTTCCCATCATATTTACCACTCTAAAAGAGGGTCTTTCAATGAGTTAGGGCTTTCTTCATTCCCTTCCATTTCAGACCTGACTATCATATCAGAAACAAATCAACAACACCTCATAATGTCCTAAGAATCTTGTATATTGTCACTATACATGCCATTTAACAGGCATCTTCGGTTGTATAAATTAATCACTATTATTCTAATACCATATTAATTATTATTATAAATTGAAAGATAAATTTAAGGTAGTTCAACATTCCAGCACAGACTTGAAATATATCTACATAGTTTATATATATTCTCTAAAACCATTGTTACAGAATCCACAGAACTCTACGACGCATAAGTATTTCAAGTCCAATTTAATTTTAACATTGCTTAGATTGGGTTTGTACGTGCTGTGATAGTAATAATTGCTTCTGTTTGTTTTTTGGTTTTACGGCTCAAAGACTACAGTGGTCATGCTGCGCCGGGACCTACTGTTTTCCGAGGAATCCGAACCTCTTAAGGCCTGGGGAACCAAACCCCGGACTACATATGCAAAAATATTGTTATCTGCTTAAAAATACTCTCGATTCAAAAGTTTCAAGTCACGGTTTCCCCCGACTCTCCACTGCTTATTTATTTTGAAATAGAAATCTATGGTTAATATTACCAAATTACAAATTACAAATTGTGTGTAGGCTTAGAATAAATATCTCCCAAAATTTATGAGCTAAAGAAAGAAACAAGGAAACGAACACGGTGCGGCTGCTGATTGGTTGGCTTGATATCCAATAAAATATGTATCGCTGAAAGAGATTACAAGTCACTTACCGGGATTGACCACTTGGAACTTCCCTGGCCAGAGACCCCACCGAAACCGAAACTCGATCAGATTGTAATAAGGTTATCTTCTATTCAGGGGTGGGCTTGCTTTGTTTGCTGTCAGCACGAGGTACCACTTGCGAGGTTCGTGCTAGCGGATAACGCAAGACATTTTGCATGTTTAAGTAAGCTTTTTATCATTTTCAAAGCATTAACTTTACTTTTGGGGCTAACCGACCCCCTGCCACCGACAATATAACAATATTATTTGCTTTAAAATCAATCAATCAATCAATCTATCTATCTATCTATCTATCTATCTATCTATCTATCTATCTATCTATCTGTAAGGTGTTGGGAAAGTTGTTCACTAACGTCAATGCTGTATTCCCCCGTGTTACTGTATACAATACAGGTTAAAGTACAAATACCATTTTTTGCTATTGGTTGTTTGGATTTTTATGGAACACAGATAGCAAGAGTTACTGTGCGCCAAACAAGTTAAGACGTTACGTACGGTTTTTTCTATTATTGTGCTTGTGTGCACGGGGACAAACTATTCATAGCCTCTTGCGTTACTATATCGACGTCACAAACTTCTTATGATGTCGTTTAGAGTACAATGGTACCTCCCGTACGGGACAACTTTATTTGAAGGACGATTGATTTCTCTGGCCCCAGTCCCTTTGAATAGGGACCTTGATATGTTTACCTCCGAAGAAGGGACGCCTCCATTTAAGGGACAAAATAACCAGTCCGGCGTGTGTCCCTTGTTGGGAGGTGACGCTGTATGTTAAAATTTTTACGTTGAATAAAAAATTCTGAACTTAAGAAATAAATCATCGCCATCGTTATAAACTCAAACGAATCTGCGAATTTAACAACCTTTATCTGTAAACAAGTTTAAGGTTACTGGCTGGTTAACTGAACTCAAAGTAAAATGCGAAGATGTGTTGTGAACAGGGGCGGCTTAAGGGCCTGGCGACCCGGGCGGCCGCCCATGGCCCCGTTTGGATGAGGGCGCACAAACTTGAGTCACGTTCAAATTTTCATTTTTATTGACCCAACAGTTGAAAATCTATCTAAAAAGGAACGAATTTAGAGAAACTTTTAGACATCTTTAGAGATTCTTTCAGAGACTTTTGGCCACTTTTATATATGGATATGGTATATGGACATGAATATATGGATATGGTATATGGACATGAATATATGGATATGGTATATGGACATGAAGATATGGATATGGT
>QLNU02014802.1:71285597-71310743 GCA_006491805.2 Dysdera silvatica | reverse complement strand
CAATTTTTTACTTGTTAAATCTGGGTTCTACCGAAGTTTTTCTCGCAAAACAACGATCAAATTACATTGTATATCATCATTTTACAAAACAAAATCCGTATTATTTCCTCAATTCATGCTCGCTCGGTTTAAATGAGTTTTATCTTTCTGTCTGTCTGTCTGTCTGTCTATCTATCTATCTATCTATCTATCTATCTATCTATCTATCTATCTATCTATCTATCTATCTATCTATTTATCTATCTATCTATTTATCTATCTATCTATCTATCTATCTATCTATCTATCTATCTATCTATCTATCTATCTATCTATTCTATCTATCTATCTATCTATCTATCTATCTATCTATCTATCTATCTATCTATCTATCTATCTATCTATCTATCTATCTATCTATCTATCTATCTATCTATCTATCTATCTATCTATCTATCTATCTATCTATCTATCTATCTATCTATCTATCTATCTATCTATATATCTATCTATCTATCTATCTATCTATCTATCTATCTATCTATCTATCTATCTATCTATCTATCTATCTATCTATCTATCTATCTATCTATCTATCTATCTATCTATCTATCTATCTATCTATCTATCTATCTATCTATCTATCTATCTATCTATCTATCTATCTATCTGTCTGTCTGTCTGTCTATCTATCTATCTATCTATCTATCTATCTATCTATCTATCTATCTATCTATCTATCTATCTATCTATCTATCTATCTATCTATCTATGTATGTTAAAGTACAAATACCATTTTTTGCTATTGGTTGTTTGGATTTTTATGGAAAACAGATAGCAAGAGTTACTCTGCGCCAAACAAGTTAAGACGTTACGTACGGTTTTTTCTATTATTGTGCTTGTGTGCACGGGGACAAACTATTCATAGCCTCTTGCGTTACTATATCGACGTCACAAACTTCTTATGGTGTCGTTTAGAGTAGAATGGTACCTCCCGTACGGGACAACTTTATTTGAGGGACGATTGATTTCTCTGGCCCCAGTCCCTTTGAATAGGGACCTTGATATGTTTACCTCCGAAGAAGGGACGCCTCCATTTAAGGGACAAAATAACCAGTCCGGCGTGTGTCCCTTGTTGGGAGGTGACGCTGTATGTTAAAATTTTTACGTTGGATAAAAAATTCTGAACTTAAGAAATATATCATCGCCATCGTTATAAACTCAAACGAATCTGCGAATTTAACAACCTTTATCTGTAAACAAGTTTAAGGTTACTGGCTGGTTAACTGAACTCAAAGTAAAATGCGAAGATGTGTTGTGAACAGGGGCGGCTTAAGGGCCTGGCGACCCGGGCGGCCGCCCATGGCCCCGTTTGGATGAGGGCGCACAAACTTGAGTCACGTTCAAATTTTCATTTTTATTGACCCAACAGTTGAAAATCTATCTAAAAAGGAACGAATTTAGAGAAACTTTTGGACATCTTTAGAGATTCTTTCAGAGACTTTTGGCCACTTTTATATATGGATATGGTATATGGACATGAATATATGGATATGGTATATGGACATGAATATATGGATATGGTATATGGACATGAAGATATGGATATGGTATATGGACATGAATATATGTATATGGTATATGGATATGGTATATGGACATGAATATATGGATATGGTATATGGACATGAATATATGGATATGGTTATGGCTCATTGCACATCTGTGGAAACCTGATTTTGCCGAAGGTGTGTGTGTGTGTGTGTGTGTGCGTGTGTGTGGTAGGGGGGGAGGGCTGCCATAAAGCATTCCGTGCCAGGCTGCCCAGGTTTCAAAATTAACCTCGATCCGCCCCTGGCTATTAACAAAATGGTTGTGAATCTCATACAGTCAAACCTCATTAACGCGAACACGCTTAATACGAATTACTTTTTAACACAAATAGTTTCTCAAATTCCCGTCAACTTTGAATAACTCGGTAATCCGACTCCATCTTATCCGGATAACGCGAGTACTTTTAACAAGAACAAATTCTTTGTCGCCAATTCGCATTAACGAGGTTCGACTGTATACGCTTTCATCTATCCGTGTTGAAACATACTGGAATCTTTGCCGTCCTTGCGCCATAAAAATGGTACCAACAAACCATGCTAGAAATAAACGTTTAAATGTGGTTTCTTCGGAATGGTAATTTTTTGCAGATTCGTTAATGCGGCACGGTACCGACAATATGTCGTGACATTGAAAACATGCACATGACATTGAAGTTATGCATGTGACATTGAAGTTACGCATCTGACATAGAAAACATGCATGTTTAGTGAATATTTTTTAGTTAGTTGAAGTTTTAAGACGTAAGGAAAACAAAGGTCATGTAGCACCATTAGTAAACATCTATTATGTACTGTTCGTTCACGAAAAGAAGTCGAACAATTAGAAATAACGGAAATTGACGTCACAAACGGGCAAGTTAATTACAACAGAGGAGGACTCCAATTTCAGAACTTGATTGTAGCGTCGATAAACGTTCACCAAAAACCAGTTCTGAAATTGGAGTCCTCCTCTGCTGTAATGGGATAGGCCGTTTGTGACGTCACCTCCCGTTATTTCTAACTGTTCAATCGGACTTCTTTTCGTGAACGAACAGTACCTAGCCACCTCGATAACGTAATATAAAATATATCCGTTCTGTCTAATAAAGTACCGATACCAGTCATCCGTTGCAGTACTGGGATGTACTGAAATCAAAACGAACCCTCAACTCTTTACACGGAAGTGTCCCGAAAATGTATTCTGTAATGCCACTGGTGGTAATAATTGGAACTGTTGATTCCTCCATGGATGCCCACATGGGGGCGAGGCCTGAGGCCACTCCTCCGGCCGTTGTCTAAAAATTTTATTGGTCCGATTCTGCCACGTGTTTATTTTAAAAGCTTTATACTCACATTTTGAAATAAGGTACTTTTTAGCTCATTACTAATTATCAAGCAGTATCAATTATTTTTGTAGCATTTTAGTATCTTGTACATTCACTAAAATGTTTGACAGTCTTGGAAAGGAGGTAATGGTTTTCTAGCCTCAAAAAGTACTAGTCACATGGTGCCACTGGATTTCTCCTATCTCTATATAAACAAGTATAATCTACTCTTTACACACACAAATGTATTTTAAATACTTCTTACAGGTTTCTGAACAATGAGACAATAAATACAATAATTGTGATTATTCAATATACAATAAGGGGCGCCAATTTAAAGAAAATATTGGGGAGCCCAGATTAGCCGCAATTCTTCCACTTTCTAAGGCTTGATTCTTAGTCACCAACGGAAGGGAAGGCGCCCACTTCCTAAATTCTATTAAAACAAATTAAAGACAAAATGATACTTTTTTCATCGATTCCAATTGCTTGATATTCATTATAACACTATAGGCATGTTTACTGCACTATAGTCTACTAATACTATAGGCATGTCTACTATACATGTTGCTGTAATGAAATGTAGACCTCTGTTGCTTCTCCATAATGAAATTCAGTTACACCTTTGCAACTACAGGAAAAATATTTCTTCGTCTTTTTCGGCGACCTGAGCCTCTATCCAAGACCTTTCTTTGTAATTCTCCGGGAATACATTATAATTTAATAATTTTAATATTTAATATATTTTATGTTATATTTTCGCCTTCGACTATATTCAATATGTTTTTATTCACAGCCTATAAATTTTGGCGTGGGAGTTTTTTTTTTGTTTTTTTTGTTTTTTTTTGAAGAGTCGTAGGTACAGGGTCCTATCAAATTGGTGCCTCTTACATACGATATACTTATCGATATATTAATCGATTTCGTTATCATCATTTCCTTTGCGAACAGGAAGGAAGGAAAGAACATTTTTTTTTTGTAAGAAAGCAGGTGTAACACTCGATGCATAGCTCAGAAATTAAAAATAAAATTTTTTTAATCTCACCCTTGGTACCTCCTCAGCGCATGCGCGGCCATGGGCTTATGGGAAACGCTGCTACTAGCATCATCATCATGATCGCAGAAGCAGCAGGCATTGCAATGCACAACGCATAACAAACGCTCATTGCACGCACGAAAATCACGTACGATCTGCTGGTTACGGTTAAAAAAAATAATAAAATAGGCACCGCCTTTTCTACTAGAACCACGTCTACTGACGTAATGTGGAGATGTCACGTGCGATAATAGACCGCCGATTGGTCAGTCCAGTTGTCTGCGACCTGACGTCACGAACAATGTGGATGAACTGGTTTTATAGTTAAAAAATTCGTCCTTGGAGATTGTCTTTTTTTCTGCGGACATATCTTTCGTAGGCTTTGCTTAAATCACGTGTTCGGGAAAACTTGGGTCGACCTCAACACTAATTTTTTTTTAGGAAAATAGTGCTTTGAGAGAACCATAAAAATGAATATATTATACGGTAGCCTATCGCTTTCTGATCTTACAAAGACGAGAACAAGTCCGCTTGACCCTCAACAGGAAGATCATGAATTTCAGTTTTAAAAATGACGTCAGTTGAAATTAGAAGTGAGTGCGCACAGCGCATGCGTGTCCGACAAGCATCCTCGCGCATGGGCAATTACGCTATTTAGCACAAATGTATTTTCACGAAAGCTTTGACTTCATCGGTAGCACTCACTACTACTTTAAAACTGTACATTTCTAGATGGATGTACAGGGTGTTCACCATGGCTCCGACGGCATAAAAATATTGCGGGGGGCAATATACCAGTAGACAGCATTTTGTTTGAAATTGTATGGGGACATGGAAACCTAATACCAACATTGAGGGGGACGGGTCCCCCTTGTCCCCCCAATAACGGCGCCCGTGGTGTTTACTAAGGATTAAGGGTAACGCTATATTGATGTACAGGGTGTTTACTAAGGATTAAGGGTAACGCTAGATTGATGTACAGGATGTTTACTAAGGATTAAGGGTAACGCTAGATTGATGTACAGGGTGTTTACTAAGGATTAAGGGTAACTCTAAATTGATGTACAGGGTGTTTACTAAGGATTAAGGGTAACGCTAGATTGATGTACAGGGTGTTTACTAAGGATTAAGGGTAACTCTAAATTGATGTACAGGGTGTTTACTAAGGATTAAGGGTAACGCTAGATTGATGTACAGGGTGTTTACTAAGGATTAAGGGTAACGCTAGATTGATGTACAGGGTGTTTACTAAGGATTAAGAGTAAATTAATCAGCGTTAGTATACGCATATTTTTCTTTTTTTACTGCGTAAGGAAGATAAAGGTCCGAGGTTTTCCGAGGAATTCGTGCACCTTAAAACCTACGAAATTAGGACCCCTCGATGGCCTTTAAGGAACTTCCAAGGCCTATTGAACCAAGCACATACATTGAACGTTAGCGCTGCACCACCGCACAGCAGTAAAGGCAGGGGAGGGGAATGATTGAACTCCCTTTTTTAACTCCCTTTTTTAACTTTAAAGCGTTAGAACACGAATTGTTAAAGAGAAAAAGTTCTTGGGAAAGTCGAATCATTTTGTATTAATTGCAATAGAAGTGCAACTATTGAAACATTCTTTGCAATTGCAAACGTATATTACAATAGTCGGAACAAACTGTTGTCTGTCTACAAGGAGTTCTACCATGAATTCTCCTGGTCGAGTGGCAGCACTCTGGTCGAGAGCTGGTCGTGGTCGAGAATTAATATCTTACTCTTGATCGTCTACTGAAGATTTGTTATTAAAAGGAAAGTTAAAAAAAAATATTTCATGATTTAAGATGCAACTTGTTCTTGAACGAAAAGGTTTTAGAATGAGTCGTGGTTAATTATTTCGATACGTTTTGCACACACAGGGTATACTTTCAAATGATTTCAACATGCTTTTTAATTATTTTTTTTTTATGTTCATATGTTTTTCCCATAGAACTGAGCTTGTGACGCTATAAATTGTAGCATTGTGCTTTATTCCCATAGCAATACGTTTAAATGTCACAATGATCAATCATGTTAATTTACTGAAGAAAATGTATAATTCAGCATCAAGCTTTCATGATCTTTAATTCAATTAATCAAGGTTCATTATTGACCAATTATTACTTAGTCTTAAGGTTGTGTAAATAACAAAAAGAAAATGTATGTTTTGATCACTCTGTATTTTTTCCTTTGCCTCATATTCCTTAAAAGTAAATATATGTTGGTTTAATTCATCAATAATTAATTAAATTAGATGATTATTAAAATATTAGTTGATTATTTAAATATTAATTGACTGTTTAAATATTAATTGACTACTTAAATTTTAATTGACTATTTAAATATTAGTTGGTTAGTTGTTGATTATTAAAATATTAGTTGGTTAGTTGTTGATTATTAAAATATTAGTTGAAAATTAAAATAGTTGATCAATAATTAATTAATTATCGAAATAAAAATTAATTAAGTCAAATACTGCCGCTAAATAATATAATTACCCCAACTGGAAATAGAGGGAAACATCATATTGAAGGGACCTAGAGGCAGGAAAGGAAAGGGATGGATGGATAACTTAAAAGCTTGAACTAGGCTAAGCACGGAAGGCATTATCCATGTCTGTAGAGACAGGAAAATGTGGTCCAGGTTGGCCACAAACCTCGGAATTTATTAAATAATATTATCGGAGTATAATATTATCGTATTAAATATAAATAATCGGAGAAGACACTTGATGATGATGAAGAAGAAATATTGTTGGTCGATAACGAGCAAATGAAATATTCAATAAGAAACTTTCTTAAAGAAGATGGGAGCTGAAATAAGAAAACAAGTTAATGTAACAGAGAAACAAATTACGGAGGACTGAAGAGTATGGAAGAATTTTGGAGAAATCTTCCTTCAGCATGTGATGAATATCAGCAAGTTTATATGATTTTTGTGATGTGAAGACACCTAAGATTACGCTGTGTTAAAACCTGTAGTTTATCGGTAAACCTAAACATCTTTCTCCTGGGGAACCAAGCTGCGAATCTGCGGTGAAACCGGAAGAGTTTGATACCCCCGGTATTCAAACCGGGTATTTTCTGCAAGGAAAGCGACTACGTTACACCTCTACACTACCAAGTAATGACATTATGTGTACAAAGATAAAACCGTAGCTGGCCTTTAAAAGCTTAATCGATAAGACATCAGGACAGCTGTAACTCAAAGACCGCTGACTATAGCCCGCCTGACACATGACTGTTTTCTTGTTTAGGTTCTTATGAATCGGTATAATTCTAGTTCACGTCCAGTTGCGGTTTTACTACTTATGAGGCCCCCCCTCCTTCTAAATATTTCCTTTGCGGCCTTTCCTGTACCTATTTATCTTGCCACCATTGACGTAACCACGGAGGCTAGGGAATGTATCTCCTACTAGAAAAATATTACCCATCCCCTAGAAAATTTCTGACTCACTGTAGGAGGAGGAGGAATTGTGCAAGGGTTTCATTGGGAAGGGTGGCCGCCGGAGGCGGCGCTGTAATCCCAGACAGTCTGACTTAATGTAATACCTAAGTAACACTATGTGCTGACCATTGAGGTGGGAGTTATAGTCCCGCCCTCTCGTAAAAAAACACTATTAGCCCTACACTTCGAGGCTAGTTAGGCCAATGCTAACAACTATTAGGGGGTAGTAAAAATTTTAGATTATGTAAAGGCATGAAAATATTAAAGATATAAATGAATTTTATAACATTTTAAAGTAGCCTTATAAAACCGATAGATAGCTTTTTAAGATCTTGAATTTTCACGTAATTCAGTTTAGCAAAAAAAAAAATTACTTTTACCCTTATAGTTTTCACCTGGTCATATAATTGAAAGCTTTTTTTTTAAGTTTTAAATATTCAGAATTTCTTTAACCAAATTAAAACTAGATTATAGTTATTTTCTAAATAACATATGTGGCATGTGGGCTCTCACCAAGGGCGGCACAGGTGGGAGGACACGACCCTCCCCAAAATATATTTTTTCACTGTAAAAAATTCCAACTTGCATGAAAAATGAAGGGTGTTAAATTCTGTCCTTGACCCTCCAAGACGCAAGTCCGTGTCTACCATAACATAAATGTTCGCTTCGCAGGCTTTCTTAACTGTTGCCACTTAGAAAAGCAAGAAAATAAACTTAAAAAGTTCAATTTCTAAAATTGGCACCATGCCAAATCGTTTACTTTTATTTCATATTTTTCAAACATTGTATAATTACAATTTTACTTTTAATATTTGGTAAGAGTGTGTGTAATTGTTTTCCGAATTCTAAAACCAAATCAGTCTTCCGTTTACCATTAAAGTGTGCACACGTCATTCTCGGAGGCTCCGCCAAAACGGCGTACTAAATTTCGTTAGCTATGTGTTCCAGTGAATTAATTTATTTATTGGCGTCTATTATTGAATTAACCTAAATATTTAAAATATTAATACATATTATTTTCCATTGGATGAATTACTGAATTTCTTAAACACTTATATAACTGCAAGCAAACTGAAACATTGAATGATAAAATGCACAAATATTCACTTAAAAAAAAAAAAAAACTCTAGTTTTTACACATTTAATTTAATTCATAACTTGCGTTTTACAAAACTCGCTCCTTTAGACGCATGTTGTGCTTCCGTTTCGATTTCGTGTATCCATTTAAGCGTTAGCTGGGCTTTGATTGGGTAGTGCCGATCATGAGAGCAGAGGGAGATTCGAGGCCCCCCCCAGCCGTTTAAAAATTTGATTCGCCCGAACCTGCTACGCATTTACTTTCAAAAGTTTTACAGTCACATTTTAAAATAAGGTACTTTTTAGCTCATTACGAATTGTCAAGCAATATCAATTATTTTCGTAACAGTTCAGTATCTCATATATTCACTAAAATGTTTGACAGCCTTGAGAAGGAGGTGGTAATTTTTCTCAACCCCCCCTAGAAGTACTGACATGGTATCACCATGCTGCTGATAGCTGAGAGGAAACACAAACACATGAAACGCTTTGCGGGGAAATTGACGGGATGAAATTTTTTTATTTAATTTTTTTTTAATTTTATTTATTTATTTATTTTTTTTATTTTTTGCTTCTTACGGCTGCTAATTGCGTGGCTTGCCGATAGGAGAAATTACGAGACTCTACTATATGAAGTCTATGGAATCTTAAAAGCAATGATGTTAAGGAACCATCTTTTGTGACATGCAATAATTTGAACTGACATTGGTCAGTTCAGCTTTTACCTGAGTCCTGAGGGCATCTGGGGTGTGTAGATTTCTGGAAGTGTCACTTTCACTCGTAAATGCAGTGTGGTGTCTAAACATCCTGAGTTAAGTTCTTGTCCACATGCCTATTGCTTTGGTAAATTGATTGGCATTCCCATGAAAAAGTTTTGTCTTGCTCGTTTCTAGGGATCGGGATTTCACGTGTAGTTTATTCAGGGATTGTTAATGGCGAACTTGGCAGGAAAATGTAGAGATTGGTTTGTTTGTTTGTTTGTTTGGCTTTTTTATGGCGCAAGAGCATCTGGGCTATACTGCGCCAGAAGAGATTGAGCTCTCGTCTCAGGCTAAACAGTAGCCATACCAAATTTTAGGAATCGTAAGAAATGTGTACAAACTTTCTCGCTGTTTCGAGGGAGGGAGGGAGAGGAAAGTAGTAACACATGACCATAGGTGGAAATTAACTGGGACTCTCTTTCGTTCAGTTCCCAACATTTGTCTGTATTTAAATTCAACAGAAACGTTTGTGTGAAGACATCATGATACATCACATAGCCTGCAAGCCATAAAAGTATAATTTATAAATGTTTCGGCGAAAATTATGAATTCAGAGCAAGCACACATTGTATTTTGAAAAATTTTATTGATGTTGAGAAATTGTAAAACATGTTTAGTAACACGTGAAAATTTGAAACGATATAGTTTTTTTTTTTTAGATTTTGAGGCCTTGTGCGCCTGTACGAAAATCCGCCACTGTCTACGCCCAAAACTTAGACGGGTAGTTGTATGACTTAAACAAATACACTATGATACAATTGAATAAAAAAGCAGATAAAATAATGTAGAACAATCTAACTGGGCCATACGTAACGGTGGATTTATAATGACGTACAGACGATTACATGAAATTTAAGCTCAGAAAATTGAGTTGACGAAAATTGGCAACAGCTATGCTTTGCCTATGCCTTCCATTCTAATCTGTTATTGGTCGAAAATTTATCAATTCAACGCCATTGGTTAGACAGAACCCATGTTCCACAATGATACGTAGACACGCGATCACGTGACACACTTCGGTCAATTTGATTGGTCGCTTCAAACTTAATGGCATTGACTTGGGGTTCGTATCAGCTCATTAAATTTGAGCTCAGGCCACCACTACGCACGCATTTGGCTTCCGCTTTGCCATAACATTAATAATAATAGTTACAAAATATACAGGGTGTTCATGGAGGAAATGTACAACTCCAATTTGCATTGAAACTATAATAGCTAGAAATTTGATTTAAAATTAGTTTATCAAGTACTGTTACTACCATCGGCCTTACATATGGAATTATTTACTTTCAATAGTTAGAATATATCCGCCTACGTTCCGTTGTTCCCTACGTGCAAATATAGTGCGATAGTGTGTACACACACACACACACACACAAAAGCTTCGGCAGAAGAGATTCATTCATCCCTTGAAATATAATTTATAGTTAATTTTAACTTCTTTTTCGGTAAATTTAATTTTTAATTTTTTCAACTTTTAAAACATAAACTTTTGGCAGAAAATCTCTAAAATCTCCGACCATGTTCTTAAAATATGGGTTGGTTGCCAAACCCACCTGAAACAAAATAATTTTCAGAATAACACTATTTGATAAGGAGAGTGTCAGTTACGATCTTATTTTGTCAAATTTACAATGAAAATGACATCATTAATTTAATTAAATAATCATAAGCAATGTAGACAGCATGGGTGTATTCAGAGGATTCAAATCTTTCACAAAATGCCGTAAAGTAACGTTTATAACAAGTAACATTTACGAGAAATTCTCTAAATCTCACAAGAATGTAAATTCTAGCTATGCCGGCAATTTATAATTCATTTTTTTTCTTCTGAAATTTGGTGATGACCTTGCGGATCACTTGATAAGCCACCGCGGACCACCCTTTGAAAAACACTGTTCTAGATATTGTAGTTTCGATGCAAATAAAATTTGAAATTGTATATTTCTTTTATGGACACCTTGTATATTGTGATTTTTATCGGAATGTCCGTTATGGTGCTTTCACTTTAACAATTGATTCTTTGCAGGAAATCTCAGCAAACTTAAAAAGTATTTAAATAACCTGGAATTTACGATATCACAACCAGGGACGTGCTGCCCCCTCTCAGGAGGGCGGTGGATAGACCGGTATGGGGGCCCAACTACCAGGGGGTTTGGGGGGCGTAAAACGCCATTTTATCTAAACCCAAAGTAATAGGACCTAAAATTATGCATTTTGACATAGCTTTAAATAGGGATAGATGTAAGCAAAACAATAATTCCAATGACGTCTACAAAATGTTACTTCCAGGGGAGGCGCCGTGATAAGAGGACGCAACGAGATAATTCCTGAAGTCCCGGTGCGCCTGTACGTCCCTGATTCCATTCGTTCACTGAATCATTCAATTAACCAATTTTTTCCCATCTGTCATGAACGAAGAGACCTGTTCACTGATTCGGTCATCTCACGGTTAGACTCACGGTTAATCACAACAGCGAATTTGCAAGAAATGTCCTTGCTTGGCACCGCTTACATACTGAAACGAAAGTTGGGCAGTTTTCAAATTTCTGGATGAAATTTTAGTTCCAAGATCTCCAGATAAGAATGCAATACTTTTCATGTCATTATCTCTGTCCTGTGTGTTGCGTTAATAAATATGTATATTAATAATTATAATGATCTATCAATGTAAAGTTTCGAAAATTATTGTGGGTAAGGGGAAAGCACATATTATATATTTTTATACATTATAATATATGCAAAATTGCAATTTATTGGGATTTCAGACCCTACGGAGTCCAATTAACTCTGCGCCCATGTAATAAAATTACATTTATATTCAACGGAACAAACAGATTAATGAAGACAGAGGAATGAATGGGGTGATTAAGATGTACGCAAATAATGATTTACGGAACTCATAAAACATAAGAAACAATGCTATAAACACAATGTTCTTTCTGTCAGCCGAGATTTACTAACGTCATTATCAAGCGCTTCAGTAGCCACTTGCTACTTTCTTCTGAACGAAATAAGCAAATGTTTTGTGTATGGGTGCGTGCATGTATGTATTAGGTTGGACAATACTTTTTGCACCTACGTTTATTTATTAATTATAATATATTATTTATTAATACATAAAATTGCGTATTAGTTTTCGGGCAGTCTACCATGAAAATTTTTAACTTATTAAAAATACCGTTTGCGTCATATTCCCAATATTTAATAAAATAATACATCTTAAAATCATCTGTACATCGTTATTTTAATCCTATCTGACACCGTGTCAAGTGCGCTCGCAAAGATTTAGAAAATTAAGTGTTAGATTGAAAAAGGCCCCAAACACTGATCGAACCCATGACCTGCAATGCATTGTGGCAGCCCTGGTCACAAATCAGAATGTTAATATTAATAATCAAATGTAATATACCTGAATGAAAGCCAAATTATGACCCTACCTTCTTCGCGAAGCTACTGGGAGTGAAATGTTATTGTGGAATTCGATTAATCTGATTCCACTGGGCAATAAGATAAGTTATTTACATAAAAAGGTTAAACACTGGTAAAATAGCAATGAAAAAGATCACTCAAGCTTTCGGACGCATCAGCAGCAGTCCTTCATCAGGAGTAATGAGTAAGATAGAGTCAGGAGTAAGATAAGTTATTTCTAATATTACTAATATTTAATATGATTTTGAAAAACGCAATTCTTCTTTACAAATGTTTTCTTAAAATCGTTGATTCATCCAGTTTCAGAGAGACTGATATAAGCACTTAAGTTTTTGAATTCGTTTCCGCCATAGGTAATATAAAAAGATAAAACTTATACGGCATCTTTCAAAACCGGTCAAAATGCTGTCGAACGGTAAAAACAGAACTACACAAGTGAACGACTCAGTGTAGGATTAAGTAATGGGTTGGTCGGGGCATGATTATCTGTTCTGTTCTCACAAGAACTCTAATAATTTGAGAAAGAAAAGAGGCTCCCACAAGACTAGACATAGAATATCACAGTCAGTGCAACGCCAGGCACACTTAAAGCTTCTGTTACAGCAATAGCCATCCTAGTATTCCAGCCATGGTCGTTTTTTTTTTGCTCCAGTAATGGTCTTCTTTGGTTCCGGAAATGATCTTTCATTCTAGAAAACCATCTTCTTTTACTCCAGTAATCATCGCCTTTTGCTCCAGAAAATATCTTCTTTTGCTCCAGTAATCATCTTCTTTTGCTCCAGAAATCTTCTTTTGCTTCTGAAATTATTTTCTTTTGCTCCAGCAGTGATGTTCTTTTGCTCCAGCAACGATCTTCTTTTGCTCCAGCAACGATCTCCTTTTGCTCCAGAAATGATCTTTTTCTCCAGCAGCGATCTTCTTTTGCTCCAGCAGTGATGTCCTTTTGTTCCAGCAGCGATCTTCTTTTGCTCCAGCAGTTATGTTCTTTTGCTCCAGCAACGATCTTCTTTTGCTCCAGCAACGATCTCCTTTTGCTCCAGAAATGATCTTTTTCTCCAGCAGCGATTTTCTTTTGCTCCAGAAGTGATGTCCTTTTGTTCCAGCTACGATCTTCTTTTGCTCCAGCAGCCATCTTCATTTGTTCCAGCAATGATCTTCTGTTGTTCCAGCAGCGATCTCCTTTTGCTCCAGCAGTGACCTTCTTTTGCTCCAGCAGCGATGATCGTTGTACTTCAGTAACCATCACTTCTTTTGGTTCAACCATGCTCTATGTTATGGTTTAATGCTTTATCCCGTCTTTTCAATTCCAGTTTTTTCATATCGGCATAATCATCTTTCCTTGATCTACTTTTTCATTCTGTATTCCCATTAAATTTCATGTTTTCTATGAAAACTTCTATTCCTTTTACATAATTTTTCTGGAAATTTTTCTGCACTGTATTTAAAAAACAAAAACAATAAAAGTGTTATACTTTCTGTTTTCTAACGACCATCTTCAAACGGTGCTTTTCAGACACACATACAACAGTCGTTACCATTCCTAAAATTCACATTTTCACTAATATTAGTTGACGAAGTTGATAGTATTTCTTGGTGTTGCTTATTTCCTTAAACCTCATTAGGTAGCACGAGTTAAATTGACTCGCACGAAAAAATGTTCCTCTCTTCTTTTTTTACATTTGTAGACAAATTCCTAATTTGAAATTCATTATTGAATAAAGATACGTTTATACAATAATGTTTGCCACCCACGTATATTTAGCTCAAGCTAGAGCTTTTTTGTTTTTGGAGAAAAAAAAAGATATGTTTGTCTTCAAGTACGACTGATTGAACGTCAGCAATCAGAAATTTGCATTTAATTTCATCAAAGCAGTTCGGTCGTGCTGTCTATTTATCCAGGCTTTAGAGTGTCTTTGGTATCGATAAATACAGTTTATTTCTATATTTATCAATGCACAAAACTGATCACAAAATACAACAAATGCCGTTTAAACTAGTTTCGATGAACAACAAGAAAGTATTTACATATCTATGAAACGCGTGAGTCCTTTTAGATGATAAGACGTGTTTTTAGCACTTAAGCCAATCCCTTTCTCTGTCTTCAGAAGGTAAAGTGTGCAGACGGCGTTTAAGGTAGCAAGGTCATAATTACTAGAGACAGAATCGAATCGCTTATTATTTTAATTTCTAAAGAGGGTCTTTCTTTTTGTCTTCCTTGATTTTCCTCAACCAAGAAATCGTGATCCCATATCCGTGACCGCGTCGTAATAAGCACCTTTCGGAAACGCTAACTACCGTCTGCATAGCCTACATGGGTTTCGAAAGACGAACTATGTTACAAACGACGTCTTAAAAACGGAGGCGATTCTGGTGCTGGGAACCGGTTCGGGTTCGCCCAGCCCCGACACAAATAATTCATCTTTTGCTCAAACTGACGTTCGAGCACCGGTTCAAGGCATGCCTTTTCTCCCCTCTCAGTAAAAAATTCAGCATTTGCATATTGCGTCAGACCGATGTTTGGCCACCGTAGATGTGATTGATTCGAATTGTTTTAAGCTTTCATTTGCATCTTCATAAATTACATTTATTGCCTCAGAAAGAAAACATGAAATTTCTCTTCCGTCATTGGGCAATCCATCATTCCCCCTTTCATGCAGTGAAATTCGCGATTTCTTCATGCTAACTATGCAAAATGGATGTTACCAAAGGATAATCACACCATATGCCAAGCCTCAAATAGCATTATCAAATTCTAACTCGTTTCTCAACTCTGCATATGGCGAATTGGAATAAACGAAAACCTGGAAGACTCCGTACATATTCATGATATTCGTAATATTAACGTAGTAGTAGTAGTAAAATTTTTTTGAGAAGCACATGCGAAAGATATGAGTTATTAGCGGATATTAAAACCACAATAGATATTGAACCCGCTATTGCTTTTGGCTTTTCTGTCTGTCTGTCTATCTGTCTGTCTGTCTGTCCGTCCGTCCATCCATCCATCCATCTATCTATCTATCTATCTATCTATCTATCTATCTATCTATCTATCTATCTATCTATCTATCTCCGCAATAAAAAGGGTAAGGTAAAGGTCTTCCGTAAATGCAATAATGATGGCTATTGTTAACGTTGAAAACCTACCGAGTTACTTGAGAATTAGAGAGTTGCGGATTAGAGAGTTGTGGATTAGAGAATTGTGAATAAGAGAGTTGTGGATTAGAGAGTTGCGAGTTAATGTTAATTGAAACCCGCTAAATTTAAATATCGACCTTAGGCAATTTTCTTTCACTTGCTTGCCCTTGTAGTCGTTCAGTTTGAATCCAGCCAATCAATGCTAAGCTCTTCTTCCATTTCGTTGGTGGCGTGACACTTCTTGTTTGTGCATACTGCATTACGTTCGGGTTGCAGCGGTAGCGTCAGTAATGGCATTCGCAGTTTCAAACCTAAACAATGCACTATTTAACTCCCTAGAAATTGTAGAAAGCGTGAATTGCTCCATATACAGCTACGTTCTTCTGTAATGTTACATTAAAGTTATGCACAACGCTCGTGCATACTGGATGCAAGGAGAATCATGCATAAATACAATAGCCGTAGAAATACATTTAACGAAAAATGTATAAGTAGGCATGCTGCGTCAGCACAAACGTCGTAAAAATGCATGTAGCAAAATGCATATAAACAGAAACATTACATAAAAGCACGAACGCGAGCTAAAATATATATATATAATCAACGGTTTCGTAGAAGACATACAAACGCAAATTGGCAATAGTCGGCTAAATAATACAATAAGATACGTTGGATAATAATAAAACAACACCATGAAAGAACTTCTAAGTCACAGTAAGCATGAACGCAAACTGTTAATGAGATCCTCGTAAATGATTTTAAATCCATGCCTTCCTTCAGCATTGCGTGGAATATCCTGTTAAATTTCACTCTCTGATTTCTTCATATATCTCCCTTTTTTTCTTTTTCAATTTTCTCCCCATTTCTGCTATCAATGCTTTTCCGCTGATAGGGGTGCTTCCGTCAGATAGAGAACAGCAGCTAGAAATGGCAACACCATGTGTTCAATTGGAGTTCACAAGTGATTCTTGACATGGGACAACACCGTCTATCCGAATTGCGTCAATGCGTTCTAACCAACGTCTAAAACTATGCTACATAATGTTGATACTAATTAGATGATACGTTACTCGCAAAGAAAATTATTTCTCGAAGCACGGTAAAAACCGAACCCACCACCCATTAATAACGAGTCAAGTGTTCTTTCCCACTGAGTTACAGGCATCAAGCAAACGACCCTCTGCGAGAAAACGTCCCTCCGTAAGCAACCGCCCCTCTGCGAGCAAATGGGAAGCTCCGCTATGGACAAGTTCACGATGAATGGGACAGTGCTTGCACTGCTCCTTTAAACCAAAGCAACAAGTCAAAAAAGCAAACGTCCTATAGGCGAGACTAGTATTGATATTTATAAAGTCAAATAATTATCATCATAAACGATGACGTGGTAATGTCAACTAATAATTAGATGATAAATTACATTTAATATAGTATATTTAATACGCTAAACGTAGTTAGGGCTCATTTGGAAGAAGCCACTTTATCTTGAAGGGTAAATTATTATCATTCTTAAAAAGAGAAGTCTTCAATCGATGTATGTAAGGCTCCTAACGAAAGGGTAGCTGGCGCAATCCGACATTTTGTTGCCATCGTATCACGTGGTCGCTTTTACTGCTTTGTTAAAGTTTAGTGATTTACAAGTGTGTAATTTTTAATAGAACAGGGTGAAATGGGCGGTTGTGCCGCTGTGAATCGTTCAAATTACTCGAAGAATTAACACAGAATATTTAGACTTGAAACAGACCCTGCAAGAAGAAGAAAATAGATTATTAATTTTCCAATGATAAACGTTGTTATGAAACCGGAAGTGTACAAAAGAATGGCGGTCGAGGCGTCGGCCTAGACTTCTAGGGGCTCCGAGTGTACGTATGTGCCACCTATTACGTCCTATGGATAGAATAAAATATGGAGTATAAAGAAGAAAGTGATGCAAAAATTTAAAAACCTATTGCTACGTGAAGGGACTTACTTTTTGAATTTAACGTAATTTACGATAATATTTTTTGCTTTTCAAAATTAACGAACTCAGTGAGGATAATCGTGGGAGGAGTTCGTGTAATGGTCTGTGTTTAACAGTTCATTGCCCTCTTCGCTGATGTCATTAAAAAAGAGTCAAAATCGAATGATTAATCGAAATGAGAAAAAGACAAATTAGTTGAGTGAACTGATCAGGCAATCGATTTCACCTTACCGATCCGTCTTCCTCAGAATATATTACTTAAAAACTTGTCGAGCCTTCTAAAACAATTTAAAACTGATTGTACCTTAGACATAAGCTGAATTCCCATGCAGTAAAATTATATTGCAATTGAAAGTAAAATTATATTGCAACTGGAAGTAAAATTATATTGCAATTGAAAGTAAAATCATATTGCAATCGAAAGTAAAATTATGTTACAATTGAAAGTAAAATTATATTGCAATAATATATATTAATACACTACATATATTAATTGCAGTAAAATTATATTGAAAACTATATTCCCTTGCAGTAAAATTATATTTTCTAAACCTTAAAAGGTTTGTGTACTTAAAATATAAAGTACGAATGATTTTTTTATATACAAAAGGTTAAACATTTGTAAAATACAAATGAAAAAATTACCCAAGCTTTCGGATGCGTCAGCAGCTATCTATCACTAGTAATATAGCTATACTATAGGGGAAAGATGCCGAATATCGGATACGTTTTGTAAAAATGAAATAAAAAATTACTACTTGAAAAATTTTCAAGTGAACTGTTTTAAAAGGTTCTGAGTAATGTTTACTTAGATATCGTTTACATTTAGATGCAATAAAATAACAATAAAAATAAAATTAAAAATTAACCAAAAACTACAATTTCTATATTTTTAAAAAAGGTTGCTCAATATGGGATAGTATAGGTTCCTAACACTGGATAGGGATTAACATAGGAATCATGAATTGCACTGTAATTACATATTATATCAAAGAATGTTACATGGAACATAACAAATTAACTGTATAGAGCAATTTATGTTGCAAGTTCATTAATTGCAAAAATCACATACAAAAGTTTTCCAGCTTTTGTTTCGTCACTTCCGGTACAGAACTCGTTAGCCCATCTAACGCACTTCATACATCTTATCTATCGCCCACCTGCTTTGTCCAATTTATAGGATTGAGAACAAAACGCACTCCTCATTATCATTGTCTTCATCATCGGTTGATAACAAAGATAGTGCTAATTCTTCTGAGGATGAATCTTCATCTCTGAATGTAGATGAAGGCTTGCCCTCAGTTTCTGACTTGCGTTTTCGATTTGTAGGAAAAAGTTTCCTGCCACAAGATGGTGGTTGTAAGTGTACATCTGTTCTGGGGTTAACTCTTTAGGCCTACTCCTTTTGTTGCTTTATCTACTTTATCTTCGTTAAAACCTTTGGCTCGAGCTAATGACGTCGACGAGGTGTGCGTACGCTGTGAAATTTCTGGGTTCCGCTTGCGAAAAATGGCGAAGCCACATTTTACCAGCAATGCATTTTGAAAGAGCAAAGAGGTGAGAAATATTATTATTCACAGCTAATTGGAATGCGAGCTGTTTAACATCACGCCATAAAATCTCTCATCCATAGTTTTACAATATTGAACTAATTGCTTTTCAAGATTTTCTCCTAACGCACATTTTCTTCCAAGTCTTAGTACGTATGAGTATCTCGGTATCTTTGCATTTATTCACACAATTCTCCAAAGTAGCTTTGTAGACTTCAGCTGCCTTTAGAAACCCCATTTTTTTCTCTTTAACGGCAGCTACAGCTTCTTCCATGGAACCCGGGTCCTATTTTTTCCTTTTCTTCATTTCTGATATCTGTAATATTAAAAAAATAATATCATAATATCGGATATCCTATATTAAGGACCGCCTCACTATCGATATTTCACAACCCGACTGTTCAGCAATAACCTAATTATAACCTCAAAAGTAAACATCAAAAGCTCTGCTTATATTATATTTTTATACTGCTATTCTTAGCCTATATTATGATAACAATAATAGTACATTTGTAATAACTTTCTGGGAGAAGCGATCCGTTCAATTGAAGTCTGCAAAATATTTAAAATCTCAAAAAACACAAATTCCTTCACCATAAAAACAAGCGTCCTCTAACAACGCTACAGATTGAATGGAGTAATCGATGACAACTAAAGAAGTAATTACGCAACAATCAGCCAAGTTGCAACACCTATCAATGAAGTTATCGACGTATCCGAAATTAGGAACCTATCCCATATTCAGCAACTCCCCCTACTACTTTCGTGTTCGCAGAAACAAAAATTATACACATTTTTGAGTGCAGTTATTTTATAAAATGTTATAACAACAACGTTATTAAAACATTTATTTGTGTTAATGTGTGAATTGTTTGTTTGTGGTTTTACGGCTCAAGGACTACAATGGTCATGCTGCGCCGGGACCTACTGTTTTCCGAGGAATCCGAACCTCTTAAGGCCTGGAGAATCAAACCGAGGACTACAGAGAGCAGTGGTGTGCTAATTGTATATATATATTTGAAAAAGTATTCATATGCTCATTTCAAAATCAAATTAGATTTTTATATACAGTGTGTTTTAACTTTATTGGGATTCATTGGAAGGATTCCAAATCACCAGATATCGCTTTTATTCTTGAATCCGAACCAGTAATGAGTTTCGGTAACCGTGTGTTACCATCGTCAGAACGACCAACTGATTCGGGTCACGACCCCATGCGATGCTAAATAGCACTGCCCAAAATGGCGGTTACAGCTACAGTTATAATTCCAGTATTTCACCGCTTATGTAGTTCTAATAACGTTGTAACTGCCATTCGGTCCAATTCTATATGGCGTCGAGTGTGAACTGCGTCAGTTGTCGTTCTGATGGTGGTAGCACATAGCTACCGAAATAACTGTAAGCGATTAAATAAACCTGTTTAAACGCCGTTAATTTTTTATTAACTTGGTGATTACATTCTTCACCCGAGCAATGTTATTCCCGTGAATGTTGTTCAAACTCTATTTTAAACATTATTAACAGAGGCGGGTTAAGGAACAGGCGACCCGGGGCCCCGTTTGGATGGGGGAGCCAAACTGAAGCCAAGTTTAAATTTTTTTAATGGACCCAATAGTAGAAAATCTGTTTAAAAAGAGACAAGTTTGGAGAAATTTTTAGAGACATCTTTAGAGAAATTTTTAGAGACATCTTTAGAGAAGTTTTTAGAAACAGCTTCAGAGAAATTTTTTCAGAGACTTTTGGCCACTTTTTATAGGGTATTTGGTTCACTATATTATATGAAAACCTGTTTCGCCGGGGTGGCGCCAAAAAGCAATCTGTGTCAGGCCGCCCGGGTTCAAAATCAACCTCGAGCCGCCTCTGATTATTAATAATTATTATTGGTTTCTGATTATATAATTACCATATTTATATGGTTATAATATAAATTGCTATTAAATTTTTTAAATGTATTGTGCAGTTTCAAATTATTTCTATCACAAATAATACCTCCGTTTGCATATTTATTTTGTTTTTCTGCTTATTAGCTGATTTTGAAGCATTGCAATGCTGCTCTATTGCAAGACCGTAGCCAGGATTTAATTTCAAGGGGGGGTTCAAAAATTTTTACAGCATGTATCGATACAATCACAGCATGCAAGGCCGTAGCCAAATCCCATTAAAAATTTAGTTCGGGGGGGATGTCCCTAAGATCCCCCCCCCTGTGAATACGGACATACTCAATTATGTTTGTGTTTGCTTGCTAAAATTCCATCAATCTCATCATAAATCAGAATAGACATGAAAGATACTACTCGTCAAAATCATCAAAAGAAAATGTCAATTAGGATTTTCTAGGTTTAATGATATTTATATAGATTAGCATTTGATATAGTAAAGCCTCTCTTTCCGAAAAACTCCATATCTTGAAACTTACATACTCCCCTGCATTTTCATATAATAATTATAATCTATGTGTCAGTTTCATTCTATGTATTATGTTCTATGTAATAACTGTAGTAAATGTATTAACTGTGTACTATATATTAATTGCATGCATTTTGTGTAGGAATCTCCCATCTCGTGAATTTTTTTCTCAATTTTGCGAGATTTGAGATAGACAGGTTATCATTTAATAGGTATCAGTGATTCTACACTATTCCAATAGGTGATTCTATTACACAAATCTGTCACCAATAAAAAATGATCCTGTAAAAACACTATCTACAAAAAATCGTCCTGTAAAAACACTGTCCACAAAACATGATCCTGTTACAAATCTGTCCACGATAAATGATCATTTTGCATATATTTCCCCAATAGATGATCCCGCTAGAGATTTTTACCCAATAGATGATCCCGCTAGAGATTTTTACCCAGTAGATGATCCTGTTAGAGATCTTTACCCAATAGATGATCCGGTTAGAGATCTTTACCCAGTAGATAATCCTGTTAGAGATCTTTACCCAATAGATGATCCTGTTAGAGATCTTTACCTAATAGACGATCTTGTTAGAGATCTTTACCCTATAAATTATCCTGTTAGAGATCTTTACCCAATAGATGATCCTGTTAGAGATCTTTACTCAATAGATGATCCTGTTTGAGATCTTTACCCTATAGATTATCCTGGTAGAAATATGTCTGTGTGTTTTTTCCAGTAAATTATCCTCTTAGAAATTTGCCACGGAATGATCATCTTTTAAATTTGCGATAAAATGATCCTATTACAGGTATGCTCCTAACAGTTGATCTTGTTAGAAAACTGTCCCCCCAATAGATAAACCTGTTAGAATTATTTTCCCAAAAGATGGCTCTGTTGGTAAATTATCTTTAATAAACTATCCTATTATAAATCTATCCTTAGTAAAGTAGTCTCTCATAAATGTAATTCCAATAACGGTGATTCTATTAGAAATCTATCCCTAGTAAAGGATTATCTTATGAATATAATTTCAATAATCATGATTCTATTAGAAATCTGTGTCCCCAATAGATAAACCTCTTAGAAAATTGTTCCAAATAAACGATACTTTTATAAATTTATGTATGTGTACGCTGTTTACAATAAATGATCATTTTAAAAATCTGCCACAAGATGATCCTGTTAAAATTCTACTACAAGATGATCCTGTTAAAATTCTACTACAAGATGACCTTAGAAATCTGCAACGTTTATTCTGTTAAAAATTTGTCCCTGCTATATAGTCCTGTTAGAAATCTGTCCCTACTAGATAACTCTGTTAAAAATCTGTCCCCTAACAAATGATCGTGTTAGCAATCTATTCCTAATAGAGATGATCGTGTTAGCAATCTATTCCTAATAGAGATGATCCTGTTAAAAATCTGTTCCTAACAGTTGATCGTGTTAGCAGTCTATTTCTAATAGATAATTCTGCTAGAAAACTGTCTTTAATGCAAAATACTGTGAGAAATCTGTCCCTAAGAGACGATTGTGTTAGAAACTTATTCCTAATAGACGATCCTGTTAGAAATATGTCACTAACAGATGATCCTGTTAGCAATCTATTCCTGACAGATGACTCTGTTAGAAATGTGTCCCTAATGCACAATACTGTGAGAAATTTATCCCTAAGAGATGATCGTGGTAGAAATTTATTCGTAATGGATGATCCCATTAGAAATATGTCCCTAAAAGATGATCGTATTAGCAATATATTTCTAATAGATGATCCTGTTAGAAATATGTCCCTAACGGATGATCGTGTTAGCAATCCATTTCTAATAGATGATTCTGTTAGCAATCTGTCCTTAATAGATAATCCCCTTTAAAATCTGTCCTTAATAGGTAATCCTGTTTGAAGGCTGTCCTAAATAGATAATCGAAAACCCTTTGAATGATGTTACATTTTCCAAAAGGGTTTGGTCAGTTTTATTGCCGATCGGTGTATATGAAAACGTGTAATGACATAATGCTCCGTAGTCTTTCTGGTCTTCGTTTACTAGAATAATAATCCTTTATCATTTGAGCAATGGCAGATGACAATCATTTTTAAGATTAATGCATCATAATGTAAAATGTGTCTAAGGCATTATAACCTGTTTGAGTAGCTACATTTCTTTCTTATTTCTTTAGGTTCTTATAGAACCTATTTATTTTCCACTCGGCTTAACTTACTCTCTTGATTCTTAGTTGATGAATATCTGAATCATACAATCTCTTCTCATCTTCTGTTTTCCAAGTCCACGTCTCGATTTCGTAAAGAATCATTTGGTATATTTATGTTATAGTATTTAGTACCAAAAGGTACTAGATCAGGTATAAGTATTTATTATGCCACTTCTGGAATCTAAGTATATCTTTTCTTTATGTCAATGTCCTTTGGTTTCTTTTGTTCTTCCTTATTGCTGTCCCGATTTCATTATGACATCTCGTATTCTTCATGTTATATTATCGTGGGTAGCAAATCCATTTAACTTGGCTTATTATTTGACAATTAATTGTAAATATAACTTTCTTAATTTGCTTCGAGGTTATTACGATTTTTATCTTTTTTATGTTTCGCAATTTTTATGTTTCTTCATGTCTTATGTTTGGGCTGTCATGTTAACATTTTGATCTCAATTCATAGCCGTTTCCGTGTCCTCGATGTAATAGTTTGACATCAATGTTAATTCATAATTTCTGGATACCCAATACATTTTCTCTTTAATTTACATATGTCATGCATCGATATAGATCATTTTGTCTTAGCACAAGATGTCGACTTCCGCCTCACAAGCCTATGAAGAAAATCCTCGGTAAGTTTAGGTATTTGCGAATGTATCAACTTGGACTGCTGTTACGTTAAACAGCAAGTCTAAGCTGACATAGCATGCGAGTGTTTGTCTTGAAATTTAAAAAATAAATAATTGACTGTATATTTTTTCCAGCATATATAGCAGTTTATCTAATATATTCTTGATATGCTGTTTCAAAGTAACATGTTTATTCAATATTTCAAGCGTCACTGTCAAAATACATATGTAAAAGTAAAACACCCATATTCTATAGCAGTGTCCGTTTTGTTATTAAGTATTATACGGTTCAGCTGTGTTTTAATTGAATGTAATATTAGGAAAACACTTATTTCATAGGATAAAAACGATTACACTCATTACATGGAATGGAAAACACTCATTATTTCGATTTGAAAATACTTTATGTATCGATTAAAAAATGCTTAGTGTATAGATTGAAAGACACTTATTATGTATATAGGAAAACTCTCACTATATGAATTGGAAAATGCTCTTTATATAGATTTGAAAACACTTTATGTATAGATTGAAAGACACTTATTATGTATATAGGAAAACGCTCATTATATAAATTGGAAAATGCTCTTTATATAGATTTTAAAAC
>QLNU02014802.1:71259486-71269607 GCA_006491805.2 Dysdera silvatica | reverse complement strand
AAAGGTCTTCATATCAGTCATCGTAAAATGATAAAAAGTTATGGGATGGCAATTCGGTATTTTAGCAACTGCTTTGCGCATGCGCGAGGAAAACTACGAAAAGGCAGTCTCTGGTAGTAGTTTCGTTTGCTTCATATTCGCATTTTTGATGATAAGCTTCTGCCTGAGTTCGTATTATAGTTTAGACAAGCGTTAAGCCATGAATTCTGTTCAGAATGTACTCGTGGACAAGTGAAAATCCTTCAATATTCACAGCATTAGGATTATCATGTTGCTAATTACAACGAGTCAATCGGCTGATGAATCAGGTTGGAATTTAGGTGAAGAGGTTGCGCAGAGTGTTATTCGAAACGGAATGAAAATTTAACAGAACCTCGGAGTCAGAGTCACGAAGTCTAAACGCACATAACTGAACTTGAGCTTTATTGATGGGAGCCCCTAATTTTAGACACTACGTTGCCAGATGAGGCATACTCATTCACTCTCAAACGCACAGACTATGTTATTGACAGCGCAAGCTTTGGAAAAGTTGTCCACTGCCGTGGAGTTGCTTTCCCAATAGTACTGACTATACTTTTGATGGACATTCCCTCCATGCTTCCACGAATGGAGAAATAAATTGTTTGTACAACTTTTAAAAAGGCAGGAAAAGGAAAAATTTATAAATTATAGACTGGAATTTGACTGTCGATTTTTAGGTTGCTAGATTGGCGCTTTATCCAACTGACTTATTTGAGCGACCGTACAGTTAAGGGGGCCAAAAATTCGATTTTGGGGTTTTTTTTATGGAAGAAGAAACATTTCTGAAGATTTTGGTACTAAATTTGTTAAGATATTTCCATTTTTTACGAAGATATGAATTTCTTGCGCGTTACTTAAATGTTCTATTAAAAGAGGCGTTTTAGATGGCGACAATCATCGAATTAAAACAGAGAAACGAAGTGCTATGTCCGGAAGTTCGCGAAACGAAGCGCGTCCAGTTCAGCAGAAACGAAGTGTCGTAGCGTCCTCCAGTTCACAGAAACGAAGTGCTACGTCCAGTTTAGAGGCACGGAGGACAAAACGAAAGACAAGTAAAAGCTGATAACGAGGCACTTAAAGACTAGGAAGGTACATCATTTGCTGCTGATGTGTTTTGAATAAAGGAAAACATTTTTAATTAAAAAAATCTATAATTAAAACTTTAAACGTTTTTTTCTGAAAACGCAATTTTGGGACTTGCGCGCAACATAAAGAAAGAACTACTTGTTCAATTAGTATAAAATTTTTCACAAATGTTATATATGGATCCAACTGCATATTCGGAACTAAAAACATCCACATCTGAGAATTATTTATGGAAAAAAAAGTTTTTTTATGTGTCAAAATTATGATACGCTCAAATTGTGAAGAACATTTACGATTCAAAATATTTCTATTTAATATTTTTTAAAGATCCTAGAACAAAACAAATCTATGTATATAACTATTATTTTGCTATAGAAATTTATTAGTTTTGGCAAAAAACTTTTAACTTTTTAACCAATTTAGATATTATATATAATAATATATTCATAAAGCCAGAAGTTCATATAATATTAGAATATAATTTCTTTTGCCAAGATCAGTTGTAAGTGTTCTACAGAGGTTTGAATTTCCCTTCAAAATAGTCAATTTTTTCTTGCTTAACAATTGTAAAACCCCTTAAGTGTTTTTTTCCCGTATAGAAAAAGGATAAATTTTATTATATATGTTTTTTTCTAAAACTGAAACGTTGTTATGGTCTGTGCATGTGTTACATTACTATAGAAACGAGTTCATGATGTTTTGGATCTATTATGGTGCAGTGGTAAAGCACTCGCTTAGCGTGCTGTTATCCCGGGTTCGACTCTCAGTTGTATCAATAAAAAGAGTGCTTACTTTACGTAACTGCTTAACTGCTCACCGCTCTATTTCTCCGGAGTCCGGTTCTCTAAGACTAAGAGGTTTGAATTTCTGGGAAAACTGTAGTGCTCGACTGAGTATGATGCTTGCGCAGTAAAACTCAAACAGGGGAACCAAACATGACGTTTCTTGGTATCACCAATTACTGAAAATAATAATAATTATTATTATTATTAATAATCTGCGATGTGCAAGAAGATTGCGCAATCTGATTACGAGGAACCGCATGATAGTAGTAATAATATTATGCAGAAATTTAATAGGAAGGGTGGCCGCCGGAGACGGCGCTGTAATCCCAGACAGGTTTTACGTCGTCAACTTGACAACCAATTGGCGAAGGAGGGAGATTATCGATTTGTACTGACGTAGAGGGACGCACCACACGCACTGGTGTCGTCATTTAACGTCAACCGAGAACCATCCATGATCAATCCACTCTGGAGAGTTATTGAAATAGGTGGACGGCAGGGAACGGGCACGAACCGGCCCTGCAACCAGTACGCACCAAACACCATCCATCCCATCCAGGACCTCTGGTCGGTGTCCATTTGCGGGCTATGAAAGCTTTCCAAAGGCGATCAACGCCATGCACGGACGGAGACTGTGGCTTAACAGCCCACAACAGAACAAAAGACGTCTGCACGACCCCCAGAGACAAAGACCTGTCCAAGAAGGAAGGACGGAGTCCGGACCCAGAATAGTGGGCACAAACATCAATCCGGCGGCCTAGTCAATGTCCCATAGGAAAGGCATGATAAGCTGGTAAAAATTATACGCTGGCGTACACCAAAGCAACATCAGTTAACCACAAATAAGTACTGGTGGTACAATAATCCAGAAAGGGTTAGTGAAAATGAAAGAAGTTTGTGGGATTATCAAATCCAGTGCCATAAACTTCCACATAACACTCGGAGCATTACGTTTATAGAAAAAAAAAAAAAAGGCTGGTTGATCGACATTGCAGTGCCTGCTGACAGACGGATGGATGAAACAGAGATTGAAAAAGAGATCGAAAGAAAACCATGAGATACAAGGATTTACAAATAGAGGTAGAGAAACTCTGGAGGAGGATGGTTACAGTTGTTTCGGTTGTAATGGGCGCATTTGGTATCATTACCAAAATTCCAGAACACCACCTCCACACTTTGAATATCAACAATAAATTCTGCCGCCAAATCTAAAAAAAAAGCAACATTTTTGGGGCCCATAGGCGTAATTTAAAACTCAGTTTTGAGGCTTTTGCTTAATCTTAGATTTCTGCTCTCCCAGTTTAAAACCCACATAATTATGCCCATGCAGGTATCTCTAGTTATTTAAGATCTTCGGAAAGGACTCGATGACACAAACGGATGAATCCAGCCAAATACAACATGGACGATGCATTTACATAATAATAATAAGGCACCGCAGAAAAGATGGTAAAGAATGCTAAAATGTTGTGTGGTCTCCGAATCCAATGTGATATGCGCCTTCCACACAATACAACAGACATTACTGTGATGGAAAAAAAAAATTCATCCGACTGCTGGACGTTATAGTATCTGGTGACAGATGAATAGTAGCCTAGATGGAAAAGAGACTGGTAAGATTACGAAATGCAAAGATTTTCAAAAAGAGGAGGAAAAAACACTTGGCATGAAGACTACTGTCGTGTTCTACTTATGGTGGGTGCATTGGGTGTAATTCTCCAAAATCTGAGACACAACCTCAACGAACTGAAAATATACAATAAGTATTGTCATCAGATTCAAAAAGCTATACCTTAGGTGGCGGCTTCTTGAGGGGTTAGAGAAATTTCCCCTACCAAATCCATAAAAATGCGGTGGAAATCGGTTATAACGAGCGTCGATTATAACAACTAACCGCTTGTAACCACGGAATTTTTACATTTCCCTTTCTGTTCCTATTTTATTATTTTTTAAGTTCCTCGTTAAATCCAAAGCTCCAAAAAAGACTTGCTTGCTAAAAGCGATTAAATTTTATTGCGATTAATCGTTATACCAAACAAAAAACATCGTTTCCTCGCTATACACGGAAATATATCCGGAAACTCGTTAAATGCGAGCTCGCTGTAAGTGGGGCTACTGGATTTTACATCCCCAACCCAAAATCCGTCCCTGGATCTGCTTCTACATACTTTTGGGTGCAGCTCTAATTATACGTAAATGTCTTAATTATCTGAGGACCTTTGGAGAGCACTTTATAATTAAAAGGAAGAACCAGCCAAAATATAACACGAACTGTGAATTTGAATAATAACATCGGCGCTGGTATCACTACGCCAATAAACGTTGATTAATATTGTTGTTTAATTTAATCTGCGTAGTGTTCGATTTATATAAATATTACTATAATTTTGGATAATTAATTTGATAAAACCACCAAATACAAAGATCTCCAAATTGAAATTGAATGGATATAAAAGAAGCAACTGTCATCCCATGGTAATAGAGACATTGGATGAAACCCCATAAAATCTTGGAAATCATTTGAACACAGAGAAATTCATAAAATTACAATACACCAACTCCAAACGGCCATCTTAATGCCAACATCTTACGAAAATATCTTTGATATCTCAATTGGAAAGCTTTTACCTTTGTATATCTCAATTGGAAAGCCTTTACCTTTGTATATCTCAATTCATAGCCTTTATCTTTGATATTTCAATTAGAATATCTGTATTGGAAAGAGCACTACATTAAGGGATATACTCAACCATCAAGTTCAAGATGGACTGCGCAGTTGTGTAATAACAATAATATTTACAACACTAGTGGTAATAATATATAGAGGTAAAGGTGGTATTATGGGCCATTCATATATATTATAAGCCTCTCAATATCTTTTAATATAGCGATCTGAAGTTGGCGGTAACGACTTGAATTACTAATTTAGTAACGTCTTTTTTCACCAGAGCGTTTGCGTTCAGTTATACCTAATAGTTTGCAAGTGAATCTGTTTTTGTTTTCTCGTTCTGAAAAACTTCGAAAGGTAAGAGTTTTGTTTTTGTTTGAGAGTTATTATTTTTTCAAATTCATCCTGGTGCATTAGTGCATTGGATAAAGCATGTTTAAAAGATTGTTTTTGTGCAATTTTGCAAGTGACATAGATTAGTTATATTTGTTCAAATTACAATATGGCGAGGGTTGTAAAATGAGCCCCTCCAAACTTTAAGGGGCTCATATTATATACACTACAGGAGTGGTTTCAATTTTTTGATTCAGATACCACGAAAAATTCTAGGCAGAAAGTTCTGGGTGAATAAAATGTTTTTGTTTAAATAAATTTGTTATACAGGTTTCTAAACCAATTATTTCATTTATTTTTCCTAGGGGCTCATATTACCACCACGAAGCTTTTTCTCACAAAATCACTTGATTTGATTTTAATTTTTTTTCATACCCTTAAATTTATTCAAAATGTTTTATGTTTTAACAGAAGCCTTATGAATAGTGGTAGTTAAATTTATCGTAAAAATTTGCACAAAAAACTTTTAAATAAATTTTTAAAAAATTAAAAACCAAATGGGAGCTTATAATACCACCTTCTCCTAAACATATATCATTTTATAGAAATCACATTTTATTTTTAATGCGTGCAATTTGTTATAAAATATTTCTATTTCCAAATGATGGGAACAATTTACTAACTATTCATTTATGTTCTATGTTAAAATATTTAATTGATTAAAAATTACTTATAATCGATTAAACTTATTTAATTATTTTATTTACCTTTTTATATTTTTAACATTAATTTGTGTTTAGAACTGTCTGGGAGGAGAGCAGAGCTTGTGCTCTAATGGACTATAATAAAATAGTAAAATATCTGTGAAAAATTATATATAATAATATTATGATTTTATATATATATATATAATTTAATAATTTTAGTTATTTTACAAATTTTTATATATATATAAAAGTAATGAGAAGGTGATTTAATAAGACGAAAAAAGCAGGGTCCAATTCATATTTCTGCACAAAAAATATTTCTTTCAGCAAGCATTACATATTTTTTTATATCTGTTCGCGATTTTCAGAAACCGACAACTTTTCTGTTTCAAAGCATCTTTCATGTTCTGCAGATACTTTTTCCGGTTTCCGACTTCAAATCGAAACAGGAGATTTCACAGAATCAATTTCACACTTGCAAGCGGCGAATGTAAATAAATAACAGGGAAAAAACTGGAAAACTCGGGCTCGTTCCTCAAATTTTCACAATTTATCTCTTCTAAATATACACTTGGGCCGGTCCCGAGCTTGTGTTATTGATAAATGGCCGCTCCGGTACTATTAGTGATCCGGTAGGATAATTGCTGGAACAGCTCCGCCAAGTGTTTATTTCCCACAAGATTACAACGGCGCCCTCCCTCCGTCTTCCATAATTTTAGGGTTGTGGGTTGTGGCTCCCTTGTTCCCTTACATCGTCTGCCGTGGCCTACCACGAAAACACAGAACTTTGCCCATTGCTGAATTATGATAATGGGGTGGTATATTCATCGGATTTGAGATTGTGGGGAGTTTGATTGAAAAATGAACGAAACTATCGCCAACTTCGGCATCTTTTATTTATGGCGATTCCAAAACATCGAATTGCATTCTCTTTGTGTGAAACAACGGATTTCTTCGAAGTGCTATTTGGATAATGTTCAAACAACCGTACAGTTTATTCATAAATGAGTTCAAAGGATTTTATGAGAGAACACGTTTCCCGATATATTTTTCTGTGTAATTTTAGGAATTGTTTGATTTAATTATTCGTAAAATCCTCCACCAGTCTTACAATTTACCAGTGAGTTCCTTGTGTAGGTAATTTTGACTATATAATGGAGGTGATTGAAGAAGAGGCTATGAACTAAAAATACAACGTTCATAAAAGCCCTAATATTTTAAGCGAATATATATTTTATTTTATTCGCTGATTTTGCAAGAAAGTGTTTCATTCGTTGATTTTACAAGAATTTTTCGTTAATTGATTTTACAAGAATTTTTCGATAATTGATTTTACAAGAAAATATTTATTCATTGCCTTTACAAGAAAAATTTTATTCATTGCTTTTACAAGAAAATTTGTTATTCATTGATTTTACAAGAAAAGTTGTCAATGGTTGTTTTCAAAACATATTATTGCTCATTATATTTGCAAAAAAAGTGATACCCTTCGTTATTATTAGAATAATTGTCATTTATTTCCTTTACAAGAAAAGCTGTTAGTTGTTGTTTTCAAAACATATTATTGCTCATTATATTTAACAACAACAAACAACAAACAATTTTTATTTATTTGTCACAATGGTTGTAGTAACTTCCCATTTCACTTAGAAAATACATATGCGTATACAATAACACTGCAATTCAAAAAATAAATAAATAAATAACTACGATCCATCGAGACGGGTTCCCAGTAAACAGGCTGAGGACCCTAACAATGTAATGGCGCAAAATCACCTCTTAGCAAATAATCTAATATTTTTTTTTCTAAATAGATTAATATTATTTATGTCGTTAAGAGTGTTTGGTATTTTATTCCAACTCCTTAAGCCCGAATATTCAATTCCTTGTTATAAAATTCCGTTCTGATTTTTGGTAGTCTATATCTTTTCTTATGGAAGCTTGATTGTTTTTATAATCTGATGTTTATTTTCTTTTATTCTTTTGAACATTATTTTTAGTATACTATAATCATATATCTTATCTATTGGTAGAATACCATATTTACTAAATAGTGTAATTTGATTTAAACTTTTTTTTTTTCAATTATTTTTATAAATTTAATCTGTAGCGATTTAATTAGTCTGGTATTTTTCTTATTTAGATTTTCCCAAATGCTATTACAATAGGTCAAGTGACTGTATATAAATGGATAATATAAACCCAGTAATATATCTCCGGGGACTGTTCGCGACAATTTTCTCAAAATCCCTATTCCCAAACTCACCTCCTTTTCTACTCTTTCTGTCTGCCTATTCCAATTCAAGTCCTTTGCCAATACCACCCCCAAAAAATCAATTTCCTTAATAATTTCAATTTCTTTCTCATTTAAATAAATTTTTCTGAATCTTCTATTCCATAAATTTTCTTATTTTTTGTACTAAAAATTAATATTTTTGTTTTAGATTCATTTATTTTCATTTTGTTTATTTTAAACCAAAGTTCAAATTTTTTTATTACTTCATGACCAGTTCTAGTTAACTCATATTTGTCTTTACCCTGAATAAACACACTTGTATCATCTGCATATAATGTTAAATAGCCATTGTTAGATATTTGCGCTATATCATTTATATACAATAAAAACAGGAGGGGACCAAGAATGAACCCCTGGGGAACAACATATTTATTTTTAAGTGAAACATATATTATATAATTAATATGTACTATTTGCTGCCTTTCTTGAAGATAGGCATTTAGAATATTGTTAATTTTTCCTCTCATACCATAATGTGATAATTTGTCTAATAATATGTTCCTATTAATTACGTCAAACCCCTTGCTTAAATCGAAAAAAATCCCCATACTAATAAAGCCATTTTCAAGAGATTTTTTGTATTTTTGTTATTATATTTATCAAGGCAGTTTATGTGGATCTGCCTTTCAAGAAACCGTGTTGGCTTCTATCCAAAATTCTAAATCTATTTGTGAAATCAATTAATCTGTTATATAATAAACGCTCAAATATTTTAGCGAATACTGATAAAATTGAGATGGGTCTGTAATTTGTTTTAATATTCTTGTCACCTTTTTTATAAATTGGAACAATTTTTGTAATTTTCATTTCATCTGGTATCTTTTCCTGTTCAATAATCTCATTATAAATTATCAATAATGGTTTAAGGAAAATTTCCGCATTTTCTTTGACTAGTTTTGGTTTTATTTCATCTACACCTGCTTCCTTATTTATGTTTAAAGCTTGTAAAATTTTCAATAATTCTGATTCATTTATTTCTCTGACATACATGGTCTGGTTATTTTCTCTTTTTAAATAATGTCTGTAATCAAGTTCGTTAGTTTTATTTTTATCTAATTTAGTATCTATTTCAGTATCAAAAATATGCACATAATATTCATTCGATAAATTCGCCATTTGACGATCGTCCGTTATTAGGATACCCTCATTCATTAGTCCTTCTAAATTTTCTTTTCTTGCCTTTGATTTTCCTATTAATTTATTTAATATTTTTCATTTATTCTTAGCATCTATATCCCTATAACAGTTTTTGCAGTATTCCTGTTTCCTTGTTAGTATTAACTTATTCATTTTGCTTCTCGTTTCTCTATATTTACTCAAATAAACAAGTTTCTTCCTTCCAACAAATCTGGAATATAACCTGCTGCTTCTTTTTATTTCGTTTAACATTTTTTTTTGTGTCCAACCCTTATTGTAACATTTTTCTTTAATTTCTATCCATGGAAATATTTCATTTATTATTTTCTGTATCAATGTTATAAAAATGTAATATTTCTTTTTATCTTTATTAAATTCTTCTCCCCAATTAATTTTAATTTGTTTTTAAATTCGCTCATGTTTCTTGTGCATTAATTTCTAATTCTTATCTTTTTTCATACTTCCTTTCTCTCTTCCCTCTCAAAGTCAACTATTATCATTTTGTGATCACTTAATTGATAGTCATTAACTTCAATAACCACCTCATTAGTATTTGTGAAGCATAAGTCGATTAAAGTTGAAGACTGTGATGCAATACGAGTGTTTTCTTTTACTAAATTTTTCAAACCCATTGATTTCATGTTATTTATTAATGATTTCACATGCTACTCTCTTTTTCTATTTTGGTATTGCTGTTTTTTTTATCCTTAGTAAAGCTTTCAATGTAATAAAGAAATATTATTGAGCAAATTAAAGGTAGATGAATTAAGAATAAAAATTAATGACTCAATTAGAAATATGAAAATTGACTAATTCAAAACAAAAGGGAACATTTACAAAACATAAGTGGATCTGGCAAACTTCTTTCCTTTATAGTACAGTTGAATCCCACTATAGCGAACCTCAGGGGAACGAACATTTGGTTCGCTGTATCCAGGGGATCGTTATATCCGATTCTATAAAAAAAAATCCATGATTTCTCGAAATATCGCAAAAAAAAACGATTATCATTGTTGCACCTCCCAAAAGACATAAATAAAAATTCTACTTAAAAACAAATCATATTAGGTGTTAGTTGCAATTATTCT
>QLNU02014802.1:71228356-71243689 GCA_006491805.2 Dysdera silvatica | reverse complement strand
TATATATATATATATGGCCTGCAAAAGGGTTGCTGGTATCTAACTGGAAGGAGACCCACACGCTGAACGTATGTGACGATGTGTGGAACCGGCCAGGCCAGTAACCTAGTGTCCTACCCCGCCTTCAAGTGGTGCAGGCTGAGCTTTCTATTTATGTGGCAAATTAATATTTGCTGCACGGATAGAAAGGCGGAAGGGGAGGGCTAATTCACCAACCCGTCTAGCCAGCGTGGTGAAATTATGGCTAATTCCTCCATTATGTTGACACACCAGAAACCATGGCCCCTAGTCTCCAGGTGCTGGAGTGCTCCTGATCAAGGCAGCGGTCAGTGTGGCATGAAAGCAGGGGGTGCTAAGAATCACTGGAATGGCCCAGGCTGCCGTTTGTTATTGACCTTGGCTACGTTTAATGGACGATCCCTTGCTTCTGAAGCAAAACTTCAGGAATTGGAAGAAGAACTTGACAAGATCAAATGGGACATTGTAGGACTCAGTGAAGTTAGAAGAAAAGGTGAAGAGTTGGTGGAACTTAAAAGTGGACATTTGTTTTATTATAGAGGAACGGAAACTGGAAGAACAAGTGGTGTTGGCTTCTTAATCAACAAAAGAATTAAAGACTGTCTTCTGGAAGTTGAAAGTACATCAGATCGAGCAGCGAGGCTCGTTGTTCAACTAACCCAGCGATACCAACTTCAAATAGTACAGGTATATGCACCAACATCAAGCCATACCGACGAAGAGGTTGAAGAATTTTATGAAGAAATCAAAGAGTTACACACCAAAGGGAAACAACATATCAAGCTCATCATGGGGGATTTCAATGCAAGAATTGGACAACAGGAACAAGGAGAGACATCGGTTGGTAAATACGGATATGGGGAAAGGAATGAACGTGGCGATCAACTCATCGAATTTGCAGAAGCTGAAAACCTTAGCATCATGAATTCATTTTTTAAGAAGAAACCGCAAAGAAAATGGACATGGAAACACCCAAATGGGGGAACTAGTGAAATTGACTATATCCTGGCAAACAAGAAATCAATTATTGAAGATTGCAGTGTACTGAACAGATTTAATACTGGAAGTGATCATCGAATGGTGAGATGTAAAGTGCACTTAAATACTAAATTAGAACGACAGAAGCTCATTAGGAAACAAGTAAGTAAGAGGGTGGATTTAAAGAAATTAAAAGAAAATACCGAGGCATTCAAGTTGGAATTAAAAAATCGCTTTTCTGCACTGGAAGGACTTATTGAAGAAGTTGACATCTCAGAAGCAAATGAAAACATTGTTAAGACAATAGTTGAAACTGCTGGGGAAATTGGTGGTGTAACCTGTAAAAAGCACAATAGCAAATTATCTGAGAAGACGAAACAGCTCATGAAAAGGCGAAGACTTATGAAGGTGGACAATCAAAATACCAGTCGCAAGATCGAGTATGTAGAACTTTGCAAAACTTTGCGCAAAAACATGAAAGAAGATATAAGAAAATTCAATTGTGAGTTAGTAAGGAAGGCCATTGAAAGCAACAAGAGCCTTAGGGTTGTTAAAGGGAGTTTGTCTATTGGGAAGAAACACATCATTGCATTAAAAGGAGAGGATGGCACTGTAACAAGAAATAGGGAAGAAATACTTAGAAGAGTTGAAGAATTCTACAGAAAGCTGTATGAGGGAAACAGTGGATTAAACGAAGACTCTGAGATAGTCGAAGGAACAGCTCCTAAAATCTTAAAAGAAGAAGTAGCATTTGCAATAAAAAGTATGAAGAAAGGAAGATCCCCTGGCGATGATGGCATTACATTAGATATCTTAAAAGAAGCTGGAGAACATGTAGAAGACATACTCGCAAAATTCTTTACCAAATGCCTCAACAGTGGTAACATACCAAACCAATGGGATTCTGCAACAGTAATTCTTTTGCATAAAAAAGGTGATAAAGAGGATTTAAAAAATTACCGACCAATTAGCTTGTTACCTGCTATTTATAAAATCTTCACAAAAGTGCTAACACATCGCCTGCAGAAAAAATTAGATGCAGCTCAACCAAGAGAACAAGCTGGATTTCGAAGTGGATTCAGTACAGTGGACCATATTCAAGTATTAAGAGAATTAATTGAAAGAACACATGAATATGAACTTCCATTGTGTGTGGCATTTATTGACTATGAGAAGGCCTTTGACTCTATTAAAACATCAGCAGTCATCAACTCTTTAAGATCAGCAGACATCGAGGATGTGTACATTGACATGGTGAAATGTGTGTATAAAAATGCAAGTGCAAAATTTCGGTTACATAAAGATACCAAAACTATCAAAATTGGTAAAGGTGTGAGGCAGGGAGATACCATTTCTCCAAAACTTTTTACTTCAGCTTTACAGATGATTTTTCAGCAGATAAATTGGAATAACAAGGGAATAAAAATAAATGGTGAATATTTAAATCATTTGCGGTTTGCTGATGACATTGTTATTTTTTCAACGAACCCATCAGAACTCCAAGACATGGTACAGGAGCTCTCAACTAGAAGTAAAGAAGTTGGACTCAAGATGAACCTACAAAAAACTAAAATCATGTTCAATAATTTCGTAGAGGAAACAAAAGTACAAGTTGACAACATTAATCTAGAAATTGCTGATTCATATATTTACCTTGGCCAGCTCATTTCAATGGTTGGTAACATTATGAAAGAACTCAACAGACGTATTAAACTTGGCTGGAGTGCATTTGGAAGAAACAGTTTTATCCTGAAGGGGAAATTGCCTTTGTGTCTAAAAAGAAAGGTCTTCAACCAGTGTGTATTGCCAGTCCTCTCTTATGGATCAGAGACATGGAGTCTAACAGTTGGAGCAATACGAAAGTTACAGACAACGCAAAGGAGCATGGAGAGGTGCATGCTTGGAATAACTAGGAGAGATCGAAAAAGGAACACTTGGGTGAGAGAGCAAACTAGAGTGGAGGACATCATTGTTAAAGTAAAAGGGCTGAAATGGCGATGGGCTGGGCATATTGCAAGAAGAGCTGATCAACGATGGACAACAGAAATTCTCAACTGGATTCTAAGAGACCACCAAAGACCTAGAAAACATCCTCCAACTAGGTGGGTGGATGAAATAAGAAAAGACGTTGGGGTGACGTGGAAAGGAATGGCCCAGGATAGACTTGTGTGGAAAGCATTTGGAGAGACCTTCATCCAGCAGTGGATAGATAATGGTTGAATATGATGATGATGATATATATGTGTGTGTATGTAAAATATTTAATAATGTTTATTTATATAAAAATATGCTAAATTTGAATGGACTAACTTTCTCCTTATGAATTTTCCAATAGGGCCATGCCGATCCCATGCCAAGACGTAAGAGCACCGTGGACAAAATTCTTCCTTTTCCATCCAATTCTACATCCATAAAATTTAAAATACAAACCTTGGTATATGCTAATATTACAGTATTTGTAATTGCAATAAACTAAAACAGTCATAAGAGGATCATCAAATTTGAGTTTGTAACGACATATGGTCTAAATTCTCCACCGCTCTTAGCAGTTATATTTTATACTCGCGAGTTCCTAGGTGCCTTGTGCCCCAGTTGCCCCTTCATCTTCTACAGTCCTGCTTAGTGCCCACAATTAATCGTTATTAATCGTTTATTAATCGTATCAACTAATCGTGGACAAACAAAAAGCCTATATGAAAATGAAATAGTTCCGCCTAAAAGTACAAAATAGCTGATGAACATTTTGAGGAGTTAAATACAATATTTCTGACAAAAATGCTTAGAAGACGTTAATATGCTTAGAAGACGTTAATATGCTTAGAAGACGTTAATAGATTAACCAACATAGTCGATAATTACCACTGAAATCATAGTATTTTTAGCCTATATTCCATTAAAATTCTCATCAAACCACTGGAAATTCTGCCTAAAACATGGATATGAAAGAGTAATATACAGCTGTACACAGTTCAGAGTATATGAAAAGAATGGTCATTAATTTTGACGAATATGTAATTATATCTACATTTAGAAAAGCAGGAGTACGTATAATTACCTTCAGGGCCATAACATATAAAATATACATATTTAAGAAAGACGTAACATATATATATATATATAATATATAAAAAATATATTAATTGATTGTATTTTCCCTATCTTTAGTTGACTGACTTAGCTTCACATGCAGGTACCATTCAAGGGCCCCCAGTATTTTCTTCCAGTTGGCACTCCTGGATTGTATTGTAAATAATGCGATAGATTTAAAACGAATTTGCGCATTGAATTTGTTATCTACAATACAAAACTTTCAAAAATATTACTTCATATTCCGTGCGTAATGCGCACTTAATTACGCACTCGAATTTAAGTAATTCGCTTGAATACAATGCTAAAAACTTCATCGGTGAAAAACGATCTCTCGAAACTTGCACTTTTTTAAAAGGCAGAAATTAATTCCAAAATATAACAATAATGAATTACTCTTCCAAGTAGTCTCTACACTAACGCTCAAAGTTAAATATGACCATTATATATTAAATATAATTATTATATTTACATTTTATATTAAACATGAAAAATACTGATGCCTCGTTTGATTGCTTTCGTTACGCAGATTCATATAATTCTGATTAATAATAATTTATAATATATAAATAACAATTTACAATAATAATAATTCTCAGAAAATAAGAGTAAAAATTGGACATAAATAATAACAGTTTACAATAAAGCTCTTGGTCTTCCTATTTAAATACACTGAATTGATATTCTGCATTGTTTACATCAAAAACTAAAGCTGATATTAGTGTCGTCTTCAATGTAAAAATTTCATTAAATATAGAGGAAATGTGACACAAAATTATTAATTTTATTAAAAGTGTTTTTAATATCTTAATAATTTTTATATTCTCGCTGCGATAGGTGCATCTCATGCATGCTTAATGTTTACATATGCGTTACTGCATACTTAATGTTTACATATGCCTTACTACATACTTAATGTTTACATATGCCTTACTGCAAACTTAATGTTTACATATGCCTTACTGCATACTTAATGTTTACATATGCCTTACTGCATACTTAATGTTTACATATGCCTTACTGCATACTTTATATTCACATTGGTTGAGCTTATTGAATACTTAACGTTTACACATTGGCAGAACTTACTTCTTAATGTATATCGGCTGAATTTACTGAATATACAGCTGAATATAGCGGAAGTTTAAAAACGAAAGAAAAGACATATCTAAAAATGCGTATATGCCTTGGTTCTAAACTTCATTTACAATACTCACAACTATATGAATTACACAGCAGAATGCCTCCATCAATAAATACCCTTGTATGATGAATTGTAGTTTTACTTTATATGTCTAGGTAACGGCATGAATTACAAAAAGAGTCTTGGATTTCGAAATATTTCCAAAGCAAGACCGTGACAACATGCTTTATTCTACACATACCATCTAAACCAACTGTAACTCATGTTTGTTTTGTGTTTTTATTTTTTACCCAAAGCTTTTCCTTTTTTTTCGCACAAATTTACTTTTATAATGTTATTCAGTAATTTCACGAAAACTCAGTGAAATAGCTTTGCTTATGGCAAACGTTTATACAAAACATATTTTGCAGTTTCTAATCTTCTCCAGAGTTTGTAAAAATGCCCTCGTATGTCTCAAGATGAAGATCTTATGCTCAACTTTAATTTCTGTCTCACACTCTTTCTTTTACGCTTTCATGTAATTATTATTTCTTGGAACTTTATATGTTATAATTCCCTTAATGTTATGTAATTGCCTTATCATGTTTAGTAGCACAATATTGCAAAATTTCACCTTATATATTTAAAGGGGTTTGCTTTTATAATCCGTCATGGGCAACATATATATATATATATATATATTGTACATACACGTATATATAAATGATACGTGTTTGTTTATATGCATTTATATCGTCGCTGACTCAAGACGGCTTACAACTGAATACTTTAATTAATTGGTAGTTATATTTTAAAGTGTTTTAAATATTAATGAGCTACTTATCGAATTTCAGTGTCACTTTCTAAACTTGATTTTACTTAATAGTACTAAAGAAGAAATCGAGCAGTTAATGCTGCATTTCTCGGATAATGTCATGGTTTGCAAACAGAATGAAGATCCTTCCTTTAGAAAGTAAAAATAGAACGATAAGACAAGATCATTTTTAATAAGCTATACAATAAAAAATGATTTCTACCCTAGTTAATATTAATAGTTATGGTAAAACGAAAGTTGTGCTTTTAACCATATTAATGTGTGGGATCACGAAGTAATGAAAGAGAGAGAGAGAGAGAGAGAGAGAGAGAGAAATTGGGTATGACAGAAGTTGAGAAGGGCGGCTTCAGAGGGTAACTCTTTAATCTCAGCATGAAGTAATGAAAAATTATCGAATTAAATAGAAAGCAGGGCACTTTTTTTCAGGTTGGTGGTTTGAAAGGAAACTTTCATGAGTCTTTATACGCCAAAATTCAGTTCATTAGATAACGGCGAAACCATAAACAGAACGCATGTGCAGATTAAATAAAGGATAAAAGAAATTTTATGTATGCATATCATTTCTTTTCCATCATTGTTTATCATCTATTAATCAGATTACAGGCGCAAGAACGCACTTACACCTCTTCGAACATGGAATATGTATCAGATTCGACAGATAGAGCTGTAATCCAACCACCTTAATCTCCAAGACAACGTATCTCACAATTGAACCCTTGACACCAAAGGGGCGAAAACGTCGTGTAAATTATAAGAGGAATGTGTTACTAATTTTTCATGAAAATTCGCGCGATTGACAAAATCTCTTACCTGTAATAAGGATGGTAACCTTGCGGAGGAACATGCAAGTCCATGGGTAAAGTGCTATAACTATCCGCTTGCATTCCGACAGCTGATAGGTGCGGATCAGCGGGATAGCAACACTGGCAAATTGCTGTGGTTGCAGTGGACGGGTGATGCTGGTGTGAATGATGGTGCCCAACGAACACCGGAGAGCTTTGATGGTGGTGGTGAGTTTCTGCCGAATGTGGCCTAAACACACCACCACCTCCATCACCTCTTTGTGATTGCAACTGTCGGGCCAAGCCGGGATCCGTCGCCGCCACGGTTGAAGACAAAATCTTCTCAAGGTTCAACAACAACTGCTTTCAGCGTTAAAGACAATCTTCCAGCTCCAAGAAGTCTCCAATGATTTCCGTATTTTGGAGGATGGTTGTTGTGCCTTTGTCGTTTAAATCGCATGCGATCATGGGCGCGTTGGTGTCGTTCGTTATACAGCAGATAGTTCGTTTAACAGCAGCGAAACGACGATGACTTCAAATCTTCATCACATGTTCCGCATATTCCTTGGTATGATATAGAAATAGTTTTGTTGCCACACAGCAGCGTCATTGTTCATGATTTCTATTACTCAATCAAATGGTACGTTGTTCACCAGCTTGTGAATGTTAAAGTGCCGTCTAAGGAGAGGCTGAAAACATTACATCTTTGCTTCTTCTGCGTCGTGGTGTAAGTTCTCATCCATATTTTCTGCAAGAAAAAAAAATGGTTTCGCGCTACTCAAGTTTAAAAATAAATGTTTTCGCCTGGAAAAGTTATACAAAATATCAAAATCAGAGCGTGATCTTCACCAAGTCATGCGCACCATTAAATAATAATTAAAATTCTGCTCGTCCCTCATCATATCATCTCGGGATCGCAACGAAGATTGCCGATCATAACATGGCCGTAATTCCACGTGGAAAGGTTGCCCAACTATGAGCTCAGCTGTAAGCCGCTTCCAGTCGACTCATGCGCCGCGTAAGACTCCGGCGGAGTTCCCGCTTCTGATGGCTAACCGGCGTTTGGTTGGTTGGCTAGTATGGCGTGTTTTTTGTTTGTTTTTTGCTTCTCGTTGAGATTTGCACCGGCGCGCGCTGTCGACGGTTCGCGGTAACCAATGGGAGTTAAGCCCCGCTGTTTTATTATGCCCACCGTCGTCTACGCACTCGTCGGCTGGAGAAGAGCTCAGTTGCCATTAATTTGCCGACATTTCGTGCTACATATGAACGTAAATGCCTCTCAACCTGGAAAGCAATTGCCACCGCAATTTTAGCTACGGAATATGTTAAAGTAAGGGAGGAAAACTAGCCGTTATAGCTACTTTTAACAGGCTTTCTTTGCTGCAGAATAAAAATATACCCGTTTCTACAATACATGTGCACATGTATGTTAAGATTGATTGAAATAATAAGAATGTAATGCATTATTAATTAAAAAAAATGGAAGGATTATTTTATTGTAAAAACGTGTTTTCCGTGTTGCTTTTTTTTAATGCAAATTAAAAAAAAATGGAGGCAGAAATTAAAAATTTATTTATTTATTTATTTTGCAACAATTAGCATAATGCATAAAACTTTCTCATGGGCATAAAATTATTCGATTATGGTACAGTGTTGCCCATTTACTTTTCCTGTTTGTTAAATTTCGAGTCATTTAAATTGTTTCACTTTTTTCCCCTTGTTTTTCCCTACCAACGTATAAACGCGCCTCATTTATAAGTCGTGTAAGTCAGTGGTTCTTTAACTTTCCTAGACCGCGGACCCCCTTCAGAGATCACTCGCCCTCGCGGACCCCCAAGAATTAACTCAAAGTTTAAAGCCCGGAATTTGCATCATACATATTTATTTCTAGTGTTTCATCACTGATTTTCACCATTTAAGGAAGGAATTTTTCGTTCCCTCATAATTTATTCTTAGCATTAAAGAGTAAATGCTCGTGTCTTAGTACTTTTCCGAACTTTTGTGGGGCACTGGGAGGGTCTCACAGACCCCCAGGGGTCCGCGGCCCACAGTTGAAGAACCGCTTTTGTAAGTGATAAAATATTTAATTCTCGCAACTAATTTGCTCGAAAGTAACTCGAAATTTCCGTAACGGTAATCATAACTCTCTCAATTCCTAATTGTAACTTAAAAATCTTGTAACAGTAGCTTGAAATTTTTGTAACTGTAACTTGTAATTCTTGTAACTTCAACTTTTGATCTACAACTCTTTTAACTCTTTCTCCACAGTAATCTTTCCTATCAGTGGCTTTCAAGAGACTCTAAATAAATAATCCGTTACACAGTGAAAAAAATTTAATTAGATGCGTATATTCGTGGGCGCCCTGAGGGTGGTGCAAGGGGCGCACTTGCACCCTCTTGGCTTATGAAAAAAGGGGGAAAAGAGGACTGAATCCACAAGAAACTACAGTCCAACAACATTATTCAATTGGAATTTTTCCTGGAGGCACCTTCCTGGATATAATTCTGGGGGCTTCCACGCGTATATTATTAAAAAACATTTGCCGGGTCTTCAAATTCTATCTTTAAACAAAAATATTCGTTAATTAGAATAACGAGAGCAGTGACTGTTCTAGGCCAGAGCCAGGAGCCATGGCCCCCTAAATATTTCCGGATTTTACTATCCTGTCTAGCATTGTCGCCGACGGCATAAATGTATTGGGAAGACAATATGCCAGTATAAGGCATTTTGTTTGAAAATTGAAGGGAGATATAGAACCCTAGCACCAAGCTTAGGGGACGAATCACCCTGTCCCCCCCGCTAACGGCGCCCATGCTGCCTAGAGTTGTGGGTTGGAAATTTTCCGGTCTTGAAATTTTAAAAATTAATTTTTCTTTTTAAAAAAAAATATTACAATCGGTCATTCATAACATAATTATAATTTCTCCTTCTACCTAACTACATAAAACGGAATCCTTTGAGTGCAATGGCTTATCCCATTAAAATACATTTTATATTTCCACTAAATCATTTTAAATTTCATCAAATATTTAAAGTTACCAAACATTTTCAGCTGAAGCCCTCCTCTTTTTTGCGATATCGCAGAGGCTTACACCCTCTTACTACTGGAAAATAGGTATAAGAATTTTTTTTAAAAAAAAGTCTCATTTTTACACGCAAAAATATTATGCACTAAATATTACCAAATAGCCTACATATGAATAAAACTTAAAATATTAAAAAATGTACCTATTGCATGAAAAAAAAGATTCATTATATCACGTTATACTTTATTTTCTCAACGGTAATTTTAGAAATTCACATTTTTTAGTTTTGAGTTTTATTTATGTATTTAGTGCAATATGATATTTACGTATTCGTTAAACTAACATTTTTAAAAGTGCCAAATGTAATTGACCGGTGTCATTATCGTATGAACTATCAACCCCTAACTCTCTAACCGAACTATTATATAGTAACAGGTTAAAATAACAGTTACTATAAGAAGTAACAATAGCTTGTTTAACCAATATTATTATTATTCCAAAATTTTCTGTGGACCAGTATTTCTTTCTGAGGGGGTAAGTATAGGGTGCGGATCATAGTTTGTGTAGTGATATAGAATATAAAACAAATGTTATTTAATAATAAATATTATATTTCACTTACTCAAGATAGGCTATATAGTAATTTAAGTGGTGGAAATTTTTCCATTTCAAAATTTTCTGCAAAACCCACGTCACTAGTTATTCAGAAAATAATCATGATTCCTTCCTCTTATAACTACATAATACGGAATCCTTTGCAAACATTAGCTCTTCTTTTCCCATCCTATTAAAACGTATTTTACATTTTCGCTAAATTATTTTAAAATTCATCAAATCTTTAAAATTCCCTTTTACAATTCCGGTCATTTTTGCCAAGTATTCGCAGGTCTAAATCCAAACCACGATTAAAGCTACCAATACGCATGCGCACACGTAAGTCAAAACTAAAATTTAAACTAAAATCTAAAATAAACGTGCCCTGCGGTGGCGCAGTGTGGTAACGCGTTCTCCTATTGCGCGGCTAATCCGGGTTCGACTCCCAGCAGTGCAAAAAGAACGCTTACTCAGAGATCTCATAAAAGATCGCACTGCTCACTGTAGTCCGGGGTTTGGTTCCCCAGGCCTTAAGAGGTTCGGATTCCTCGGAAAACTGTAGGTCCCGGCGCAGCATGACCACTGTAGTCTTTGAGCCCAAAAAACAAACAATAAAATAAAACTAAAACGCACAGAGCTTGCCCGAAATTTTGCGTCGCATTTCTTCTATTACACAACGAACACAGTTTATTATCGCATTTACAGTTGTGCCTTCCATCAGATTCTTATATAATGGGCGTGTGATTATATTCAAACCATGCCTAATGTCAAAGAATTCTTCATTGAAATTAATGAGGACGGGGGAAATAGGAAAATGCAAATATTGTAGTCAAAACCATGCGAACAATGCAACTAGAATGAAAGCACATTTGGTATCGTATGAAAAATGTCCAGAAAGAATACAATCCTCGTATCGAAAGATATTTCAATAAAAGCGTTGAACAGTTAGTTACATCTAATAGTTTTCAAGAATCACATGTAAATATGTATGTAGTAATAGGTTAAAGTAACCGTTATTAAGAAGCAATAATAAGGAGTTTAACCAATATTTTTAGTACAAAATTTTTTGAGGACAAGTATTTCCTTCTGAGGGAGTAAATAGGCGGCCGGCGATCACAGTTTGGGTAGTGGTATAGCATATAAACAAATGTTCTTTAGTAAATATTCTATTACACCAGATTAGCGGTTCCTAACCTTTTCAAGTCGCGACCAACTTTTATTAGTCAAGTAATCCGCAACCCCCTCTGCCTGTCACCCGCACTTTTATTTACATAATAAAAGCATTTATAACAGTAAAAGAAAACACATTACAAAATTACATTATATATATAATTACACTATAATTTTTTTTTTGCCACCCACGTTTTAATTACAGTTCAAACTAGAGCTTGTGTAATTTTGGAGAAAAAGAGACGCTTCCTCATCCCGATTCGGAAACCAGGGTCCTGGTGGAGGGCACAATACCTCAACAACATTATATATATATAAGAGCAAAATTTAGTACGATTAGACATGTAGTACTTTCTAATGTAATATACATAAATACACTACACTTAAATGTATATTAACTTAGACAAAGTTAAAGTAGTAAAGTAATATAACACAAGGTAGTAAAACCAAGTAAATTAAAATAGTAGAAACAGCTTAGAATAAAAATTGACATTGTAGTAGTAAAAGGTGAAGAGGAGTAAAAGATTAAACAATACCAAGAATTTTGTTCTTCATCAGGGACCGCACAAAATCCCTGTTATTGGTTTGCTTTTTCTGACTACAACAATTAAGATTAGTGATTAATACTGAATAAACCAGCATTGACCAAAACTTAGCTAAAAACAGTATAAACCCAGAATATAATTAGTTTAACAATATTTTAGTAATTTAGAAGGGTCTCTTTATTAATACTGAGAACAATCTCAATTGTTGTAATACATATATATCATCATCATCATCATATTCAACCATTATCTATCCACTGCTGGATGAAGGTCTCTCCAAATGCTTTCCACACAAGTCTATCCTGGGCCATTCGTTTCCACGTCACTCCAACCTCTTTTCTTATTTCATCCACCCATCTAGTTTGAGGAAGTTTTCTAGGTCTTCGGTGGTCCCTTGGAATCTAGTTGAGATTTTGCGTTGTCTATCGTTGATCAGTTCTTGCAATATGCCCAGCCCATCGCCATTTCAGCCCTTTTACTTTAACAATGATGTCCTCCACTCTAGTTTGCTCTCTCACCCAAGTGTTCCTTTTCCGATCTCTCCTAGTTATTCCAAGCATGCACCTCTCCATGCTCCTTTGTGTTGTCTGTAACTTTCGTATTGCTCCAACAGTTAGACTCCATGTCTCTGATCCATAAGAGAGGACTGGCAATACACACTGGTTGAAGACCTTTCTTTTTAGACACAAAGGCAATTTCCCCTTCAGGATAAAACTGTTTCTTCCAAATGCACTCCAGCCAAGTTTAATACGTCTGTTGAGTTCTTTCATAATGTTGCCATCCATTGAAATCAGCTGGCCAAGGTAAATATATGAATCAGCAATTTCTAGCTCAATGTTGTCAACTTGTATTTTTGTTTCCTCTACAAAATTATTGAACATGATCTTAGTTTTTTGTAGGTTCATCTTCAGTCCAACTTCTTTACTTCTAGTTGAAAGCTCCTGTACCATGTCTTGGAGTTCTGACGGGTTTCTTGAAAAAATAACAATGTCATCAGCGAACCGCAAATGATTTAAATATTCACCATTTATTTTTATTCCCTTGTTATTCCAATTTATTTGATGAAAAATCATCTGTAAAGCTGAAGTAAAAAGTTTTGGAGAAATGGTATCTCCCTGCCTCACACCTTTACCAATTTTGATAGCTTCGGTATCTTTATGTAACCGAAATTTTGCACTTGCATTTTTATACACACGTTTCAATATGTCAATGTACACTTCCTCGATGTCTGTTGATCTTAAAGAGTTGATGACTGCTGATGTTTTAATAGAGTCAAAGGCCTTCTCATAGTCAATAAATGCCACACACAATGGAAGTTCATATTCATGTGTTCTTTCAATTAATTCTCTTAATACTTGAATATGGTCCACTGTACTGAATCCACTTCGAAATCCAGCTTGTTCTCTTGGTTGAGCTGCATCTAATTTTTTCTGCAGGCGATGTGTTAGCACTTTTGTGAAGATTTTATAAATAGCAGGTAACAAGCTAATTGGTCGGTAATTTTTTAAATCCTCTTTATCACCTTTTTTATGCAAAAGAATTACTGTTGCAGAATCCCATTGGTTTGGTATGTTACCGCTGTTAAGACATTTGGTAAAGAATTTTGCAAGTATGTCTTCTACATATTCTCCAGCTTCTTTTAGGATATCTAATGTAATACCATCATCACCAGGGGCTCTTCCTTTCTTCATATCTTTTATTGCAAATGAAACTTCTTCTTTTAAGATTTTAGGAGCTGTTCCTTCGACTATTTCAGTATCTTCGTTTAATCCACTGTTACTTTCATATACTTTCTGTAGAATTCTTCAAATCTTCTAAGTATTTCTTCCCTATTTCTTGTTACGGTGCCATCCTCTCCTTTTAATGCAATGATGTGTTTCTTCCCAACAGATAAACTTCCTTTAACAACCCTAAGGCTCTTGTTATTTTCAATGGCTTTCCTTACTAGCTCACAGTTGAATTTTCTTATGTCTTCTTTCATGCTTTTGCGCAGAGTTTTACAAAGTTCTATGTACTCGACCCTGGAACTGGTATTTCGTTTGTCCACCTCATATCTCTCTTTCACCTTCACAAAAGTGCTAACACATCGCCTGCAGAAAAAATTAGATGCAGCTCAACCAAGAGAACAAGCTGGATTTCGAAGTGGATTCAGTACAGTGGACCATATTCAAGTATTAAGAGAATTAATTGAAAGAACACATGAATATGAACTTCCATTGTGTGTTGCATTTATTGACTATGAGAAGGCCTTTGACTCTATAAAAACATCAGCAGTCATCAACTCTTTAAGATCAACAGACATTGAGGATGTGTACATTGACATGGTGAAACGTGTGTATAAAAATGCAAGTGCAAAATTTCGGTTACATAAAGATACCGAAGCTATCAAAATTGGTAAAGGTGTGAGGCAGGGAGATACCATTTCTCCAAAACTTTTTACTTCAGCTTTACAGATGATTTTTCAGCAGATAAATTGGAATAACAAGGGAATAAAAATAAATGGTGAATATTTAAATCATTTGCGGTTTGCTGATGACATTGTTATTTTTTCAACGAACCCATCAGAACTCCAAGACATGGTACAGGAGCTCTCAACTAGAAGTAAAGAAGTTGGACTCAAGATGAACCTACAAAAAACTAAGATCATGTTCAATAATTTCGTAGAGGAAACAAAAATACAAGTTGACAACATTGAGCTAGAAATTGCTGATTCATATATTTACCTTGGCCAGCTGATTTCAATGGATGGCAACATTATGAAAGAACTCAACAGACGTATTAAACTTGGCTGGAGTGCATTTGGAAGAAACAGTTTTATCCTGAAGGGGAAATTGCCTTTGTGTCTAAAAAGAAAGGTCTTCAACCAGTGTGTATTGCTAGTCCTCTCTTATGGATCAGAGACATGGAGTCTAACTGTTGGAGCAATACGAAAGTTACAGACAACGCAAAGGAGCATGGAGAGGTGCATGCTTGGAATAACTAGGAGAGATCGAAAAAGGAACACTTGGGTGAGAGAGCAAACTAGAGTAGAGGACATCATTGTTAAAGTAAAAGGGCTGAAATGGCGATGGGCTGGGCATATTGCAAGAAGAACTGATCGACGTTGGACAGCAGAAATTCTGAACTAGATTCGAAGAGACCACCGAAGACCTAGAAAACGTCCTCAAACTAGAT
>QLNU02014802.1:71197749-71226024 GCA_006491805.2 Dysdera silvatica | reverse complement strand
AAGAGTACGATATTAAAATATTTATTTTATCTTTATAATAATAATGTTGACGAATAATTTCTCTGTGCCAAGAACGCCGATGATCGACTAATAACGATACGTTTAATCGATTGCATATCATTTTGATTTTTTTCAAATTTGTAAGTAATATTACTTGTATTTATTAAATCTGGTTCTAGTACGCATCTAATGTTTTATTTAAATCCCAGACGAAACGCTATTAGGAAATATTTCGGTACTCTACTTAGGAGGAGCCGATACAGTGACTTCTTCAGTAATGTGGCTGTTTCGCCTTATGGCGAAGTACCCGGAAATCCAAAGGAAGGTTCAAGATGAATTGGATGAAGTAATCGGACCAGATGGAGAGGTGGAATATGAAAACAGACAGAAGGTTCCTTACACTTTTTGCTGTCATTCAAGAAGCTCAGCGGTTTACAAGCATAGTGCCATTTACAGGTACTAGAAGGTAATTAATGAAAATTCACTTGTATTTGTGTAAAATCAAAATTAACGCTGTTTGGTAAGCCAGCATCTCGTTGGTATTTGTGCATACATACACATATGGCGTTCCCCGCATAACTACTAACAAGAAAATTTTCGAGGCTATATTGGAATCTTTAGTTTCTTAATGTTCGTTTTTATAACACGTGGGGACTCTTCGGAAGAATAAAAGATTAGTTTAAGTGCCAAGACCCCATTCTGTTTCCTGAGCCTCAAAATAAGGAAGCTATGGATGGATAAATTATCTTACCATTTGCGTTTTTATGATAGAAAATTTATTGGAAAGTTTAAAAGAGAGAGAAAGGTAAATAATCGCAATTTGTAAATTTTTTGTATAGTTTAGAAGACAAAGTTGGATGATAAAGTATGAGCTAGGGTTACCACAGATCTCTAAAAGTTCTTAAGAACTCTGTATTTTTGTTTTTTATTTTTAAGCGCCCTTAAGGGCACTTCGTTTTCGTCAACAGTCCTTACAACTTCATATTTTTCGTGAAATCGGAAGTGATTTATGGGATAATTCGTCATGAAATTTTATCTTATACACCGACAGCTAATACGCAGGTGATTGCATTGCACACACTCACAAGTTAAAATAAACTAACACGTAAAGGCAAAAGAACATAGTCACATGTCCGTTTGGGGGTACTTCCAGTAAAACAGTGGGAAGTGTCTTATATATTGATGCCGTTTTAGATGTTGGTTTTTAGAAAGACTGCACCCAAAATCTCTGTCTTGTGGCGTTATTAACGGTGATGTATCTTCGCCTATTGCTAAAGCCTTTTCCAAACATCTAGAATGTTATACGTATATGTCTTGTCCGTATTTGGAATGCATATACACAGAGTGAACTAAGTGAATGTAAAGGATCAGGAGCTGCTTTTTCTAAGGCCTACCACAAGATTAAGTGCTATTATTGTGTCGTCTACGGGAGCAGCACGAAAACAGATGCACTCTCGGCTAAGGAAAGTTGCGTACCACGAAGGAAGTATAGGATGGACCTGAACTTTTATTGATGAGAGGATACAGATTAATGGTATAAATGATCACAAAGACAGAGCAGCAGAGCAATTATAGATGGAGCTGTGGTGCATAGTCCTGCCATCCTTAATAGCAGGTTGTACCTCGTGTATAATATAATATAAGCAGCAGTACGGTCCGGTATTGTGTGGAACAGACGCTTGATGTTGTCCTGCGTTAGGCATAACTCTATACGTTACGTTTCAAATCCCAGAGATTACAGCAGCGAACCAGCTGGTGTTTTAATGTTCCCACACATAATCTATAGGAGAAAAGGTCTTGGGAGCAGGCAGGCCATTTAAGTGTCAGGATATGTTGTAGGCAGTCATATATATATATATATATATATATATATATATATATATATATATATATATATATATATATATATATATATATATATATATATATATATATATATATCATCATCATCATATTCAACCATTATCTATCCACTGCTGGATGAAGGTCTCTCCAAATGCTTTCCACACAAGTCTATCCTGAGCAATTCGCTTCCACGTCACCCCAACCTGTTTTCTTATTTCATCCACCCATCTAGTTTGAGGACGTTTTCTAGGTCTTCGGTGGTCTCTTGGAATCCAGTTCAGAATTTCTGTTGTCCATCGTTGATCAGTTCTTCTTGCAATATGCCCAGCCCATCGCCATTTCAGCCCTTTTACTTTAACAATGATGTCCTCTACTCTAGTTTGCTCTCTCACCCAAGTGTTCCTTTTTCGATCTCTCCTAGTTATTCCAAGCATGCACCTCTCCATGCTCCTTTGCGTTGTCTGTAACTTTCGTATTGCTCCAACTGTTAGACTCCATGTCTCTGATCCATAAGAGAGGACTGGCAATACACACTGGTTGAAGACCTTTCTTTTTAGACACAAAGGCAATTTCCCCTTCAGGATAAAACTGTTTCTTCCAAATGCACTCCAGCCAAGTTTAATACGTCTGTTGAGTTCTTCATATTGTTACATCCATTGAAATCAGCTAATAAGGTAAATATACATGAATCAGCAATTTCTACCAGTGTTGTCAACTTTTTTTGTTTCTTACAGTAAAAATTATTGAAATTACGATCTTTAGTTTTTGTAGGTCTTTCATCTTCAGTCCAACTTCAATTTCTAGTTGAGAGCTCTTGTACCATGTCTTGAGTTCCAAATGCAACTGTTGAAAATAACAATGTCATCGTTCCGTGGTGATGATTTAAATATTCACCATTTATTTTTATTCCCTTGTTATTCCAATTTATCAGCTGAAAAATCATCTGTAAAGCAGAAGTAAAAAGTTTTGGAGAAATGGTATCTCCCTGCCTCACCCCTTTGCCAAGTTTGATAGTTTTGGTATCTTTATGTAACCGAAATTTTGCACTTGCATTTTTATACACACGTTTCACCATGTCAATGTACACATCCTCAATGTCTGTTGATCTTAAAGAGTTGATGACTGCTGATGTTTTTATAGAGTCAAAGGCCTTCTCATAGTCAATAAATGCAACACACAATGGAAGTTCATATTCATGTGTTCTTTCAATTAATTCTCTTAATACTTGAATATGGTCCACTGTACTGAATCCACTTCGAAATCCAGCTTGTTCTCTTGGTTGAGCTGCATCTAATTTTTTCTGCAGGCGATGTGTTAGCACTTTTGTGAAGATTTTATAAATAGCAGGTAACAAGCTAATTGGTCGGTAATTTTTCAAATCCTCTTTATCACCTTTTTTATGCAAAAGAATTACTGTTGCAGAATCCCATTGGTTTGGTATGTTACCGCTGTTAAGACATTTGGTAAAGAATTTTGCAAGTATGTCTTCTACATATTCTCCAGCTTCTTTTAGGATATCTAATGTAATACCATCATCACCAGGGGCTCTTCCTTTCTTCATATTTTTTATTGCAAATGAAACTTCTTCTTTTAAGATTTTAGGAGCTGTTCCTTCGACTATTTCGGCGTCTTCGTTTAATCCACTGTTACTTTCATATAGTTTTTTGTAGAATTCTTCAACTCTTCTAAGTATTTCTTCCCTATTTCTTGTTACGGTGCCATCCTCTCCTTTTAATGCAATGATGTGTTTCTTCCCAACAGATAAACTTCCTTTAACAACCCTAAGGCTCTTGTTATTTTCAATGGCTTTCCTTACTAGCTCACAGTTGAATTTTCTTATGTCTTCTTTCATGCTTTTGCGCAGAGTTTTACAAAGTTCTATGTACTCAATCCTGGAACTGGTATTTCGATTGTCCACCTTCATATCTCTTCGTCTTTTCACAAAAATGCTAACACATCGCCAGCAGTAAAAATTAGATGCAGCTCAACCAAGAGAACAAGCTGGATTTCGAAGTGGATTCAGTACAGTGGACCATATTCAAGTATTAAGAGAATTAATTGAAAGAACACATGAATATGAACTTCCATTGTGTGTTGCATTTATTGACTATGAGAAGGCCTTTGACTCTATTAAAACATCAGCAGTCATCAACTCTTTAAGATCAACAGACGTTGAGGATGTGTACATTGACATATTGAAACGTGTGTATAAAAATGCAAGTGCAAAATTTCGGTTACATAAAGATACCAAAACTATCAAACTTGGCAAAGGTGTGAGGCAGGGAGATACCATTTCTCCAAAACTTTTTACTTCAGCTTTACAGATGATTTTTCAGCAGATAAATTGGAATAACAAGGGAATAAAAATAAATGGTGAATACTTAAATCATTTGCGGTTTGCTGATGACATTGTTATTTTTTCAACGAACCCATTAGAACTCCAAGACATGGTACAGGAGCTCTCAACTAGAAGTAAAGAAGTTGGACTCAAGATGAACCTACAAAAAACTAAAATCATGTTCAATAATTTCGTAGAGGAAACAAAAGTACAAGTTGACAACATTGAGCTAGAAATTGCTGATTCATATATTTACCTTGGCCAGCTGATTTCAATGGATGGCAACATTATGAAAGAACTCAACAGACGTATTAAACTTGGCTGGAGTGCATTTGGAAGAAACAGTTTTATCCTGAAGAGAAAATTACCTTTGTGTCTAAAAAGAAAGGTTTTTCCAAAAGTTGTGTATTGCCAGTCCTCTCTTACGGATCAGAGACATGGAGTATAACAATTACAGCAATACGGAAGTTACAGACAACACAAAGGAGCATGGAGAGGTGCATGTTTGGAATAACTAGGAGAAATCGAAAAATGAACACTTGGGTAAGAGAGCAAACTAGAGTGGAGGACATCATTATTAAAGTAAAAGGGCTGAAATGTCTATGGGCCTGGCATATTGCAAGAAGTACTGATCACCGATGGACAACAGAAATTCTGAACTGGATTCCAAGAGACCACCAAAGATTTAGAAAACGTCCTCAAACTAGACGGGTGGATGAAATAAAAGACAGATTGGAGTGACGTGGAAGTGTTATAGCCAAGACGGGGCAAGAAGGGGCTGTGCCCCATAAACGCCCTTTGCCTTGCATCAGTTGCCCCTCTACAGGCCTGATGTAATATCCAATATAATACGCTATTTCTAGAAAATGGTGCAGCCATTTATTTTTTTTTTTTAAGATTCTATTAAAAGAAAAATATACTTTTTTGCTGTTGACAAAAATTATAAATTCAAATATCCATAATTGTGTGATGTGCTCGTTATTTTATTTAGTAACAGTTTAGAAAATCTCAAGTTTTCAAAAACTAAAAATTATTATCTTTATCCCTCAAATTTATACGACGTTTTAAAAAGTCAAACATGTTTCTTAGTTTGTTTTTTTTTTTTTTTTGATCTTGCTGACCTTAGTAGTGATTAATACATTTTCAGTAACGAATGTAAACAAATGAAATGAATTTGGAACAAGACGGTTGTTTGTGAACTAATGAATTCTGAAGCTCACAAAAGAGTCTAACTTAATTAATAGAAACAGAAATAATTAGATAAGAAAAAAAAATAGAATACATCGAATGAAACCAGACAAAGGGGTGGTAGACTCGTTAAATACAGAATTTTTTAAGTCAGAATCAAGCATGTATAAAGACCACATCGGGAAAAAGAATTGCAATTAAAAAGTAACCCATTTTAGGTAATTTAGGTGGCTGCGTAATCATTACTTCAGGACATTTATAGAATTTTTACTCCTCTTCCCTCTGTTATAATCAGAAATTACAGAACGTGTGTGTCCACAGGTTAAACATAGCGCTATAAAAATGTCAATAGAGTAAAACCCATCTTGAATGGTCCGATTGTGAAAAAGGAATTCAAGATATCCAGGTTTTGGGGTATAGGAGTTCCTGTAAAGATGTTTGATTAAATGCATTTTATGAATACATAATAATGAGTGCAGGTGTAAATGAAACATTTTTGATATATCTTAATAAAAATAGTCCGTTAATGTTGTTTCCGACACCAGGCTTTCTTTGATATATTAGACAATTTTCTGGATGACGCAGTATAGCCCAGATGCTCTTGCGCCATAAAACATCCAAACAGATGAAAGTTTCCTGAAGGTTCTATTTACTTATTATTAGTAGTCCTCTCCATTTCCAGTTGCCCCAAAGTCCCTAGTTCCTACTGAAAGGACTCATAGAGTCCTTGTATGGATTTCTGAAAAATTTGCGACCTACGTTTGCTATGTTCCCGTTTTACAACCCACGTGACGTCGTGAGAGTTGCTATGCAAGGGACGTTTCTGAACCTCCATCGAATTTATAATTCACAAATCAATTATTTGATGTACACAAGTATAGGGAGAAATTTATTTGAGACGAACAGAGAAATATGCATTGAATGTTGGTTAAAAATGCAGAAGAATATACAGAGGGTGTTTACACATGTTTATAAAGACTTTGATTTTAAGTTTCAAAAAAACTAACAGCGATCCGAAAAAAATCTGGCAACACGCTATTATCTAATAAATGAAAAATCGTTTGCGACTAAAAATTTAGTTTGCGCTGCAAAATGACCTACGAAAAGAAGTATTGGCTTGAAGACTATATATCTGCCCTTTCCGAAGGACAATATTCATATTCAATAATTAAAAAGCGATGCAAGAAGCATGGTTTTCAAGTTTCAAAATATAAAATAAGCGATATTATTAATGTAAAGGGAAAAAATCGTTAGGTTTAAAGTCAAGAGATAAAAAAAAAACAGAAGAAATATCCCAAAAAGGTTTGTACTTCTTATTTTTTAAAGTGCAGTCTATGGTTTTACAAGAAAATCCAAAACCTCAAAGAACTATTGAAAAAGTTCTGCATCAGCTTCAACTATAAATAAATAAATTAATAAAGATTTGAATTTAATCAAAGCAAAAAAAGTGCAGTTTATCGTCTGCTACCTCGGCATGTTGCTGAGTGGAAGACTTGATGCAGATCTGTATATGGAAGTCATTTAGCAGGAAATAGATAAGTTAGGAAAAAGTTGTTGCAATTGACTTCACCAGGCAGAGTAAAAAGACCGGGAGAAAATTTTAAGATCCACAAAATAATTGCTAGAGTATGCAAGAACATGGATAAGGGGGGAGGGGGTAAACAAATCTTTTCTTCCATAAAAATAATTAATTGCACAAAATTCAATTTTCAAATGATCAGAAAACCCTTTAATTTTATTTTGGTAGTACAGAATGTCGTTCATCAGAATAGCACTTATTGGAACTTCGGTAATCCGGAGTACCGATTATCCGAACTAAATTTAGTCGTGGTTTGTTCCGATAATAGACATTCTACTGAAAATTTTGAATTTCGCTATACGCAACAATATGTTTCAGTTTTGATAATGACATTCATTTGGGGTCAGATTAATATTCTTGTCGAGTATAAAATTTCAACATTACAAGTAAAAAGTGACAACGGTTAGCGGAAATTGTCAAGATAGAAAAATAATTTTATTCCAGCATCAAAACGCAGATGTAACCAGTATTTCGGTTGATGAAGGCCTTATCTTGTAAGTTCCCAAGTTTGCGGGTTTTGTACCTGGAGGAGGAAATTTATTTCTTTTTCTCGCGATATAAAGCTTGTCAAGGCTCGACAAAGTTTATGTAGGCGCATATGCAATCTAAATCATGTAAATTCTGGCCTGCTGTTCCTTATCATCCAAACAGCAAAAAGTATTCTTCTTTGAGTGAAAATAATTGTGTGCACAGAAGCGCAGAAAGGGGGGTGCTCAAAGCCCTACATGGATAATAAAGTAAATTCTTCTTCATGAAAATAAATTACTTGATCTTTTTTAATGTTACTTTCTCCTTTAATTTTTTAATTGCAACGCCCTGATCAATTACGAGAAAAACAGAATAGAAACGACAAATTGGAATTAAAGATTTAAAATTTGATTTTGGACAGACAATTCCATAAAATTAACACTAATACATTGAAATATGTTTGTTTATTTTCAGCATAGTAATGCTAAGGGCATTCGTTACGAGTGTCTTCATTATGGGAGTCCACAAATCTCCTCGGAAAACAAAAATTGCTAAAACAATTCTAGTAAAGTAATACTTGAAATTAATTTGTAAAACTTGTCATTTATGTGGTTTCCATACTTCAATAGCTGTCAATTTCAAAATTATTTCAATAACTTAAAAGACTTTTTTCTTATACGGCGAATACTCAGGCAAAAAACTTTGAGCTTTAGGTTGCAACTTCAGCGGTTTGATGTCATTTTTTTTTTCTTTTAAATGTTGCAAGTGTTGTAAAAAAAAAAAAGATCGAAATAAAGTAAAGGAAAATTCAGGCAAATTATTAACTATTGCGTTCCATAATATACAGCATGCGTCAAAAGATTCTAAAAATTTTAAAAAATCATATCATTATCATAATCATATCATAATAAATATAAAAAGGAAACAAATAACGATAAAGAAGTGCAGTGTGCAGGAAAAGCCGTGAAGTATCTGCAGTCAAAATGCAACAGAAATTTTGACCACATATTGAGAATCGCTCCTTATATACACCTGCTGAATGCGCAGTTCCGATGCACTGGAGTTCCTGCTATTCATTCATTGGACACCAAATTTTAATCATTTGCATGTTCGGTCAAAATGTCTTTGCATACGAAATTTCATTACAATCGGACAACTCCTTGGTGCGTCGATTTTTTTGTTATAGAGTGTGTATAATCACTGCCTTCCGACTCGCTGGGTTTGTATTAGAAACCCAAGAAAGTTTGATCGTATGTTAACGTATCGTGGCGTAATGTTAGTCACTTGCGTTTTGCCCTTGTGGTACTGGCTTACGCAGGGGTGTTTGATGGGATTTGTAGCCCCCACTGACAAGAGATCTTGTATTTCTACATGGCACGAGATGGGGTATTAAACAAGTGTTTTGCTATAATCATGGATTGGTTGGTCGCATTTTTATGGCGCAAGGACAACTATGACTGTGGATGGTTGGTTGCCTTCTTATGGTGTCAAGACAATTATAGTTTTGGATTCAAAGTCAAAAAGCAGAAACGCGTTTATCCATCGCGCACAAGACCTATGTCTGTATTCAAATGGTGGTGAAAGTTCACGGTTTTTCTGTGGATTCGTAGCTTGGAGGTTTGATTCCCTGGGTGAAGAGATTTGGGTCCTTAAGAAAACTAAACTGTAAGTCCTTGAGCAGCATAATATCCTTGCGCAGCATGTCCTTGCTACACAAAACCCAAACAAACTGTGACCCGACAGAAAGTCTCTCTCTTTCAGTAAGTGGATTGGTAATAAGACGATAGGCTTAACAAAATTATCGTTGCGAGAGTTATATTAATTTTTCTCTATTTAACAACTAGTTCCGTTTAACGACCGTAATTTTTGGCCCCAAAATGCTCCATAAAATGACATTCATTCCAAATAACATCATTTTGGCGACGTTTCTTTCCCCGTTATTTGAAGGACATTAATGAGAGAGTTGCCCGTGCTTTCTGTCTGAAAGACGCTGTTAAGGATAGAACTTCGATGGCTTTTAAGGAAGGGCGTTTTAGTATAGGGGATAGTATTGGATACGTTGGGCTTATGAGTTAAACTTAAATGTGCCCAATGCCCATAATCAGAGAAATTTTGCATAAATCGTGTTTTTTAAACAGGGCCCGATCAAGACAAAATGAGACTCAGGGACAAGTATTCATTCGGGGCCCTTTCTACAGACGACGCAACAAAAATATCCAATAAGTAACGAATACAAATTCTAATTATATACAAGGTGAGCATGAAGTCTTTCTCTGATTACAAAAATTTGTAACGAAGTAACCGCAGAATATAGAAATGTAAAATATTTTTCATTGCATAGTCATATTCTTAAATTTTTTTTTCTTGCGCAATAGATGGTGCCATGGTATCAGCATTATTAAGTAAGAACAAAATGGCGTCGATGACTGGAAAAGCGAATTTTATATTGTGTATCAGAATAAGTGACAACAACAATTACTTAAATTGTATGCGTTTCCCAGACAACTTCACCTTTCACATATTCGGCAAGGTAAATAGGCACTATGTGCGTATTTGCGGTTCCCAGAATCCACATGTTGCTTTACAGAAGGAGAGAGAGAGAGGGGGAGAGAGAGAGAGAAAGAAAGAGAGAGAGTCGAGGTGAACGTGTGGTGCGGCCTAATGCATAGCAAGGTTCCTGGATCTTTTTCTTCACTGAAAGAAGCATTACAGCTAACCTTTACTTAGACGTTTTGCAACTCTTCATTGCACATCAATCAGAAGAATTTCAACCATGGGTCATTTACCAACAAGATGGCGTACCCTCTCGCTGGGGTTCCATCATTCATCAGTTTCTGCACAAAATTTCCGGGCAGATGGATAGGGAGGGAGGGAGGGAGAGTCCAACACCATGGCCTCCACGCTCTCCTGATATTACGCCTCCCGTTTCTGTCTTTTGATGTTATATCAAGGACAGAGTCTTCGCCACGTCAGCTCCTGATATTGCAACCTTGAAGGACAAAATAACAGATGCTGTGTCAAGCGTTGCAGATCAAATGTTGACGAACCTGTGACAAAAATAGGAATAACGACTTGACATTCTCCGAGCCACAAAGAGGGCGCACATTGAAGTTTATTAAGGTAAGTGCTGCTCAGAAAAAAACTTTATTACTGCAGTTACCATTTAAAAATATCATATCTCGATATATTAGTTTTCGTGCAATAAATTTTTGTAATGAGGAAAAGACTTTATGTACACCCTGTATAATAACTACATAATAAATAGTTTAAAGCCATTTTCAATGAAGCTTAAGTTATAATTAAGAAAATGTAATATCAAGAAATTACTAAGTTACAATTAAAAACTAGGTTCAAAATGACATTTTAAACTATTCATTTGATTGTCAAAAAATACAAAATTTGGGTGTCCCAATGGGGCCAGGGTCGCGGCCCCGAAGGTCCGTGCATTAATCGGGCCCTATTTTTAAAGATATTATGCATAGGCCAATAGCTTTTTAATATGATAAAAATTCAATTATTTTGTTTGAATATTTTATAAAGTGTGATTGAATTTCTTATTAGATTCAGAAAGTAATACATTTATTCAATTTTAACCATCAAAATGACTAAGTGAAAATATAATAAGCGTTTTTACTTATATTTAAATTTCTGAAGATCAATTTCATTTCTTGACACCATGGGGTGCGGACTAAACTTCGTACTTTACAAGATCGGGCTCGTGTTATATCTAGTTTGGAAAGACATAGGTCTTTGTAAAGGTATTGCGTGCGCTAAAGGATTCGTTAAGAAGTTCCTTATATTCCACCTCTCCCGAACAGTCCCAAGACGTAAAAGTTCAAAACGATCCTGTAAAAAAATACTGTGGATTCACAAGACTCCAATAGGATCTTAAACTCTTGATCATTTGTAATACTGATTTTATACAGATTCTTATTTTGATTAGGTAGTCGGAAATACTACTAACTCCTATAGCATAAGGCAAAACGTTTCCTTTCGGTTTGAAAGGCAGCGCTGACGAGCCCAGCTTTTCCTACTTTTTATAATGGGACAATTCGCATTATACGTTTTAAGTTAATAAGCCAGAAGGCATATACGATAAAAGTAATCAAACCTATGTGGATACCTAGCTGGGGGAAAGAACTCTCGCTAAAAGATATAATTATCTTTTGAAAGCTGGTCGTATGATCGCCGCCGGCCCACTGCCACTCCTTGCCGAGCCCTCGACAAGCAAAGTACACGCCAAGGAAGGGCAACATGTAGTTTTTCTTTGAGTTCCGGAGTTAAAACATTTGCTCTAGGTATTGCTGTCTCCAGCGTGCGTCTTCTAACTCTCAATTACGCGGCGCGGCAGATAAGCGAGTCTGGTTTTATCGCGGGTCGGGTCATTATATCGCCAATTAATTTGTTTGATTACTGTTAATTCGACTGATATACAAGATGAACGATTAATGAACCGTAAAGACAAGAGGCAGCAAATTATTTCGTGTCATTAATTATTTTTGGTGACGAGGTTCACAAACTACGTTTCAGCTTAAAAAAAAAACGAAGGTCAGCTGCATCAAATTTACATATAACGTGTGATATTAACATAGAACACCGAAGTCGCACATGTGAATGGCAAATTAAAAATTCCAAATTTTAATATTATACGTAAAATGTGTTTCTTATACTACTTTTCAACGTAACCTATGTTTCTTATGCTAATTTTCAACATAACATAGGTTCCTTATACTATTTTTCAACATACATAACATACTTTTTTGCACTATTTTTCAGTATAACATATGTTTCTTATACTATTTTTCAACATAACATATGTTTCTTATACTATTTTTCAACATAACGTATGTTTCTTATGCTTTTTTAAACAAAAGTTAAACACATAGGGAATTAAAAATATTGCCACTGTCTTCATGTGATTCCAAGCACTGAACAACTATGGACCTCTCGGCATGGCTATCGGCATGCTGAGAAGAAAGTACAATACAAAGTCGGCCGTGCATCGAGCCGGTAGGACGTTAGAATTTGGTTTTTAATGAACATTATTTAGCGACTATTCGATTGTTTATGCCAACATACTTAAAGCTGTATTGCAATAAACTCTGTCACTGAGAATAAATTAAAAAAAAGAGAGCTAAATGCAAATTACCCCAATTGGCATTAGAAAGACACATAGTATGATGGACGGCAAACAGTGTTTCTCGAAGTGTATTCCGTGGAACTAGTGATGGACGATTACGAAATGTTTTTACAATCGAAAGAATGGCAATCGACTCAAATTTACAATCGAGGCAACAATTCCTTCATCCGTGAACTTAACAATCGAGATGTTCAGGTGCAATAGCAAGTCAGCGGCCTAACCACTCGGCGCATGCGCGTGAACATGGTTGAATCACTGCTGAACACTTCCGTCATGCACATGGCCCGATGCATCGAGTCAAACTTAAAACTATCGAAAGGTTTCGAGATGTTCAAAAAATCTCATACAATCTACTAAAATATCTCGCAGTCGCATGCTACTACGCGGAGCGCTGGGGAACAATTTGTAAAACATCGCCGTCAATTCCAAGAAATGGTGGTGTGTGCTCAATGTTTGGTGCTGAAGGAGACGCTTCTCTCGTCCAGTTTCTTTCATTAACGACGCTTTAAAAAAAATGCAGTGGACTGTACAGGCCTGTAACCAGGATGAAGGGCCAACCGAGACAATGTCAAGAACATATGGGCACAGGACACCGTTTTACATATAAATAACTCGATGGGGCAACTGGGACACAACCATGTTGCAATTGGGGCCATGCCCTTCTTGGCTACCAGACCTCATGTCTGTGGAAATGGTGGACATCGCGTCTTTAGATAGAAACTAATACATTGATTGATAATGAACTGGACCGCTCCATGTTGGCGGTGGGATCCTTCGAAGTCTCGAGCAAGACAACTTATTGTTAGAGTAAGCAAATTGGCGCGGTTGCCCTAGGGTCAATTTCTCGTCAATTCTATATATTGGCGTTAACAGCTGTAAACACTTTAATTTTACAATGAAATTAACTATTAATTAATTAACTATTAACAATAAAATTAATAATTAATTTAACAATGAAAAACGTCGAGGACTGACTCAAACAATAAAAAACCAATGGAAGTGTTTTCCTAGAACGCGCAAAACGCTTCCGTTGGTTTTTATTTCCGAGTTTAATCTCGACGTTTTATGTTGTTACGCCGTGAAATATGCGAGTCTAGGAAAACGCGCCTTAAGTAAAGTTAACTAACCATAATCAGCATCTAGAAACAATAAGAAAGTATTGCTTGCCTTTCATATTGATATACAGGGTGTCCTGTAAGTTCGCAAGCATTACAAAAATTCATAACAATTGAAGGAAATGGCATATTCGAATGCGGTTTGCGGTGAAATTATGCTCATGAAGGAGAATTTTTTTTTTCTTCTGGTAGAAAAGAAATATGGGCTTTGAGTTGTTGTCGATAGGCGGCGCTTCGCACATTTGAATCGCAGAATTTCACGACAAATTACATTTATTTGCATTTAGGCAAATGTTTAGAAGCATATCACAGCTATGGGGTTAAGCAAAGTCCCGAGAGTACCGTAGTAGCACATCGACTTTAGTTGTAGTGAAGGACGACATTCAATACAAAATCATCAGCATCCATCCGGATATGGTGCTCAGTTAATGGTGTGTTCGCACTCGCTTATAAAGTGTAATTGCTTGGACGATTACAAAGTGTAATTGCTTGGACCATTACGAAGTGTAATTGCTTGGACAATTACCAAGTGTAAATTCTTGGACAATTACAAAGTGTAATTTCTTAGACGATTACAAAATGTACATTATTGGACAATTACAAAGTGTAATTGCTTGGACAATTGCGAAGTGTAATTTATTGGACGATTACAAAGTATAAATTATTGGACAATTACAAAGTGTAATTTTTTGGACAATTACAACGTGTAATTTCTTGGATGATTACAAAGTGTAATTCCTTGGACGATTACAAAGTGTAAATTATTGGACAATTACAAAGTGTAAATTATTGGACAATTACAAAGTGTAAATTATTGGACAATTACAAAGTGTAATTGCTTGGACAATTGCGAAGTGTAATTTATTGGACGATTACAGAGTGTAAATTATTGGACAATTACAAAGTGTAAATTATTGGACAATTACAAAGTGTAAATTATTGAACAATTACAAAGTGTAATTTCTTGGACAATTACAAAGTGTAATTTACTGGAGGACACATGGAGCAATTAATGCTGTGATAGTGTTCTCAACATTCGCCTGAATACAAATAAAGGCCCTGCGGTGGCGTAGTGTGGTAACGGGTTCAACTCCCAGCAGTACAAAGAACGCTTACTTAGAGATCTCATAAAGATCTTACTGTTCACTGTAGTTCGGAGTTTGGTTCCCTAGGCCTCAAGAGGTTGGGATTCTCTCGGGAAATTGTAGGTACCGGCACAGCATTACCGTTGTAGTCTTTGAGCCGTAAAACCACAAAAGAGCAGAATACAAATAAACATAGTTTTCCACAGAATTCTGTGATTAAAAGGGTGAAGCGCCCCCTGTCGACAAAAATTCAAACATAACAATTTTTTTTCTCTACCCCAAAAAATCTCCCATTCATGAAAAAAAATTTTACTGCAAACCGCATCCAAATATATTGAATTCTGCACTTTTTATGAATTTTTTAAATGTTCACAAACTTATGGGACACCCTGTATTTATTGCTTATTTTGGTGTTTCTGTCCAACAATGACGCTTTTGATTCTACTTGAATATTTATGGCCGGCTTCCCGGTTAGACATGTGATAAGAAAAGGTTTCCATTGAATAACTAGTTTGAGAACAACTGCTCTAAACAATCGGACTGGACTAACAATGCCTGTATCCAGAGATGGGGGGGGACCTTAGGAACCGGTCCCCCCTAAACTAAATATTTAATCGGACCTGACTACGGCCTTGCATGCTGTGATTGTATCGATACATGCTGCAAAAATTTTTGAGCCCCGAAATTAAATCCTGTCTACGATCTTGGGCCTAACGTAAACTCAGTACGAGTGCACATACGATCATAAATAGAAAACTGTGGCTAATGTTGGTCGTCGAACTCCGAATCTGACAAGCAAGACTGCTGTCAGAATCTTTGCTGTCAGGGGGGGGGGTCAAAAAAGTATCGATACAATCACAGCATGTAAGGAAGTAGCCAAGTCCTATTAAAAATTTAATTTCAGGAGGACTGGTCCCTAAGATCTCCACCTCTGGATACGAGCATACTGAGAAGGCACCCAAAGGAGAATAATAATGAAATGACCATTACATTTTATAATATTTATATCTGCGTAATGACCTTTTTCATGTGTAATACAGAGGGTGCATTTGCGTAAAATGTACGCATTAGCTGTCAACTGTTCTACAGGTAATTTAATTTCGTCCTTCACTAAAGATGGCTGTTTAAAAATATATATTTTTTATCCTTACAAAAACGTACTAAAATGTAATGTAAATTAATTAGAATAAAAAAATCTTTTCACAATAATTGATATCTGCTTTTAATAGCTTGCATAATTCCACCCTCCAGCAAGTTTCAACTCCTCCGTCTAATGACAGATCTTCAATACATTATAGCAACGTGCAAAAAACTAGATTAATTAAAATAATATAGAAAAATTAAAAGGAAAAAAATTTAAGAAAACACAGAAAGAAACCCACAAGAAATAAAAAACGGAAAAAATAAAATAAAGCAAAAATGAAAGTAAGCATTTTTTTATGGTAGAACCTGTTTAAGGAGACCACCTTTGGGTTTTTACTGCAATGATCACTATAGAGGGGTAGGTGGGCACCATACACGAAAAACTTTGGTATAAGCATCACTAAGTCCCTACAAGTTCTCTCTTATAAAAAGTGGACACTTTATACAGGTGGTCAGTTTACTCAGGTAGTCATATTACTAGGTTCTACTGTATATATATTTTTTAAATCAAATGAATGGGAATCTTATTGACTAGGTACAGAGTCATTACTGTTATAGTGCTTGTTGTCAAAGTAAATGTCAATATTCACTCTGATAAGAATCACTATTACCAGGTACAGGATGATTACTGTTTCAAACGTTTCTAGAAGAAGAAGAACGAGGCGGTGCTCAGGGAATTAAAGATGATGATCTTCACTTGAGAATTTTCTGACGACACTGGATTTTTTTTTTAATTCTAAGCATGGAATTTGTAAATATTCTGTTGCCAAATTGGTACAATAATTTAAATTATAAATAAAAATTCTTAAAGGAAAACGATGGTAACTTTGACAGAATGCACAGTCGGGATTGACGTGAATGCGTTCTCCATCTAACGTTGTTTGTAGCAGCTGGGCTTAATGGAATTCAGATATGGATTGATACATTTATTGTTACACAGAAACTGTGGTTGACCTCGCCGCCGACGTTCGCATTTTTGTGTGTCCTGCGCCTTCTGAGCCTCTCAGCCACTGACAATCGTATATCACTGGATAACTGCTCAGGCCCTCTTTTCGATGTTATGCATCTTTTGTATTTCATGTTAACATTTGCGCGAGTTTTAGCTGACACTGTGAAATTTTTTCAAGTTTATTTTCTTCCTTGACATTTTTTCAATCACTAAAACTGGTTCGATGTTTTGGAATGTAAGTGAAACTAGTAGAGCTAATCGAGATCTATCGTTTGAGAGACCAAAGCCAGTACCGTGGTTTTTCTGAGTCATGAGCTATACTGATTGGAAAATTCCGAGGAAGCCCAAAATCTCCAACTTGCGTCGAGCTCCCTCCCTCGCGTACTGCATGCGCGGTGGTGATCATGGTTTGGCGGAAACGCAACTACATGCCGGTGATAACATGCGGTGATGATAACAAAATCATTCCAGCCATACTTGTCGTTTCGGAGTTATTCAATGGTTTTGGATATACATGCAAACGTTACATCAAAATTTCTGAGATATCATCAGTGTTGGAGTAATCTTACAGGCGTATTCACGTCAGAATTTTAAAAAAAAATCTTAAAACTCTAAGCAAAAACTTTATATTATATGTAGCCATCTGAATCGGCGAATCGGAGTCCATTCCACCCTTCATTAATGGGAGGGAAAGTTCTTCTTTGCTCTTATCCTGTTTGTGCTTAGTTTCCTGTGGTGAGAAACGCCGTGAAGGTCGAAGCCTAACTATTGTCCGTACAAATTTTTTCCGTATAATGGTTCTGGTTTAATGAAATGAATTATGAAAACGGGGTCCGCATTCGTATCTGAGGGTGACCGCTAAGCAAGGGTTTGAAATACATTATTGTAAATCAGTTTCTGCCGGGGAATTTTTATCTGACCGTAAAAGCGAGGTGTCCGTTAAGCGAAGTTTCACTGTAGTAATAATAATAATAGTCTGAAGAGAAGTAATAGTAGTAGTCTAAATATTAGTAGTAATAATCTGAATAGTAGTAGGAGTAGTAATCGAATAGTAGTAGGAGTAGTAATCTGAATAATAGTAGTAATAATCTGAATAGCAGTAGAGTAGTAATCTGAATAATAGTAGTAATAACAATTGAATAGTAGTAGAGCAATAATCTGAATAGTAATAATAATAATAATCTGAATAGTAATAATAATAATTGAATAGTAGCAGTAATAATAATAATTGAATAGTAGCAGTAATAATAGTAATTGAATAGTAGCAGTAATAATAATAATTGAATAGTAGCAGTAATAATAATAATTGAATAGTTGCAGTAATAATCTGAATAGTAGTAATAATAATAGTCTAAATATAGTAACCCTATTTAATCTTCTTTGGCTACATTAGTTTCATAATTAAGGCCCGGATTTTCATGCATAAAATTTAGCTCAAATAATATGCAAATATGCACGAAATTATTGCAAACTATGCATGGAAATATGCAAAAATATGCAAGTGCATAGAAATTTGGACCCTACTCATAAGCGATGTTTCGAAATGTATAAAATAACAATTTATTGAAACAGTGCAAATGCTCTTGAAATCATTACATAATATGCACTGAAATGCATAAAAAATATCACTTTGTTACGTCCTCGAATATGAGTATGCACAAAATTAACACAAAATACACACCACAATGTATGAAATACGTACAGAGATACGTTTGAAAATGTCGCATCATAGGCATCGGCTTGGGCCCAAGAACGCCAACAAGTTGAAATTTAGTGGGAAGCAAAGGCCTTAAAAAATGGAAATTTTCTACCTCACCTTTTTAATTTTACCTTTTTTTTTAAAAGAAAATCGAAATAATAGGGGGGGGGGGTCAATGGCCCTTCCCTTCCTATACCTGACGGTACCCATGACTCGACTTGGAAAGTATTACGCATATTGAGAAATATCACCACAGAAATATGAAGACTCATAAAATTATTTTTTTCTAACTTTAATATTATCTAATTATATCATTTACAATGGAAACATATTCAATAGCAATTTTTTTTTTGTTGCATTTTTCATTTTTTTTAAAAGGCCTTTTTTAAAAATAGAAACGTCGAATTAATCTAATTGATTGAATTACAAGCGGATTAAAGAAATACACACTTTTGAAAATGTTGCAGAAATATGCCAAAATATGCAGAAACATTCAAAATATAAAAAATATGTGCACAAAGACGAAATATAGAGAAATATGTAAAAACACTCAAGCGCATAGAAATTCGGTCCCTATTCATAATATATATAGCGTACTTCATAATGATTTGGACCTATGAATTACAAATGCAAATTGCGCCTATTCATGATGTAATAATATAAAAAAAGTTATGTACAAAATTTTCTTATAATGAGCACAAAATTCTTCTTCGTAGATAGAATCTATATGTAATCCTAACGAGAGAGAAATTTATCCTAGATCACATAGCTCAGTGTGTGGAGCATCCGACATGTAATTGAAAGGTCACGGGTTCAAGGCTTGCTATTTGACGTAGTCTTTTTCCCCAAATTTATATCTTCAATATATATATTTTTTTATTTAATTAAATTAAACCTCAAATTAATTAAACTGCTACTCTCTAAATAAAATGCACGCGTAAGAATAACTTGTGCTTAAACTTGTACTATAAATTGCTTATTTATGACGTTAACTTTAATTGTCTTGATTAATTTATTATTAAAAAACCAGTTTAAATTTATATCATTCTGATTAGATATTACCAGTGACGGCTGTATTGGGGAATAATTGCCTAATTTTAATCGAATATCGCTAGGTTTAGCAATAAGTTAAAATCAAATATCAAAACTGATACTTTTGCCATTGCTTGCAAATACAACGGCAGAAGGCTTGGGAAAACAGATCTTCGGGACCCAACGGGTTAAACGTTTCTTTCATTAAAAAATCTGATTGGATTTGATCCTTGATAGCGGCGCTAATGATGAGATAAAGATCATGCATATAACGATTGATGAAATAGACAGATCAATGAAGAGGGAGGGGGAGACGGAGTAGGGAAAGAAACATCCTACTAGCGTCAGATCCCACTTAATATTCCCCAGGTTGGCCACTGTTTTGAAAAGGAAGTTGATAACAGTAGCGTTTACGTGATTATTTTATATTAGTTTCAAACGAATGATGATATTTCTGAGACGAATAATATTTTACAACATTACCCATAAAACAATGGGTTGTTCCATTCGTTTCTCCGGTGTTCTATTGCCCAATAAATTTGTCGGTGACAACACGATGGGAACTTATTACTCAATTTCTTTGCGAGATCATTTTTCAACTAAGATTAAAAGCAATTTTCTTGTCAATTCCCGAATGGCTGACGTTGGCATGTGCATCGTCTTCTAACAACATAACAACAACGCGGCTTGTCAAAGCAACTCGTTACCTTGTTATGGGATAATTCTAACACATAATGATAGAATTCAATGATTTATGCGGTAATGCATTTCATTGACTCGTTCTCGTCTCTTTCATGCTTGTTTCCCATTCATTTATAATTTACAAAGACGTCATCGGTTACTTGTAATGACGTCATAACCGATTTGTCGAAACTAACCCCTTTGCTCTATTTTGCCTCCCTCGCATCCTTTACTATTAAAATCGCCGCTATAGACTCCATTAGCTACCGCAACCCTAACCAATTTTGATTCACAGGCACACATAACTAATGAATGATGACCTCTGCTCCGATAGCTTCCAAGCTTTGCCCACGAGGGTCTACAACTCTCGGATTCGTTGGAAATTGACCGTTCCTTGGTTGAATTATACACGTTACTATGTAAATCATCTCGAAATAGCATCACACATCATTGTGTGGTGTCATTACTGGGATTAGACTCAGATTAATGAACCCATTCTAAAATTAAAGCAGAACTGACATAAAAGCTGGCATTATGGGAATCGTTCAATTTCTCCACCTTTCCTCTTTACTGCTTACGACTTCTAAAAGGGATATACTGCAGAAAAATACACGGAAAGTAAAATAGACCAAAATATTTTGCATTTTTAATTTAGTATTTAAAATTAAAATTATTTTAAGGAGGTTCGTCCCTCTTAAAAATTTTTTTTTATTAAAATTATTTAATTTCTTGAGTGTACATTTATAGGACATACCGTATTAATATTAGACAAAAAAGAATTTGTAGCTGACTTACTGTTTAAGAAAAAATATACAGTGTGCTAAAAAAGGAGAGTGATTAATTTTTCTACTTGTCGTTATGTTTTTCACATTTTGTAATTTTTAATATTTTATCTTGTTAAAAATTAAGTAGAAAAAATTTGACTAAATAGTTTTTTGCTTTCTTGCATAGCACCAGCGAAAAGCAATTTTAATTGATATTTTAAAAATATTTCGTAATGAGAAACATAAAGCAAGATAAAATGGGTACTTAAAATTAAAATATCAAAATTCATTTCATAAAATTTTTTATGTCCGCACAAATTATATATGTGCCAAATTTCAAGGATATATCTTGTACCACTTTAAATCCTTATCATTTTGAAGTTGAAAAATTACAAAAGACGAAACTCCAGATAAATTGAACTTAAAGTAAAAAAATGCTCTCTTTTTATTGTTATATACCATTAGTAAAAATTTCTACATGATGGTGTTCCGCTTGACCTAGAAACAAAATTTTGGTCTTATTAGATTTGTACAGATTCATATTTTTTTTAAGCAAATAATTTTTTCAAGTTTGGTCATTTTTGGGGGGGTGGGGGGGAGGATGGACGCCCTGAAAATTCACGTCATCCATTGTCGATATTCACTCTGTCACTAATCATTATGACAATAATCAAAGCGGACGAGAGGGGGCAGCTGTGGCTATAGCCCGGAGGCAGTTAAAGGCCCGCGCTGGCAAGGACCTATGCTGTGTGGGCCCCCAGCCTAGAGAAGGGATCAGAAGGGCGCCAGTCAAAATGAATCTGGGGCCCCCGCGGCTCTCGGCGCCCCCAACAATAATCATTCTGTACCTAGTAATAGTGATTCTTATCAGAGTGAATATTGACATTTAATTTGACAACAAGCACTATAACAGTAATGACTCTGTACCTAGTCGATAAGATTCCCATTCATTTGATTTAAAAAATATATATACAGTAGAACCTAGTAATATGACTACCTGAGTAAACTGACCACCTGTATAAAGTGTCCACTTTTTATAAGAGAGAACTTGTAGGGACTTAGTGATGCTTATACCAAAGTTTTTCGTGTATGGTGCCCACCTACCCCTCTATAGTGATCATTGCAGTAAAAACCCAAAGGTGGTCTCCTTAAACAGGTTCTACCATAAAAAAATGCTTACTTTCATTTTTGCTTTATTTTATTTTTTCCGTTTTTTATTTCTTGTGGGTTTCTTTCTGTGTTTTCTTAAATTTTTTTCCTTTTAATTTTTCTATATTATTTTAATTAATCTAGTTTTTTGCACGTTGCTATAATGTATTGAAGATCTGTCATTAGACGGAGGAGTTGAAACTTGCTGGAGGGTGGAATTATGCAAGCTATTAAAAGCAGATATCAATTATTGTGAAAAGATTTTTTTATTCTAATTAATTTACATTACATTTTAGTACGTTTTTGTAAGGATAAAAAATATATATTTTTAAACAGCCATCTTTAGTGAAGGACGAAATTAAATTACCTGTAGAACAGTTGACAGCTAATGCGTACATTTTACGCAAATGCACCCTCTGTATTACACATGAAAAAGGTCATTACGCAGATATAAATATTATAAAATGTAATGGTCATTTCATTATTATTCTCCTTTGGGTGCCTTCTCAGTATGCTCGTATCCAGAGGTGGAGATCTTAGGGACCAGTCCTCCTGAAATTAAATTTTTAATAGGACTTGGCTACTGCCTTGCATGCTGTGATTGTATCGATACTTTTTTGACCCCCCCCCCCGAAATTTAAATTCTGACAGCAGTCTTGCTTGTCAGATTCGGAGTTCGACGACCAACATTAGCCACAGTTTTCTATTTATGATCGTATGTGCACTCGTACTGAGTTTACGTTAGGCCCAAGATCGTAGACAGGATTTAATTTCGGGGCTCAAAAATTTTTACAGCATGTATTGATACAATCACAGCATGCAAGGCCGTACACAAGTCCCATTAAAAATTTAGTTTGGGGGGGACCGGTTCCTAAGGTCCCCCCCCATCTCTGGATACAGGCATTGTTAGTCCAGTCCGATTGTTTAGAGCAGTTGTTCTCAAACTAGTTATTCAATGGAAACCTTTTCTTATCACATGTCTAACCGGGAAGCCGGCCATAAATATTCAAGTAGAATCAAAAGCGTCATTGTTGGACAGAAACACCAAAATAAGCAATAAATACAGGGTGTCCCATAAGTTTGTGAACATTTAAAAAATTCATAAAAAGTGCAGAATTCAATATATTTGGATGCGGTTTGCAGTAAAATTTTTTTTCATGAATGGGAGATCTTTCGGGGTAGAGAAAAAAATTGTTATGCTTGAATTTTTGTCCACAGGGGGCGCTTCACCCTTTTAATCACAGAATTCTGTGGAAAACTATGTTTATTTGTATTCTGCTCTTTTGTGGTTTTACGGCTCAAAGACTACAATGGTCATGCTGCGCCGGTACCTACAATTTTCTGAGAGAATCCGAACCTCTTGAGGCCTAGGGAACCAAACTCCGAACTAGAGTGAGCAGTGAGATATTTATGAGATCTCTGAGCAAACTTTCTTTGTACTGCTGGAAGTCGAACCCGTTACCGCACTACGCCACCGCAGGGCCTTTATTTGTATTCAGACGAATGTTTAGAACCCTATCACAGCATTAATTGCTCCATGTGACCTCCAGTAAATTACACTTTATAATTGTCCAATAATTTACACTTTGTAATCGTCCAATAATTTACACTTTGTAATCGTCCAAGGAATTACACTTTGTAATCATCCAAGAAATTACACGTTGTAATTGTCCAAGAATTTACACTTGGTAATTGTCCAAGCAATTACACTTCGTAATGGTCGAAGCAATTACACTTTGTAATCGTCCAAGCAATTACACTTTATAAGCGAGTGAGAACACACCATTAACTGAGCACCATATCCGGATGGATGCTGATGATTTTGTATTGAATGTCGTCCTTTACTACAACTAAAGTCGATGTGCTACTACGGTACTCTCGGAACTTTACTTAACCCCATAACCGTGATATGCTTCTAAACATTGGCCTGAATGCAAATAAATGTAATTTGTCGTGAAATTCTGCGATTCAAATGTGCGAAGCGCCGCCTATCGACAACAACTCAAAGCCCATATTTCTTTTCTACCAGAAGAAAAAAAATTCTCCTTCATGAGCATAATTTCACCGCAAACCGCATTCGAATATGCCATTTCCTTCAATTGTTATGAATTTTTGTAATGCTTGCGAACTTACAGGACACCCTGTATATCAATATGAAAGGCAAGCAATACTTTCTTATTGTTTCTAGATGCTGATTATGGTTAGTTAACTTTACTTAAGGCGCGTTTTGCTAGACTCGCATATTTCACGGCGTAACAGTATAAAACGTTGAGATTAAACTCGGCCAATAAAAACCAACGGAAGCGTTTTGCACGTTCTAGGAAAACACTTCCATTAGGTTCCTATTGTTTGAGACAGTTTTCGACGTTTTCCATTGTTAAATTAATTATTAATTTCATTGTAGTTAATTATTAATTTCATTTGTTCAATAGTTAATTGAAATTAATTTCATTGTTAATAGTTAATTATTAATTTCATTGTTAATAGTTAATTATTAATTTCATTGGAGAATTTTCATTGTTAATAATAGTTAATTAATTAATAGTTAATTTCATTGTTAATAGTTAATTAATTAATAGTTAATTTCATTGTTAATAGTTAATTAATTAATAGTTAATTTCATTGTTAATAGTTAATTTCATTGTTGTGGTTGAATTAATTATTAATAGTTAATTTCATTTATTGTTAATGGATTAATTTCATTGTTAATAGTTAATTAGTGTAAAGTTAATTTCATTGTAGTTAAGTGGTATAGTTAATTTCATTGTAAAATTACAGTGTTTACAGCTGTTAACGCCAATATATAGAATTGGCGAGAAATTGACCCTAGGGCAACCGCGCCAATTTGCTTACTCTAACAATAAGTTGTCTTGCTCGAGACTTCGAAGGATCCCGCCGCCGACATGGAGCGGTCCAGTTCATTATCAATCAATGTATTAGTTTCTATCTAAAGACGCGATGTCTACCATTTCCACAGACATGAGGTCTGGTAGCCAAGAAGGGCATGGCCCCAATTGCAACATGGTTGTGTCCCAGTTGCCCCATCGAGTTATTTATATGTAAAACGGTGTCCTGTGCCCATATGTTCTTGACATTGTCTCGGTTGGCCCTTCATCCTGGTTACAGGCCTGTACAGTCCACTGCATTTTTTTTAAAGCGTCGTTAATGAAAGAAACTGGACGAGAGAAGCGTCTCCTTCAGCACCAAACATTGAGCACACACCACCATTTCTTGGAATTGACGGCGATGTTTTACAAATTGTTCCCCAGCGCTCCGCGTAGTAGCATGCGACTGCGAGATATTTTAGTAGATTGTATGAGATTTTTTGAACATCTCGAAACCTTTTGATAGTTTTAAGTTTGACTCGATGCATCGGGCCATGTGCATGACGGAAGTGTTCAGCAGTGATTCAGCCATGTTCACGTGCATGCACCGTGTGGTTAAGCAGCTGACTTGCTATTGCACCTGAACATCTCGATTGTTAAGTTCAAGGACGAATGAATTGTTGACTCGATTGTAAATTTGAGTCGATTGCCATTCTTTCGATTGTAAAAACATTTCTTAATCGTCCATCACTAGTTCCACGCAATACACTTCGAGAAACACTGTTTTCCGTCCACCATACTGTGTCTTTCTAATGCCAATTGGGGTAATTTGCATTTAGCTCTCTTTTTTTAATTTATTCTCAGTGACAGAGTTTATTGTAATACAGCTTTAAGTATGTTGGCGTAAACAATCGAATAGTCGCTAAATAAGGTTCATTAAAAACCAAATTTTAACGTCCTACCGGCTCGATGCACGGCCGACTTTGTCTTGTACTTTCTTCTCAGCATGCCGATAGCTATGCCGAGAGGTCTATAGTTGTTCAGTGCTTGGAATCACATGAAGACAGTGGCAATATTTTTAATTCCCTATGTGTTTAACTTTTGTTTAAAAAAGCATAAGAAACATATGTTACGTTGAAAAATAGTATAAGAAACATATGTTATGTTGAAAAATAGTATAAGAAACATATGTTATATTGAAAAATAGTACAAAAAACGTATGTTATGTATGTTGAAAAATAGTATAAGAAACCTATGTTATGTTGAAAATTAGCATAAGAAACATAGGTTACGTTGAAAAGTAGTATAAGAAACACATTTTACGTATAGTATTAAAATTTGGAATTTTTAATTTGCCATTCACACGTGCGACTTCGGTGTTCTATGTTTATATCACACGTTATATGTAAATTTGATGCAGCTGACCTTCGTTTTTTCTTTAAGCTGAAACGTAGTTTGTGAACCTCGTCACCAAAAATAATTAATGACACGAAATAATTTGCTCCCTCTTGTCTTTACGGTTCATTAATCGTTCATCTTGTATATCAGTCGAATTAACAGTAATCAAACAAATTAATTGGCGATATAATGACCCAACCCGCGATAAAACCAGACTCGCTTATCTGCCGCGCCGCGTAATTGAGAGTTACAAGACGCACGCTGGAGACAGCAATACCTAGAGCAAATGTTTTAACTCCGGAACTCAAAGAAAAACTACATGTTGCCCTTCCTTGGCGTGTACTTTGCTTGTCGAGGGCTCGGCAAGGAGTGGCAGTGGGCCGGCGGCGATCATACGACCAGCTTTCAAAAGATAATTATATCTTTTAGCGAGAGTTCTTTCCCCCAGCTAGGTATCCACATAGGTTAGATTACTTTTATCGTATATGCCTTCTGGCTTATTAACTTAAAACGTATAATGCGAATTGTCCCATTATAAAAAGTAGGAAAAGCTGGGCTCGTCAGCGCTGCCTTTCAAACCGAAAGGAAACGTTTTGCCTTATACTATAGGAGTTAGTAGTATTTCCGACTACCTAATCAAAAAAAGAATCTGTATAAAATCAGTATTACAAATCATCAAAAGTTTAAGATCCTATTGGAGTCTTGTGAATCCACAGTATTTTTTTACAGGATCGTTTTGAACTTTTACGTCTTGGGACTGTTCGGGAGAGGTGGAATATAAGGAACTTCTTAACGAATCCTTTAGCGCACGCAATACCTTTACAAAGACCTATGTCTTTCCAAACTAGATATAACAGGAGCCCGATCTTGTAAAGTACAAGGTTTAATCCGCACCCCATGGTGTCAAGAAATGAAATTGATCTTCAGAAATTTAAATATAAGTAAAAACGCTTATTATATTTTCACTCAGTCATTTTGATGGTTAAAATTGAATAAATGTATTACTTTCTGAACCTAATGAGAAATTCAATCACCCTTTATAAAATATTCAAACAAAATAATTTGGATTTTTATCATATTACAAAGCTATTGCCCTATGCACAATATCTTTAAAAATAGGGCCCGATTAATGCACGGACCTTCGGGGCCGCGACCGTGGCTCCATTGGGACACCCAAATTTTGTATTTTTTGACAATCAAATGAATAGTTTATATAAATCGAACACTACGCAGATTAAATCAAACAACAATGTCAATCAATCAACGTTTATTGGCGTAGTGATACCAACGCCGATGGTATGGCGTGATTAGATGGTAACGTTTCACCATCAATCGCCGCTCCTATCGGCACGTCATCTCTCAATAACGGTGGTCATCAAACTGTGTTGAATCAAATGAATAGTTTAAAATGTCATTTTGAACCTAGTTTTTAATTGTAACTTAGTAATTTCTTGATATTACATTTTATTAATTATAACTTAAGCTTCATTGAAAATGGCTTTAAACTATTTATTATGTAGTTATTATACAGGGTGTACATAAAGTCTTTTCCTCATTACAAAAATTTATTGCACGAAAACTAATATATCGAGATATGATATTTTTAAATGGTAACTGCAGTAATAAAGTTTTTTTCTGAGCAGCACTTACCTTAATAAACTTCAATGTGCGCCCTCTTTGTGGCTCGGAGAATGTCAAGTCGTTATTCCTATTTTTGTCACAGGTTCGTCAACATTTGATCTGCAACGCTTGACACAGCATCTGTTATTTTGTCCTTCAAGGTTGCAATATCAGGAGCTGACGTGGCGAAGACTCTGTCCTTGATATAACATCAAAAGACAGAAACGGGAGGCGTAATATCAGGAGAGCGTGGAGGC
>QLNU02014802.1:71174262-71188112 GCA_006491805.2 Dysdera silvatica | reverse complement strand
GCTTGGGAAAAGGAAAGACAGCAGTAGCGATGCTAGTAACGGGGCTCTCTTTCCGGTAGAAAAAACAAGGGATTTCTCGTATTCAACAAGAAACAACAAAGATATTGATTCGCGCGTACAAATCCGCATTGTTATTAAGAGATTTACATTCGCAGGTGTATCACATTTACAGAGTTTATGAGCAGAGTCTTGACTCGAAGACGTTACAAATGAAGATTGAAGTCCAAAGGTGGAATCTTTGTGGGCTGCAGAGTAAGAATGTTTTTCCTTGTAGCCTGTACCGAGAGAAGAAGTAGGAGAAACAAAAATAGTAGAAAAATGTAAATGAATTTTGAGTTGACCGTTGCGGGTGCAGTTTTAAAGGACTTTTAAAGGGAAAGGCAGACAAAAGAAAAATGGAAAAGGAAGAGCAGGGAGAGCAGAGGAGGGGGAAGAACTGAAAACTAAAAGGAAAGAGTGGGAAGGCAGAAGTAGCAGGCAGAGCATACTTGATTTAAGTACTAATCAAAGATTTTGGCTTTAAGGGTGAGAAAAGACAGAGCTTTTAAATCTTGGGGAATCGAATTCCAGATTTTAGAACCCGTAACGGAGACACTGTGTGTTTTATAGTTTGTGCGAGTCCGCGGTAGCCTGATATCGTCCTGGTGACGTGTATTGTAATCATGTGTCGTCTGTGAGATGGAGAAAGGTAAAACTAGGTCACCTTTTGTGACTTTGTACATAAGGAGTGCAAGTTTATATTTTACTAAGAGAGTGAAAGGAAGAATGCGCCATAATTTAAAAAGTTGGCCAGCGTGTTCATGGAAGCCTGCAAAGTTAACTATTCGCATAAGCTTTTTTTTTTGCGTTCCTATCAATTGCCTAAGGGAAGTAAAATATGTGATTCCCCAGACCTCAAGACAGTAGGTAAGTTTTGAATAAAATAAAGAATAGTAAAGAATCATTAGGATATATTGAGGAACGACATGTCTGAGTTTCGAAAAAATTCCCAGGAGACTGCTAAGAGAATTGGTGAGATCGTTAATGTGTTCTTTCCAGGTTAAATTTGAATCGAAAATTACTCCAAGAAGTTTGGCTGATTTCGTTTCCTGAAGGATGGAGTTGCGGAAAGTAATAGGAGAACTGTTAGGTAATATTTTTTGCCGGGAATGGAAGATAACGTAGTTAGATTTTGCAATGTTTAGCTCTAGTTTGTTAACGTAAAGCCAACGTGAAATGTTATCTAAATCTTGGTTGACTTTTTGCACTGTTTCTTCGATATTTTTTCCCGATACCAGAAGTGTCGCGTCGTCAGCATAAAGAAACAGCTGACTATTCAGGACAGCTTGGGGCAAATCGTTGATGTAAAGAAGGAAGAATAGCGGAGCTAAACAGCTTCCTTGTGGTACAACCAACAGAAATAGTTTTGCGAGTTCAGGGAGTTTTACCTATGAAAACTTGCTGTTGCCTATTGAAAAGGTAGCTGTTCAGTAATTTTAGAGGTGTACCCCGAATACCATACCGTTCTAATTTCGTCAGTAAAATGTCATGCTTAACATTTTCAAACGCTCTTTGGAGATCTATTTGCATTCCTATTACAAAATTGCTTTTGTCTATTTCGTCAGAAATCATCTCTTTGATATTAAGGAGGGCGGTAGTTGTTGACCTGTGTTTTCGAAAGCCGAATTGATGTTTGTAAAGTAAGTTTTTACTTTCGAAATATGATTCAAGTCTACTGTGTAAAGCCTTTTCAAAAATTTTGCTAATAACTGGAAGGATAGAAATAGGATGATAATTCTGAATGTCAGATGGGTCGCCTTTTTTAAATATAGGAATAATTTTAGCCATCTTAAGCTTCGAGGGGAAAATACCCTTATTGAAGCTGATATTGATTAAATGCGCAATAGCATTTGCAAAGAAATCTGGGTTGGCTTTAACAATATGCGGCGGGATATATGCTTTTAATTAGCAGTACAGCCATTTAAAATAAGAGATTTTCGTAACTCGAATATCTAATAATAATTTGATAAATGTTTTATTAGAAATTAGCGATAACTCGAAAAATTATTGATTTAAAATTAACTGGTCCGTTAAGAAATTTTTCTCTTTAAAAATTAGAGTTAAACTTACAGAATTGAATTTTGTAACTCAAATCTTTTTGAATATTTCTGGAATTCCATTTGTTAAATTAAACTTTCTTTTAGGGTAAATATATATTTTATATTTGGTGACGTATATAAACTTGGATTTACGTCGCCTAGGCAACGAAAAAAAAAAAAGACATATATCTGACGAAGCCTTTAGTGCTCTAAAGTGAGTACTATCATTACGAAATTATTATTATTTTTGCAAAACAAAATTATTTAAAAATCATGTATCATTTTTTCGCTCAAATTTTTTTTTATCAAATTCTATTAAAATTTTTCACGAAACTTTATCAACCCTTTTAACTAACTTTTAGGGATTTTTTTTATTAAATTTTCAAAACGCTCTTTATCAAATTTTACCACCGCTTTTTTTCATTAAATTTTAGTAATACTTTTCATCAAACTTGTCACTTAATTCACATATTGAAAACCAAGAAAAGGTAAATACAATAAAGGGAGCAGTTAAAAAAATAAAGAGAAATGAATAAATAATAATGATAGAAAATAAAAACATGTTGAAACTCAAAATTATACACGAAAGATTGAAAAGCATTACAAGCCTCTGTTGTCTTCAATAATTCGCAAAAACAGGCAGCCAAAACATTAATAGTTCTTTCAAGGCGCCCTGGAGAGTGTGTCTCTTTCTGCTGAAGGTACCGAGCACGAGCTAAGATAAGGTATTCGTCAGTTTCTTCACCCTCTCCACAACTGAAAAATTCCCTAGAATAGGATTTAAAATACTCGATGGCTTCCAAAATCCCCGTATCCAGTCCAAATTTGGGTTAGTTTAAAGTTTGTTGTAAACGAACTTTGGTCAACATTATAAGTACATTTTTTTACATTGTCTAAATTTCCCTTATACCTTTTCCCCTCTATTTTTTCCCTTTCACACGCTGGGTAGAGATACGCCATGTTAAATATCATCAGTTATCTACTTGTTGTAGTTTCTTCAACGGAAAACGATATTTAATTGAGCTAAGCCTATTATACCATTATTGAATGTCGGCAGCCAACGAAAGCTTACATTCGCACGTATGGTTTAACACTCCCGACACAATGCCTCCAAACACGACAATCATATCTAATGTTATCATATCCTTTCCATGCGATAACGTTTTGTTTCTCGCAGCGTCACGCACTTGAGAAAATATATTTCAAGTTTGAGACAAAGGTTTGCTGAAGTACTTCAAATCAGTATTCCATTCGCATGCGAGAGTTATGATGGATGCCCGTAATTTAAAATAATCACTGACACACAATCTTGGCAAGAGGTTGGTTCTTTGAGACACGCAATACCCCCTATCACGACCACTTCCCCTCCCTGCCTCCCAAATGATAAAACTCCCGTCCAGAATATGATCAAGTAATGGTAAAACTCTTCTTTCCTTGCACAACGATTTCTCGGCCGCCATCTTGGAGGTCTGTACCTCCGGGCAGGACACATTTCATTATAAAACACCTTATATCCATTTCTAAACGTACGAAATATTGCCCTTCCTGAGCATAACTAGTATAATAATGATGGAACATTCCCCCATCATCACTGTTTCGATCTTACCAACAATTTACGGAATTGTAATGGGTCGAGCGATGTCGTTTAGTATCTGGCATCCGGCGGAGGACCTTTTTCCCACACAATCCGTCATTTTTATCATTTCGAATGCAATCTGAATTATATACCAGATCCGTTAAATTGCACGAGAAGATGGATCTTCAAGATCCTTCCATACGATGTGTAGCGATGTAACAAAATATACGGGAATCTCAACCTTGGAAGCCTCTGCGTTGCCAGTTCCCGAGATACTATAAATGAAATAAATTAGTCAACAGCAGACGACACACATGCAAAGTCAAATATCTTTCCAAACCGCAGAAATGGCTTTTCAAAATTTCCGGAAGAGATTTAATGAGAAACTGATTTCGCATCTAGGAACATTAACATGCATGTGGCGGCGTTCAGGAGCGGGTTCACGAAAATTTTATGGGCGGCCTCAGTTGTAAATCGTCTGTCTTATCTGTATGAGGTATTTTATTCGGCAGATGACGTCGCCCACTTTAAGGTTACTCAACTCTTCCTTTAAAAATTATTCTCAAAAAAAAAAAATATGGAACGCGCCAAACGAATTACAATTATTTAATTATATAAACCGTCTGCGGTGACAAAGAACGGTGACGCCAAATGAAATGTTAGCTCAAAAACATTCAAATTTTTGTACGTGTCATAAGGTATCGTTGTTAAACTGGTTCCCTGTTAAAAACTTCATATCGTATCGTTTTATTTTATATCTTAATCTACTGATAATGTTTATCGTCATAGTATCCAAATTTCTATTGTAATCATCTCAACTTTATATTGCAATCACCTTAACTTCTATTGTAACCATCTTAGTATCAATCACAATATACTCATAAGGCCATCACAATCTAGTCCTATAATTTGTATCATCATCCGGTCCAAATTAATATCGAACTACTTGTAATATTTATCGTAATCTACTTGTAATTTCGAAATTTATTTCTGATTTGTGTCGTAATCTAGTCTTTATTGACATCGTAACTGATCTTTGATTTCTATCGTAATCTTGATAATTTGTATCATAATAAAAGTTTTATTTTTATCCCAATTCTTCCTTATCTCTATCGTAATCGTAATATAATCTCGATCTCTGTCGTAGAGTAGTTTCAATGCCTATCGTAATCTAGTTTTAATATATATCGTAATCTAGTTTTAATATCTATCTTTACGACGAAGGTTAGGTTCCCTCGAAGCACTATAGGCCTATTTACCTAATCACCTATGCAGCGTAGTGATCTTATATTGCCAGGTTCCCCAGAAGTTTCGCATACTATATGTATGGACAACAATTAAACAGTTTGATTAAACTCTAAACTCGATAATTAAATTCGTTTTAAGCAAGTCCTACTGTATGTCAATACGAAAGGACGTTCTAAAACTTAAGTACCTGATATATAAATAATCTGTTTTCAAATTTAATGATATTTACGCCAGATAACATGATAATTATCAAGTTAACATTAACTAGGTGTGTTTGTGTGGTTGAAAAAAAAAATTTTTTTTTTGAAAACTATAACCTATACGTGAAAATTCCGACACCCAGATTTATTAGCTCATAATAAAACAAAAAATCTTTAGTATGAGCTAATGAACGTGAGTGATTCGAAATTTTTACGTATAATTATTCCCTTCTCCGCAAAAAAGCGCAAAAAACTCACCCCGGAGGCTTTCCTATGTTGATCAATATTTGGCAATTGTGTTATCCCTGTGAAGAGTAATAATATCTCGCGACTATAACTTATTTCCATTACAAATATAAATGAAACCATTTTGATTAAATTTTCGAAAGTATTCTTATTACATTACATGAAGCATTTCTCATTACGTTAAGAGAAGCATTTCACACCGCATTATGAGGAGCACTTCACATTACACTATGAGGAGCACTTCACACTACACTATGTGAAGCACTTCCCATTACATTATGAGAAATATTTCTCGTTACATTACGTAAAATGTTTCTCTTTATATTACGTGAAATATTTCCCATTATATCGCGAGAAGTGTTTTACATTACATTATGAGAAACGTTTCTCGTTACATTACGTGAAATATTTCCGTTATATTAAGTGAAATATTTCCCCATTGTATCATGAGAAGCGTTTCGCATTACATTATGTGAGAAGCATTTCACATTACATTACGCGAAGCATTCTCAATTACATTATGAAGAGCATTTTTCATTACATTATGAAGAGCATGTTTCATCACATTGTAAGGAGCATTTATCATTACATTATGAAAAGCAACCCCATTATATCATATCAAACATTTCCCGTTATACCACGTCAAATATTTCTCATGACAGGGGTTCCCCATTATATCATGACAAGAGTTTAACATTACATTATGTGAAGCATTTCTCATTGTATTATGTGAAGCATTTCTCATTGCATTATGTGAAGCATTTCTCATTATATTATGTGAAAGAATTCCAATTGCATCATGAGAAGCATTTTCCATTGCTATATATTATTATAAGGAGCATGTCATCGCATTAAGTTAAGCATTTCCCATTATACCATTTTAAGCATTTCCCAAAATGAACGCTTCCTGTTACATGAGATAAGCACTTCTTATTACATTATAGAAAATTTTCCCCATTACATTACGATAAATATTTTTTGTTACATTGTAAAAGCATTCCTCACTATATTATGCGAAACATGCATTACGATCAATAAAAAAATTATTTAAAAAATATAACCTCATTAAGTTTAATAAATAAATTTTATATTCATTTGTAGTGTTATCAAACACGCAAGGCAAAAAATTCAAGTTATTTTCATCCGTTTATTAGACTTGGGGGGGAGGGGGGGGAATTACATACACAGTTTGGTGAGTGCTGTGTATTACAAGGGCGAAGGTAAGAACTACATCTGATACAGCATTTGTACGATCAGTATGCAGACATCGAAACACCGCTTTGAAACACGAAAATACAAATATATAATTAATCGACGGCTCTCGTATCGAATGTGGAAACAACTTCTCAGAGAGGAAGCGGCAAATTGCTATCGGAAGGGGGAAAATCTATTAAAGATGGTTATCGAATCTTTGGTAAAAAGAACAACAGCCGAGAGAGAAGAAGAACAACAACACACCTTTGTCAACCGGACCTCCAGCAATTTGCAATTATAACTCATTACGGAAATCATTGTTGGATGCGGTTGTGGACTGCAAACTTTCGTTTCGTTGAAGTGATTCGGTTCTGGGGGCATTATTCATTGTCTCCGACGACAGCGAAATTACCGCTTTAGTCTCCAAAGCATGTACTCGTGGCCTGCTATACATTAATCAGAAGTAAAATTAATTTCCTTCATTAATGTGCCCTCCCTCCTGGATTTCCAGGCCGGCAGATCTCGGAGAAATGGGAGTTTCCTGTTCACATAATGTTTACCACTTCTCCTTAAAATAACTGCTTCCCCACGGAGCTACACCTATTCAAATTAATCAGAAATGGTTGATACGGGAATTGCTGTAACTCACTAGTTGTTTATGAGTTGTGTATCTAAGCAACCGCTCAATGGAATACAACTTCTGATAAATGCCGGACGAAGCAGCAACACGACATAATTTTTAAACATCTATGCTTATGAACTTAGGTCCAACGAACGTAAGCCTAGCGATAAAAACGCGATGTGTGCATTTTTCATATACAGCAAAACCTCCTTTAACGATCACCTCTAAACAACGGTAACCTCCGAAGTCCGGCCACATATCAATGGAATCGAACACGTTCTATAAGATTAACATCAGTGCTAACCTCCAAACAATGGATTCCGAACAACAGCAACCCGGTAGGCATTACAAAAAAAAACTTATTCAAATTTTTCAAATATATCTGAAATCTAAATTGTCAACAATGTAAAGTACAATTTATTTAACGGTATTTTCTTTCAAGGTACACTACTGAAACATATGTCCATTTTGTAGCTTTATTCGTACACCACTTTCTGGGAATACGGTGTGGCTATTTATGACCAACAATCCCAACATTTCGACTGCGAAAACACCACTGTCCACTAGAAATTAGTTTTTGGTAGTTTATGTTGTTTATGCGTTGTTACTATTCAGCAGTGTCGTATCAACCTAACTTCATCGTTTGAACGCCAGTTTGTAATCATGATGAGTTCCTCTACGAAAATTCGTCTAAAGAAGAAAATCAATGCTATTCAGAATAGCAGAAAACGTTAGCGAATAGCACGAAAATTAGCAACGATGTACGGTTGTGAGAAGTCAAAGGCAAATAAGATTTTAAAAATTAGCTTAGATTATCTGCAGCAGGCCTTTCGAGATGTGAACTTAGACGGCTAAACGAAGCTTCAGAAGACCGGAAATACAGAACTTGACAAAGGGCCCTTAGAGTGGCTTTCCAACTGTAGATCAAAAAATTTTCAATCAAAAATATTGCGATTAAAATATTTTTTAATTGCAGAATTTTTTCTCACACAATGAACCCGAAAATGGAGATAATGATGATGGGGGAAGGGTTGGATAGTATTCACAGATTGGCATGAATGAAAATATGAAAGCCAACGAATTTGTTTACATGGACGAAGATTTAGAAGTTTCTGCTACGTTTAGTACCATTCAAGAATCATTGGAAAATATGATAAAAGGAGAGAAAAAAATGCTGAGGCAATGGAAGCGGAAGAGAAAGTTTTTAATTAATATTTACATTAACATTTACATTAGCATTTACATTGACGTTTACATTAACTTACACTAATATTTACATTACCTTACATTAATATTTACATTACCTTACATTAATATTTACGTTAACTTACATTAATATTTACATTAACTTACATTGATATTTAAATTAACTTACTTAATTTATTTTCATTTTGATCGTTTCACATTATAATTTCAGATATTTATTCATATTTATTTTCTGTGAACAAAAAAATTTGAATATTGGATCGTCAGGTTAGCCTTATAATCGTATCCATAAAATTTTACTAGAATTCGAATATTTTTATGGACAAAAAAAAATACGCCAAACAACGTACAATGAAATGTTTACAAAATTCGAATTATCAACACAAAAAAGTGGGATTCGCCGATTTTATAAACAACGCTTTTTAGTATATTTAGATAGGGGCGTAGCTATTAGAAAAATCATGGGTGAGTGCTTAAGTAACTTTAAAAATATTCATATGATTTAGCGTTAAGGAGAAAAACGAATTGGTGGGCTTTGGTATTCAATGGACGGGGTTGAACCCCCCCTTTCCACGCCACTGATTATGGACAACATTTGCAGGCCATGTATTCCTTAATAACCGTAGACGAACAGGGCGGTTTGCTATAGCCTGGTTTGAATTTACGAATAGCGCTTATAACTAAACCTAATTTAATAACTTGTATCACCTTGTCCGGCGCAAAATAACCCTTTTTGTCCTTACGCCATAAACATACAACCAACCAACGACTTGTATCCAAAATTATAAGGCACTGAATTATATTAAAATGTATAAATAGGCCATGCGGTGGTGCAGTGGTAACGCTCTCGACTAGCGTGCTGTTATCCCGGGTTCGTCTCCCAACTGTGCGAAAACAAGAACGATTTCTAATTACTCATCATTGCTTAGGGGTTGGTTTCTTACGCCCAAAAATTTCCGTTTCTTCGAAAACCGCATTTCGCCAACGCAAAATTTTAATTCGTATCCCGATTTTAACATTACGGGGAAATTAGCCAATCTGATTGATTGCTATCGAAACCACATCACGCTATATTGGCAAAAAAAATAGGAGGCAAACAAAACAATTCGCCAAACACAAATTTCATTTTGTCAATAAACGATAAACTCGCGGATAGATTTCATTTGTGTCGCATTTCTGCAATTTGGTATCTAGAGCGATAACATCATCATCGGTAATAATCAGTAATTCAACATTTCAACTAACTAATTCAGACATAACTCGAAGTCTATCCACACGGGCAGTGAGGGATTTACCCCGAAGTGGGGGTGGGGGATGTGGAGTCTCCCTCCGCTAACCCTTCTCTGATACAGGTAGGAGTAATCTGTTTTCAGGTACGTACTACAGCGACTTTTCTGGCAATGTTCCAAAAGCTAGCGATGCTGTGTCGTAATATCCGTCACCATTTTTCCTACAACGCGACGAGATGACACGCTGCACAAAATTTTTTCCTTTTTTTTTCGCCAATACAGCGCGACGTGATTTCGATAGCAGCCAATCAGCCTAGCGAATTTCCCAGTAATGTTAAAATATGGATAAGAATTCAAATTTCGCGTCCCCGACGCAGCACGACTTGTGCTGTCCTTGCGCCTTAAAGCTCACAAGCATAAAATATATAAATAGGTACGTAGTAAGCGTAACGTTGTCAAAACACTACGGAAAATATGCTATATATTAAATACGATTATGTTTTCGATATTCCACTTTTATATGGTTAATTTTTACGGTGTTTTAGGTAGAGAGGAAAAAAAGTAGGTCACGCGCTCGTGCTGGAATTAAACCAGCGAATTCTTTGGATTACCGTCGCAATGTCTTGACCGTTGAACCACTGTGATCTGCCATAGGTGCATAAGGAAAATACAAAAGAATAAGAGGGAAAATTAACTTCTCATTTCCAAATATTATTTCCCTTCTTCTCGGAAATAGAGGACAAACGATCGGGGATCTCCATTACTAAAGAGAAAATTTTGAAGACTATTCGAGCAAAAATTCGCACTAGAACTTAAAATATGAATAACAAACTATAATTTTATTTCAATTTGTGTTTTATATGTATATGTTACCGGCCAAATCCGATTTCAGGCCAAATTAGATTGGCCTAGGCCGATCTAGTTTATCCTAGGCCAATATAATTTGGCGTAATTTTATTAATCTTCGAGCTTTAAGAATAATTTAATACTTATGTAGAACATATTTCATTCAAAATAGTTATATTTTGTTAAAAATAATTTTCCTCCCTATGGATAAATCTACTTAAATATTTCTTTCATAAGTGAAATCTGATAATCACCTATTAGCTAATCCTTTTATGAAAGGATAGCAAAGCAAATTGACAAAACAAATTGCATCACAAGAGTGTTTAATAGTCTAATCAAAGATATAGAAGAAACTGGTACTGAAGAAGTTGAAATTAAACTTACCTCATTGCAGAGAACAGAAACGGATTTAAGTAAATTGGATAACGAATTATGCAACGCTCTGTTACAAGAAGAAGAAACGAAAGGCTTTGAAGAAGAATATATAGTTATCGAAGGATATAAAGAAAAACTTGACATGATTCAATTTAATGTTAGAAATCACTTTAAATGACTTGAAAAACAACAACTGCATATAAATGTGAGGAAAAATGAAGGAACAAAAATGAAACTGCCAAAGATAGAACTTGTGAAATTTGAAGGAGATATAAAAGAATGGCTTTCTTTCTTTCTGGAGTCAATTCGAAAGGATCCGCGAAGACAAGCAAATGCAAAATGAGGACAAGTTCTAATACTTGATTCAATGTATGACTGTGGGTAGCTGAGCCAGAGAAATTGTCGACACATCGGAAAATTACGAAAAGGTAGTTGAAGGTATGAAATCCAGATTTGGCCATGAAGAATCACTCATCGAATATTATGTAAGAGAACTATTAAGAATCATTGCAAAGAATGCTGCGAACCTTAAAACGAAGGTAAACCTCAAACGATTATACGACAAATTGGAGTTTCACTTAAGAGCATTAGAAACAATGGAGATGACGTCGAACAGATACGTGGCTGTGCTATTCCCTCCAGTGGAGTCTTATATACCAGAAGAGATACTGAGAGTATGGTTAAGAAATCACGCGCTAATCACTTTCAAAATCACTTTCTTCCTAAGCTACTCTTACAAGAAAGTTGGAAAACTAAATTAACTCGGGACTCAAGAGTTCCGTCGGATATAGGAGTGTTTTAAAAAATGGGTAAGAAGTTTGAAGATGCTATCTTCCATACAAATTCCCAGATGTGTTTTTTCTGGCAGAAGACTTGAGATTGAATTACACACCTTTTGTGATGCCAGTATAGTGTCTTATGTGGCTGTAGTGTATTTAAGATGTAAAGAGTATCAAAAAGTATCGGTACAATTATTAATAACAAAGTCAGGAATTGCGCCTCCGAGACAGATCTCGTTGTCTCGTTTAGAGCTTTATCTTGTTGTGTCGGAGCACGTTTAGCCAACACCGTAAGAAAGGGATCGAACCCGAAAGAAATGAAGGAGTTTTATTGGACCGATTTGGCAAGTACCATACTATGGATTCAAAGAGATGAACCATGGGAAATTTTTGTATAGAATAGGGTAAAAGGAATTAGAGAGTTGATTTCTTTAAGAGCATGGAGACATATACTCGGATGATTCAACCCAGCCGATTTGCCCTCACGAGGACGCTCGATGGAAAAATTAATTTCATCAAATTGGTGAAAAGGACCTACGTGGTTAAAACAAAATGAAGACCAATGGCCGAAATCAGAGAATTTAAAAAATTCAGAAGATTTATCTAAAGCTGAAGAAAACATTGTTTTAAACATGTTAATCACTTAAATAAATCGAACACTACGCAGATTAAATTAAACAACAATGTCAATCAATCAACGTTTATTGGCGTAGTGATACCAGCGCCGATGTTATGGCGTGATTAGATGGTGAAACGTTCGAAAGAAAATAAATATTTCTGCCTTCGGTGGGACCTGAACCCACGACCTTCCACAGTAGAACGTCTTGTCCAAATGTTAAAAATTTTACTAAGACGTCTTCTTGGAAGAGCTGCCCTACAATACGGAGAAATGTTAAGTGTTCCATGCGAATGTGAAGCAATTTTGAATTCACGGCCTCGTACAGAGGACGCTAACGATCTACTCCTGTTAACACCTTCTCTATTTCTTCAAGATGTCACAACAGTGGGAGTATTAGATCTTGATTTGATCGACTCTCAAATTTTGAAAACAAGATGGTGTTATTTAAAGACACTAAAGAAACATTTCGGAGAGAAATTCCGTTCCGAGTATTTAGGATTACTTACACAAAGAAAAAATGATCTGTAGAAAAATGTATCCATAAAGATGGAAGATGTAGTGTTATTTGAAAACGAGATGAAGAAAAGAACATTCTGGCCGATGGTAAATATCATTGAAGTCTTCCTAGGAAAGGATGGTTGTGTCCGAGTTGTCAAATTGAAAACATGGACCGGAGGAACAATCCGGCCCACAAAAAAGATTTACCCTGTAGAATTAAGTTCTGAAACAAAGGGGGATATAGACACTGGAATAAATCAAGATATTTCGCCCCGGTTATTACGAGAGACTCTAAACACTAAGAGTGGAAGAGTTAGTAAACCCCACTCAACGGTGTGGTGAAAGTCAAAACGATACTTAACTCCAGAGGGAAAAATTTCTATCGTCTAATTTGTTTGGATAAACGATAACACATTTATTCAAAGGTGGGAGGATGTAATAATTTCTAATTCAAAACACCGTTTGACTATATTTGGATTTATTTAAATTGAAAATGAAATCGCGCGAAACGAAGTCAGGTTATTGTTTCTGCTTGAATATTTTGTATAACACTTTTTTACTTTTTTTTACTTTGAGTTTGTTATTGTGTTTAGAATTGTGAGAATTTTTATATAGTCGATATAAATAAATCGAAATTCCAGAGAAATGTATTCTTATGATGTTCTGACGACAACTAGTGGTTTAACGTTTACTCCAGATTGGCGCCGGGGCGGTTGTTTAGATCACTAAAATTACGCCAAATTACATTGACTTAGAATAAATTAAATTGGCCTAGGCCAAACTAGTTTGTCCTAACCCACATAGGATAAACTAGTTTGGCCTAGGCCAATCCAGTTTGGCCTAAAATTGGGTTTGGCCGGTAACATATCTAATGCGAACGGAGCGTACAAAAAAAAAAAATAAGAGGGAAAATTAGCTTCTCATTTCCAAATATTATTTCCCTTCTTCTCGGAAGTAGAGGACAAACGATCGGGGATCTCCACCACTAAAGAGAAAACTTTGAAGACTACCCGAGCTCAAAAGTGCACTATATCTTGGGCATTGTGAGTCTAACCTTTGAGAAACGGGGATTTTTTACATCGAAACATATTTCCCTACAGATGAATCAAGAAACAAGAGCAGAAGCACGTAGAA
>QLNU02014802.1:71143033-71174162 GCA_006491805.2 Dysdera silvatica | reverse complement strand
GTAAGATGCCCAAAATGCCATAGTATGGAAAAGTGCCACAAACCTAACATAAAACAATGAGGTTTGATATCAAAATCTTTCAGTAAGTATAAAAATATTCATAGTATTCATTTCCGATACCCACATTATTTTATTTGAAAACGCCTAAATATAATGTCGTTGAATAGTTAAACTTTCTTCCCCCGATTCACTATATATATATTGCATCGCAAGGGTGGTTACAACCCCACTAATCCTCCCCATTTGCACACACCAGTGCGTCAATGAACAGCCATTTTCTTTAAAAATGAAGTTGGTAAAATCAAAAGTTTGGACCAGAATAACTGACGTCCACCTTGGAAACATTCTTAGAGTTGCAATATCAAAATAAGCAGTGCCAAAAATATCACTAAAAGGTTTGATTTCGCTTTACATATTCATAACTAAACGAATTGTAAATGTATTTTGCTTCCATACGTATTTTACATTGTAATATATATATATATCATCATCATCATATTCAACCATTATCTATCCACTGCTGGATGAAGGTCTCTCCAAATGCTTTCCACACAAGTCTATCCTGGGCCATTCGTTTCCACGTCACCCCAACCTCTTTTCTTATTTCATCCACCCATCTAGTTTGAGGACGTTTTCTAGGTCTTCGGTGGTCTCTTGGAATCCAGTTCAGAATTTCTGTTGTCCATCGTTGATCAGTTCTTCTTGCAATATGCCCAGCCCATCGCCATTTCAGTCCTTTTACTTTAACAATGATGTCCTCTACTCTAGTTTGCTCTCGAAACCGAAATTTTGCACTTGCATTTTTATACACACGTTTCACCATGTCAATGTACACATCCTCAATGTCTGTTGATCTTAAAGAGTTGATGACTGCTGATGTTTTTATAGAGTCAAAGGCCTTCTCATAGTCAATAAATGCAACACACAATGGAAGTTCATATTCATGTGTTCTTTCAATTAATTCTCTTAATACTTGAATATGGTCCACTGTACTGAATCCACTTCGAAATCCAGCTTGTTCTCTTGGTTGAGCTGCATCTAATTTTTTCTGCAGGCGATGTGTTAGCACTTTTGTGAAGATTTTATAAATAGCAGGTAACAAGCTAATTGGTCGGTAATTTTTCAAATCCTCTTTATCACCTTTTTTATGCAAAAGAATTACTGTTGCAGAATCCCATTGGTTTGGTATGTTACCGCTGTTAAGACATTTGGTAAAGAATTTTGCAAGTATGTCTTCTACATATTCTCCAGCTTCTTTTAGGATATCTAATGTAATACCATCATCACCAGGGGCTCTTCCTTTCTTCATATTTTTTATTGCAAATGAAACTTCTTCTTTTAAGATTTTAGGAGCTGTTCCTTCGACTATTTCAATGTCTTCGTTTAATTCACTGTTACTTTCGTATAGATTTTTGTAGAATTCTTCAACTCTTCTAAGTATTTCTTCCCTATTTCTTGTTACGGTGCCATCCTCTCCTTTTAATGCAATGATGTGTTTCTTCCCAACAGATAAACTTCCTTTAACAACCCTAAGGCTCTTGTTATTTTCAATGGCTTCCTTTACTAGCTAGTAATATATATGTATATATATATATATAGAGAGAGAGAGAGAGATACATGTAATCAATCCCAGAGGCGGCTACAGAAAATATTTTCGGTGGGCGCACAAAACCAATATAGAAACCTTAGAAAAAACGGCAAAGTCTGCTCTAAAGGGGTGCAGGGGCCCTAGCCTTGCTAGGTTCGCTTTTGTTCAGTCCTAATATTGCTGATACAGTAGTGCGGCCCGCGGGCCAACAAGAATAAGCAAAATTGGCCCTTGGACTGAAAAATGTTGAAGATCTCTGACTTAGGTCATCCACCGTAATCAGTTACAAATGCATGATAAAGATGAATGAAATGCATACGTAAATTGCATTCAGTTCCAAAAATTACTAAGTTCTTGGAATTTTACCTTGCGCCATTCCCGTTGAAATGGTGCATGAGATATAAAGTGGTATGACTAGTGATGAGGGTTTTGTTGAAAATTTTAAACGGAAAATTTTTCGGTAAATTCTCCATCACTTCAATTACTAAATATCTAATGTAAATATAATATGCCGTTTATTAAATGACATTTGTTATATATGTTATACCATGGGATCCCCGGCCCCATATTTACCCCCTCCTCAGAAAAGAAAACCACCCGTGCATAGAAAATTTTGGAATAATAATATTGTTTAAACCCGTTATTGTTACTTCCCTGTTAGCCTACTACATGATATGGCGCAGTATAGCCCAGATGCTCTTGCGCCATAAAAATCCAAATTAACCAATCAACTACATAATAGTTCGGTCAGAGTGTCAGGGGTTGATAGTTGATGATAGCGAGAGCTTTATTTTACATTTGTAAAACTATTACTTTAAAGAATACGTAAATATCATATTGTACTAAATACATAAATAAAATTCAAAACTAAAAAGTATAAATTCCTAAAATTATTAGTGAAAAAATAAATCATAATGCGATGTAATGAATCAGTTTTTTTTTTCTGCAATAGGTTCACTTTTTTCACATTTCGTTTTATTTGTATGTAGGCTATTTAGTCATATTTTGTACATAATGTTTTTGCGCATAAAATGGTTTTTTTTTTTAAAAATTCATATACCTATCTACCAGCGTTATTTCAATGTAGTAAAAGTGTGTGAGCCTCCACGATTTCTTTTCTTTGCTTTTTGGTTTTACGGCTCAAAGACTACAGTGGTCATGCTGCGCCGGGACCTACTGTTTTCCGAGGAATCCGAACCTCTTAAGGCCTAGGGAACCAAACCCCGGACTACAGTGAGCAGTGCGATCTTTATGAGATCTCTGAGTAAGCGTTCTTTGCACTGCTGGGAGTCGAACCCGGATTAGCGGCGCACTAGGAGAACGCGTTACCACACTGCGCCACCGCAGGGCCGCAAAAAAGTGGGGGCTTCTGCTGAAAATGTTTGATAACTTTAACCTGCGAGCATGCGCGCAGGGTGCTTTACCCCCCATCTGATTATATAGCACTATTTCATTAAAAACGTCCAATTTTACAGGGAACAATAAGTGGAATTTTCGCTTTGTCACCCTACCCCAAAGATTGTGACTTTGAAGGCAACAGGAAAGAGTTTGGCCAGTTTCAGAAGCAAGGGTGGACTGTTCTTTTAACATATTGTAAGTTGTGGGGTGTGAAACACCCCACGCGATTGCTCGTGGGTTAAATAGTTGATGAAATTTATAATGATTTAGTGAAAATGTAAGATATATTTTAATAGGATGGGAAAAGAAAAGCTAATGTTCGCAAAGGATTCTGTTTTATGTAATCGGAAGAGGGCGAAATTATAATTATGTTACGAATGACCAATGGTAATATTTTTAATATCTGTCTAATATGGTTTTTTATGTTTAAATTTTTTAAAATTATATACACAGAAAGAAAGAAAGAAAGAAAGAAATTTTTTAAAAAGAAAAATTAATTTTTAAAATTTCAGCACTGGAAAATTTTCCGCAGAGAATTTTGGAGGTGGAAAATTTTCCAAAAAATTTTCCCACCTACATCTCTAATCATGACCATGCTTCGCTTGTTTGCGAGTTTTAAGGCGCAAGGACACAAGGGTCATGCGGCGCCGAGACAGAGTTTTCCAATGAATTCAAGCCTCTCATAGCCTAAGAAATCAACCCCGGACTGCAATGATTAGTTAGTCGGCAAACGTTCTTTTTTTGGCACGTTGGGGTCAATCCAACGGTGCCAAAAAGGCGCCAAGCCAATACGCTACCACGGCGCCGCCACTTGGAGCCAAAACTTCGGCAATATGGCTTTTTGGGACTCATAATCGAATGGGGCCCCACCGCCTTCTGCCCAACTCGTAATCAGAATTTGTTTTGGAAACCTGCAAGTTTTTATTATGTTTACATGAAAAGGTCAATACTTTCTTTATATTGAAAATGCTGACTATTCTAAGCTGGTCAAACAGTATATGCATAACTATAACGAATCGATGTGAAATGTTATTGCCATAATTGTTCTCTTGGTGACGTATTTTGGCATTTATACTCCACGTTGTGATTGCAACATGCACCACAATTGCATGAACAATTTCCTTACTTGAGAATGCTATATACAGGGTGTTCTTAAACTGTTTTAACAAAGTAAGACGAGTGATAGTACCCACCAAGACGAAAAATATTTAGTACGAAACCCAGGGTCGCCTTCCACCCATAGTGCCAAATGCCAAACAAGCAAATGAAAGAAAATCGCCTAAGGTCAATATTTAAATTTAGCCAGTTTCAATTAACATTAATTCGCAACTCTCTAATCCGTAACCCGCGAATCCTCAAGTCTCTAATCCGTTACTCTCGAATCCGCAAGTCTCTAATCTGTAACTCTCGAATCCGCAAGTCTCTAATCCGTAACTCTCGAATCCTCAAGTCTCTAATCCGTAACTCTCGAATCTGCAACACTCTGATCCGCAACTCTCTAATTCTCAAGTAACTCGGTAGGTTTTCAATGTTAACAACAGCCACCATTATTGCATTTACGGAAGACCTTTACCTTGCCCTTTTTATTGCGGACGGACAGACAGAAAAACCAAAAGCGGGTTCAATATCTATTTGTTAAGGTATTATGACTCTTAAGGTATTATGACCTTGTGGGTTTCCATATCTACTGAAACCCAGTAAATGGAGTAAGTTCGAAAACCATCCAGCATACACAAATATTTACAATCAGTGCATAAGAACCACAAAATACGATCTCTTGATCGTCTACGCACTTGATCAGCTGACCCGATTTGTATCTTGTGCATTCCATGCACTGCTGTTAAATACTTATGCATATTGGACTTGTTTCAAAGTTACCCTTTTCTGCCACTCCATGTGGAATGCGACCCATGTTCTGTAGTAAATATTGTGCTACTTGAGAGATACTATTCCCCCCTCTTATTTTGTCAAAACACTTTGCGAACACCCTGTATATGAACGCATGTACCCCAGATATACGCATGTTGTATTTCCAGGAGGTGCCATATTAACTTTGCACAAGAGTCAGTAACTTCAGAGCGCCAGTAGACTATACCGTTTTCTATCGTCCGTAAACATTTTTTATGAAATATGCAAAATATTTACAAATGTCCTAGTGCACACAGATAATCAGTTGCAAACACCTTGCGTATCAGTACCTCTTGGCCAGGCAATAGATCGCGAAAGAGATCAATGAATCGCTTAAGATCCATCCTTGGTCTAAAATACAAACAAGGGCGGTTCAGGGTATTATTACAGGGGGGGGGCGGTTTCTGCGGCCCTCACCGGGAAATTTTTAGTTTTGGACTGTTAAATAGTTTAGGTAAATGTTGTTATATTACTAGTTTTCCTTTATACTCACCAAAATATTTAATTTACGACAATGAATTAAAGTTGGGCTTTTCTTTAATTAAACTATATGGTTTAGGGCAGATTATAGTTACGTATTACAGAAAGATACGCTAGTAAAGGAGACCTATACAATAATCAAAACGATAATTGAATCGGAATTTGTAAAAAGAGGATATGCTATGTGTTAAATGAATGGCACTTATCCCCTTTTTACAAGTTCAGACTCAATTTACAATGTAATTAATAGAGCAAGTTTAAATTTAAACTACAAAAACGTTGTAATTATTTTACTTTTTTTTTTGTAACAAACAACTTTTTAAAAAATTTGAAGTTTATAGTGCAAAGTCAAGCCATCTTGGTTTCTTTGAAAATTTGTCAATCACTTTATTTACATCAATATGAATGTCTCTGTGGGTGTGTATTAAAAGTCTCTTCTGTCATCCGCGTTCGAAGCCAAGTTTGAAGGCGCTTCAACGATAAAAAACTACGTTATGCTGAAGTAACCCTTACTGTAAACGTAGTTTGAAAGACGAGTAGCTTGAAGATTCGTGAAAAAAACGTCTGGATCGCATTTCTCCAAGACTTGGAGACTTTGGACGCCTGTGTAAGACTTTTATTTATTACAGTCGTAACAAACAACACATAAAATGTTGTAAGATTATTACCCTTCACAGGGATAACACAATTGCCAAATAACGGTCAACATATAAAAACCTCCGGGGCAAGATTTTTGTGAGTTTTTCGTTGGGGAATTTATTATACTTTTTTTTTTTTACACCCAAGTATATGTAGCTCAAACTAGAGCTTTTATTTTGGAGAAAAAGAGAGTTTGAGCTACATATACGTGGGTGGCAAAAATTATTGTATAATAAATTCCCCCACGAAAACTCACAAAAATCTCGCCCCGGAGGCTTTTCTGTGTTGACCATTATTTGGCAATTGTGTTATCCCTGTGAAGGGTAATAATATCTTACATCCTCATATACGGAGAAAAATGCGTTTGTTCTTGTCCTCGTTCGTCTAGTAGGTCAAGACACTCCGGGCTAAACGGAGGGACCCTGGTTCGAATCCAGGATGGGGAAAGCGTCTCTTTTTCTCCAAATATAAAAAAGCTCTAGTTTGAGCTATATGAAACGTGGGTGGCAAAAATTATTGTATAATACAATAGACGATTCTCCATCGTTTTCATTTTTTTCCCATTTAACCCTGACGGGGGTCGATCACCAATCCGCCCCTCATTGGATCCGCCCTTGAATGCAGTATACCCAAGAGATGCTTAGAAACAATTTTTGTTTCAATCTGTTTACGTTCATGATTATTTCATTGTGATAATCGTCGTGCTTTGACTGATGCAATTCGCTTTGAAAAATTACCTAAATATGTACACCTCCCCCACTCTTCAACGAGGGCACAAAACGGGGCCTATATGAAGAACGGCCTCCTTCCTACTCTTATTTCTTACCGTACATTTTCTTCCTTTTTCTTCCTGACTTGCGCTCAGTGATATTAGAATCAACCAATTTAGGAGAGTGAAGAGAACCATACCGGAACATGTTCCTTTTTTCTTCTTCCTTCTATTTCTCTTCTATATTTTATCGAATAACCAGGTGAGATGATATCTTAGAAAAAAAAAATATCCATCCTGACTCGTTGACCTAACTTATTAATTCGAAATGAAGATGGCTCGAAAGAACATGAATATCGGCACAAATGGCATAATTATGATAATAGGGAAGATGAGTTGGTTTGCTTTACACGCACTATGAAAGCATAATCTGCTAGCGTAAATCTTCCCACCAAGAAACACGTTGAAAATAGAACGTACTGAATCTTATTAATCTCCATTCTTGGCGCAGTATAGCCCAGATGCTCTTGCGCCATAAAAAAGCCAAACAATCAATCTTCATTCAAATTAATAAGTTAGTCTGTGTCGTTTGGAATTTGTCATGATACATTTCATTGACACGATGATGTCAAACATGTGATGGCATTTTTAATCATAGTTTCAGTTAATGTTCTCTCAACAGCGTCGTTCGGGTTAGCGGTCATTTCTATTTAATGGCGTCCTTGTCCATCCCTTCAACGTCGTTAAAGAGATAGACCTATGTAGTAAACTGTCATCAACAATCTTTCTTTATAATGTCACATCTGATGACAGCATTTTTTAGCGGCAGATACTGACAAGATATAACATTACAATACGTTTTAATAATAATAATAAATTTTTATTCAACCCGATATACAATATTTCGTGATACATAGCTTGAGCAGTATAAAAATTATAGAAATGTAAGAGAAGATCTATATTAAATTATTTTAAGTTTTGAGGTTAGAAATGGAAGAGAATATAAAGCCGAAGCTTGTTACGAGATTCTCTTCCAGAATGCGGTGATGTTGACAAGAGAGAGGGTAGATTTTCATATTTCTGAATTATGCTTATTTTAAAGAGTTCAGTTGTTGTATATCTTTGGCAGAAGGACGTGGAAACCATTGTAATAATTTAAAAACAGACTGAGCGTCGTTTTTACGAATTGATGAATAAGAAGTATTATTATTTTTTGGGATTTTCATGGGCCTCATTTGAGAAAATTGCGATACACACCTGGATAAAACTTGTGAAATTATCTGTTTATCAAAATGCTAGCCAAAAGGATATCTGAGAGCCAGCATGTGTAATCAGAAATTTTGATTCAAAAAATGTTAAAATGTTTGTAAAACAAACGTTAATTAACAAGTTAGTTGTACTATTAAGAGCTAGGGTGAAAATTTTTGTTGGCGATGACATATCTGACGTCATTAATGTTTTTGAAAATAGTGACAAGGAATGTATACATGGTCATCGAAAAAGAATGGCGGAATTACAAAACCTTTTCTCTGAAAAGTAATTAAACTTATCCACACGATTCTCGTATTGAAATGTAGTGGAAGAACTTAAATTCAGTAATCGGCATAATTGTCGAATTTGGGAATTATAGTAATTCACTGAACATCAGTATTTTCGTAATTCCCCCAAAAGTGAATCTTTGGCGTGATGTTGGCCCTTTACGATCATGTGATTGGCCCTTTTCTCTTCACAGAAAACATCATTCCTAGAGATGCTTATCTCGATTTGTTGCAAGTTTAAGCCATTTCACAAGTTTAAGATTTAAAGGCTGAAATTTGTATGCGGATGTGTGAAACTTCATGCAGGAGGACGCTCTTCCCCATTTCTCCCTAGCTCTGCGTGAAGCCTTAAGGGGGTCTTGCGAAATTGGTTTAATCTTTTTTTTTTTTAAAAAAGGTATGGATCCTTACCTTTCAAATCATGCAAAACTTTTGGCTCTAAATTAATTAGAACTATTTTTAAACAAATTTACAAATGTAGCAAGTGAATTTAAATTCACTGCAAAATTTTTGCAAGCTTTTTTACAAAAATGCGATTTTCTCAAAATGATATTTCCTGTCGCAAAAGGAACATTTTTTTCAAAATCTTTAGTTTCGATTGACTTATAATTTCTTGAGTACGTACATATAGGGATTCTGCATACATTATGTGTAGCGTTTGATATTTTTTATTCTTTTTTTAATTATGGACCCGAACGTAAAATAAAAACTGTGTTTTCTAGAAAAAAAAAATTTTCATTTGATATAAATATTTTTAATTTTACAAATATTGCATATGTCGTAAAATGCCACATATAAAATATGTAAATATGTTTACTAACTATACAAAAAAAATTTTGTATGCATCGAATAAGTATTTTCGGAGAAAATGTTCCTTATGTCCTTATGGAAAACCCCATGACGTTGATTTCGTTGGTGACTCCCTTAAATAAGGAATTCCCCTAACTCGTGCATCGGACCGGATATCCCAGTAGCGTGGCCTCCACGAAGTCCAGACCTTACCCCGTCGAACTTCTTCTTCTTCCGGAGGTACATAAAAAACGTTGTGTGAAGTGAAAATATTACTGACTTCGGCCATTTAAGACATCGGATCGCATCTGCAATTGCAAGAGTAACTCCAGCTGTTCCTCAGATCACGTGACACGAGATTATAGTCTTGACGTCTGTCTACGACTGATGATGCACACATCGAAACGTACGTCTGTGACTTTAGCCATTTCTTAATATTTTAGCACAAGAATTTGTGCATATGTGTTGTTTATTTTCCACAATACGCTTTTGTAATCCCGTCATTCTTTTTCGATCACCTTGTACATACAGTGTTACCTTCTAATAAGGGACACTTACAGAACCGGACATTTTGTTCTTTAAATATAGAGAGATGTCCTTTCTATAGAGGTACATGTGTTGATATATATATACTAGAGACCAGGTAAATCGCCCCTTAATTAGAGGTGTCCCTTACAAGAAGTAACTGTATATAATGCTCTAGAAATTCTGAAATAGCAAGTTCAAATAACAATAAATCTAAATTTATATGCCTACGTAATAATAGCTCAATATGTTTAGTACAATGCACTGAAACACTTAAATATGCATCTGTGGATTTTCTGTGCATTTTCGTTTATAATCTTATTAACAATTACACTATTCGTGCAAACGACCTCATTACAACAGACGATTTGTTTAGAAAAGAAGAAAGAAAAAAAAGAAAGAAAAAGTAAGATTCTATATAAGTTAATGAGTATATTAGTATGGCATTGAAGGCCTAGGAAAATGGAATTCTTCACTTGTATTTAGGCCCTTCTTGCATTGAAATGTGCATAGATAGCAGACGATTCCGGGCTTTGAGACGGGCAAGATTTAGGTCAGGGAATCTGGCAACAGCGTTTAACGCTATCATTCTAGAAAATTCGTCGGTCAAACGTGCTTCTCCGACTTTGGTGTAAAACGCTCATTCGCCTCTTGTGGAGTTTCAAAGGTCTAACAAACTAGTTTGAAAATTCCGTATCATGGTTCTATCGAAATATTCCTATTTATCGATGAATCTGCTTACAGAATTTTTGAATTACTACATTACCCTCAGGGAAAAAAAACATTGCCACTGAAAAAAGAATTCGACGAGTTTGTCAAATGTTATGGGATTATTGTAAAAAAACAGCACATAAGAAATGGTATTATACAGGGTTTCTCAGCAGCAGGGTTGCAAACATCTAGAAGGGTTAGGGTATACCTAGACGAACAATACTTTTCATAGAACCTAGGGTCGCAAACCACTCACAGCGCCAGTTCTAAAACCGTCCAGCATGCACAAATAGTGACAACCAGTGCATGAGAAGCGCAAAATGCGATGTCCTAATCATCTATGCACTTCAGCAGCTAACCTGAGTTTTATCTGGTGCTTTTCACGCACTGATTGTCACAATTTGTGCATGCTGGACGGTTTTAGAACTAGCTCTGTGAGTGGTTTGCGACCCTAGGTTCTATAACAAATATTGTTCGTCTAGGTGTACCCTATCTTTCCTAGATGTTTTTAACCCTGGTGCTGAGACACCCTGTATATTTAATGTTTCGGAGTGATACAAATAAAGCAATAGTGCTACTTAAGAGCGTAACTGGCTATACTTCTAGGATCTTGGAAACATTATTTTAAATATTTCTGCCAGAGACACGAATTTTTGTTTCCACGAATTATGAGTTTCTGAGTGCAGTTTTCCTCCAGTGTGCAATGGTAAAGCATTTGCCTACAAAAGTGTGTGTGCCATGTTAAAGCCTCCTTTAACATGGATTCGACTGCCACCCTGACAGATTAGAACGCTTGCTAAGGGGCGGCTCAAAGTTGATTTTGAACTTGGGCGGCCCAGAACGGATTGCTTTTTGGCGCCCTTCCCGGCGAAAACAGGAGATTTTCACAGATGCACAGTGAGCCATATACCCAGGGCTGGCGCAAGCAAATTTGCCGCCCTAGGGGCGACCGACGTATGCACCCCATACCCCTCCGCGGTAAAAAAAAAAAATTGACACCCAAATACATCGTACACCAATCGAAAAGTGAAAAAATAGGGCACATTTCGCCCTCTCACTACGGTTTCGGTTAAAAGGAAATGGAATAATCACAGACTATTTCATAACACATAAATAAATGATCAAAAAAAGCCAAAAAAAGCAAAAAAAGATCTGGTATTTTGCTGTTAAGGGAGAAAACTAATTGTTAGTGCTTGTAATAGTGAACAAAGATATCAAAAGAAACAAGCATTGTCCAAGTCTCTAGTATAGCAGCGATACTCCTTGCACCACTGGAAGATGATATTCCGAGTTACGTAAATTGGTTAGAGGAAAATTTGTTAATATAAAAAAGCAAGAAGTTGGTCGTATGGAACAAAAATGGATAAGAGAGACATAGAGTTGAACCTGCAAAAAGTGACCACATTTTGGACTGGATTGCAATGGTCAGAGGGAAAATCACTATAAACGACAGACTCTGGTATATAGGCATGGTTAAGTCCCTATCAGTTATCTCTTATAAAAAGTAGTAATTTTATTCAGGTGGTAAATTTACAAAGGTGGTCGTTTTACCAGATTCCACGATATGTAAAGAAGGGTAAATATTAAGGAAGGTATTCAATCGAAAACAATTCATTCCGTTCCACGTACTTATTGTTAAAGTTATCTCAATTATTCTAAAGAATTAAGTATCTTAAAAAACAAATATATCTGTCGTAGTGGCGCCCTAGGCGGCCGCCTATATGCGCGGGTCATTCATATACCCTATAAAAGTGGCCAAAAGTCTGAAAGAATTTCTCTCAAGTTATCTCTGAACTTGTCTCTTTTTTAGAGAGATTTTCTAATGTCGAGTGAATTAAAAAAAATTGAACTTGACTACATTTTGGCGTCCCCATCCAAACGGGGACCTGGGCTGCAGCCCCGGTGGCCCCTTAAGCCGGAGGAAGGTATTCTTAAGATCGCGTCCACACATGCAACAGAACACCGTATCGTAACACCGTCGCGTATCGCCTAGATCGCACTCCGTAACATACCCACCAGTTATGGGTTTTTCTCCGTTGTTTCAAAGGAATCTCACAAGACTATGTTTCACCCCATATTCGTGTATTTGGGCCGGTTTACGAACAACAGCGTTTTGTCAGTGTAGGCTGGATATCGGGATGAACTGATGGGACGCAGTCATGTTACGCATTGATGATACGCGGCGATGTTCTCCTCGCGACATCGTCGCGTGGATGTTACGCGACGATGTTCTGTTGCGTGTCTGTACGCACCCTTTAGCCATTAGGAGGTTCGGATTCCTCGGAAATCTTAAGGCCTCGAGGCAACATGCCATTGCAGCTCTTATGCCATTATGCAAACAAAATGTATTTTTCGAACACAGACACATAAGGGAGTGACTACGTGAGTTACGCTAAGCCCAAACCGAACCAGTGACTATATTTTCTTCAACACAATTTGTACTCAACATGAAGCCCGGAAGCGTGTTTGCTTACATTCATTCATTCATTCATTCATTATCCAGTACCCATATTCAACTTCTTTGAATCAAGGACCAGTTCTATTTTGAACCAAATAAAATACGAATACTTTTATTTTCCATGTTTACATATTCTCAAAATATGTACAATCGTATAGACCAGTGGTGCGCAAACCGTGGGTCGCGACCCGCAGAGGAGTCGCGAGAAAATTTTTGTGGGTTGCTAAATTCAAAGAAATTTATTTGACAATAAAAAATATAAGGCTTTTCTTCAACAAGTATCAGGTACCAGTAAAATAGTGAAATGAGTTAATATTATTTATAAAAATAGAACTATATTATATATATGTGTGTGTGTGTGTGTGTGTGTGTGTGTGTGTGTATACTGTTCTATCCAGGGGTCACGACAAAATTTTACACCAAAAGGGGGGTCGGAAATGAAAATTTTTCACTGGTATCCACTATATATATATATATATATATTATCTTTTATATGTAATGTTTGTCTTTTATATATATAATATTTAACTTTTATATACAATATTTATCTTTTATATTTATAATTCATATGACATGGAAGGGGCAGATGTAAAACTAGAAGTTAAGTCATCTGTTCTCTCTGAATTTGGCCAACCTCTCTATCCCAGATCCTGATTATTTAATAATTGTATTTTTAATCTTTTTCCGAAATGGAAATAGGGCGTAGATTAAATTCTTGGGTTGATTCCTCCGCAATCTTCTCTATTTAATTAAAGGAAGCTCTACTCCTGCAAACAGGAGTGCAAGAAGAAGACTGTGCATGGCCGGTCTCAGTTGCTTGATAATCAAATTATCGAGATGGAAACCCAGCATAAGGTCAAGTTCGATTAATTTCTTCGTATGCCATCAGAAAGCAAAGAATGGTTATAATTTAGACCAAAATATCCGTTGATACGGCGAAGAAAATTCTCGTGGATCATCTGTCCTACCTGCAGGGAAGCAATGATAATGCATTCGCCTTACAGATCAGTAAGCCGGTTTTGAACCCCAGCGGTGCAAAGTAGAAGAAGAAGAAAAAAATTTACTGACTAGTTACTGACCATTGTCTGAGGAGTTGGTTTCCGATGCTTAATTTAGAAGTTTCTGACTCCTAAAGTAAGTTTAGGTCCGCTATTCTGCGGTTGTGTATTGTGGCGCATGCGCCTATTGCGCCATTAACCCGTGTTCGATTTTCAATAATATCCTGGCGCAAAATTACCCTTGCTGTCCTTGCGCCATAAAAATACAGCCAACCAATGAAATCGTGGAACGGGTGACATGTTTCCGCCCACCGTAATCCACGATTTGATTTTCTCGGTACAGAAGTTCGGAGTCCTCGGAAAACTGTAGGTTCCGGTTGCAGGACGACCTTTGATGCCCTTGCGCCATAAAAATATAACCAACCAATGTTATCATGGGATGGGTGACTTTTTTCCGCCCACCGTAATTCCCGATTTGGTTCCCTTATCTGCGGTTCAGAGTCCTCGGAAAACGGTGTTAGTTCTGGCGCAGAATGACCCATTGACCCGTTCTGTCCTTGCACCATAAAAATTCAACCAACCAATAATATTGTAGAACAGCTGACGTGCTTCCAGACACTATAATCTGCGATTTGATTTCCTTTGTAGAGGAGATTAGGCCTCCTCGGAAAACTAAGTTCCGACGCAGGATGGCCTTTTTGACGTCCTTGCGCCATAACGCCGCAAACATTCTCTTCATTTCACCTCAAGGTATTTACAAGATATCGGGCTGAAAATCTGGATAAGCTATGGTTGTTTCTTTGGATATTGAAATTTTGGGGTGGGTCCTGCGGTGAATCAGTGATAACGCTTGCTAATTAACTGCTCAACGTAGTTCGGGGGTTGGTTCCCTAGGGCTTGCTTTGGAGGTTCGGATCCCTCGGAAAACTATAGGTCCCTACCCAGCATGACCTTCGATGTCCTTGCTCCGTAAAACTAAAAACATTTATTTTTTCTAAGTTCCAGTGAACTAGTTTACCTTAGAACCCCGTAAGACGTACCAAATTTACAAAACTAATTTAGCTGCATCGAAACAACTTGGTTTAATTTAAGAGAGTATGGAGAGAGATATTAACACGCGGACGATTCTTTGGTCAGGAAATATCGACGCATAATTACTTTTCTCGAGCAGTGGTTGTTCCAATATTCATTTAATAATTTTGTTAAATAATATTCAGTAGTCCCAAGAATTCTCCCCAAAAATTCCATCGGTAAACCGGAAACGAATGCTGAATTTTCGCAGACGACGCACTTTGCCATTAGGAGCCATTAGGGCGCAATGCTTAATTATTCCACAATATTTTAATTAATAGGCTTAATTTGCATGCGCGGTGGAATTTCACATCGCTTATTAAAATCGATTGTAACTTAAATTGATAAATTATCGAAATACGACGAATCTAGATGAGTGCTCGGACATTTGAGTATTCATCGAAGATGCTTATATTTCTAAAACGGACGCCGTATATGCAAATTTAGGAATAATAATTATAAAGTATTATTCATTAATAATAATAATCATTGCATATTCTATTTTGAAAGTTTATGAATACTTTTAATGGCAGTTTGTTGCCGTAATGGTCATCCGTGTATACTTCGCTCGAAAAGCTGAGCATGCGGATTGCATATAGCTGGAGGTATCCGCTCACAAATAAGCATTTTATTAATGGATTGTGATCCATCCTTAGCATATCTATATTCAGAGGCCTTCCATGGGGAAACAGGAAGCTCCATTATTAATTTGCAAACAGGATATTAACGACTCCATTGCCCCCTCCCCCCCCCTCCGCTATAGCGAGCTCGTAATATGCGAGAGAATTTCGCTATCGATGCCACATTAAAAACACCAACTCAAATAAAATTCCGTCTCTCGAAAATTTTCAAAGTGTTTTTATTTACGGCGCAAGAGCATCAAAGGTCATACTGCGCCGGGATCTATGGTTTTCCGAGGAACCCAAACCTCTTAAGGACTAAGAGACCATAGACCCTGAGCCATAGTGAGCAATTTGTCTGTGAGCGTTCTATTTCGACACCTTTGGATAACAAATTTTTAGATAACGAGTCGAACCCTGGATAACAGGACCCTAAGCAAACGCATTACTGCTGTGCCATGTTTGTTTGTGGTTTTACGGCTCAAGGACTACTGTTTTCCATGCTCCTCTCCCACCACTGTCGCACCCTTGCTGACCTGAGACAAAAAGAAAAATGAATGTTTGGAGCCCCCAGAGAGTGACATGCAGAACATGGGTGACGGAGGAGGTCAAACTGGACCTTACGAAATGCCACGAGCTACAGGAAATCCAAGAAGTACGACATACATATTTATTTTACTTATAAATTTCATGAAAGAACGGGGGTTCATTATTGTAAATATTTTATGTTACTTATGGTTTTTCACGTCTTTTCCAGATTTACCATTTCGGGAATACCCGTGAGGGTTTTTTTCTCTGAATATATTAACAGCTTTCTGAAAATCAAGCAAGAGGCAAACGGTTGACCCTCAAGGTATAATACCTGTTTTAAGGTCGGTATAGGGCCTGTTTACAAAAATGTAAGGAGGCGGGAGAGAGAAACCTAGACCCCGAAAACATTGCTGAAAACCCTGGAAGACGGCTTGTATCGAAGCTCTGTTTGAACAGGTATTTTTCCCCTCATAGTGTGTGTGATAAATATTCTTTTTCTATGCTTTTCTTTTCAGATCGTCTCCTATTATAGAGTTACTATTGATGTTTTTCAGTTTCTAGAAAAAGTGGGGGATGCTGAAAAATAAGTCACAGATCTTCTACGTCACAGATTTGTCGAAGCTCGCGAAGCTTTAGGGGGATCCCACGGTTAATGTACGTGGACGTGCATGTGTATATCTCTGAATGGTTGTTCACCAATTTTTATTTTTCCGAGGTCAGTGACATATACCTGGATTCTGAGAAGGTGGCTGCTATTCGGTGGAATAAGGTCGATTAATTTTCTCCCCAAACGTACAAGATGCCTGTATTCTTGGCTGCATTTACCAGTTCATGGGCCCGAATGAAACTCTACGAGGACCTGGACCCTTTAAAGCGAAAAGTATTGTACTATGCAACAGATAGCATCATCTTTAGCAGCGACGGTGTCAATAAACCCGTGAGGAGAATTTACGAACGAACTGAAGAGGGACTACATCACCACATTCGTCTCGGGTATGTTTTCACATATATGTTTAATATATATATATATTTATATATTTACATATTTTTAAAATATTTTCATATATATATATATATATATCATCATCATCATCATATTCAACCATTATCTATCCACTGCTGGATGAAGGTCTCTCCAAATGCTTTCCACACAAGTCTATCCTGAGCAATTCGCTTCCACGTCACCCCAACCTGTTTTCTTATTTCATCCACCCATCTAGTTTGAGGACGTTTTCTAGGTCTTCGGTGGTCTCTTGGAATCCAGTTCAGAATTTCTGTTGTCCATCGTTGATCAGTTCTTCTTGCAATATGCCCAGCCCATCGCCATTTCAGCCCTTTTACTTTAACAATGATGTCCTCTACTCTAGTTTGCTCTCTCACCCAAGTGTTTCTTTTTCGATCTCTCCTAGTTATTCCAAGCATGCACCTCTCCATGCTCCTTTGCGTTGTCTGTAACTTTCGTATTGCTCCAACTGTTAGACTCCATGTCTCTGATCCATAAGAGAGGACTGGCAATACACACTGGTTGAAGACCTTTCTTTTTAGACACAAAGGCAATTTCCCCTTCAGGATAAAACTGTTTCTTCCAAATGCACTCCAGCCAAGTTTAATACGTCTGTTGAGTTCTTTCATAATGTTGCCATCCATTGAAATCAGCTGGCCAAGGTAAATATATGAATCAGCAATTTCTAGCTCAATGTTGTCAACTTGTATTTTTGTTTCCTCTACGAAATTATTGAACATGATCTTAGTTTTTTGTAGGTTCATCTTGAGTCCAACTTCTTTACTTCTAGTTGAGAGCTCCTGTACCATGTCTTGGAGTTCTAATGGGTTCGTTGAAAAAATAACAATGTCATCAGCAAACCGCAAATGATTTAAATATTCACCATTTATTTTTATTCCCTTGTTATTCCAATTTATCTGCTGAAAAATCATCTGTAAAGCTGAAGTAAAAAGTTTTGGAGAAATGGTATCTCCCTGCCTCACACCTTTACCAATTTTGATAGTTTTGGTATCTTTATGTAACCGAAATTTTGCACTTGCATTTTTATACACACGTTTCACCATGTCAATGTACACATCCTCAATGTCTGTTGATCTTAAAGAGTTGATGACTGCTGATGTTTTAATAGAGTCAAAGGCCTTCTCATAGTCAATAAATGCCACACACAATGGAAGTTCATATTCATGTGTTCTTTCAATTAATTCTCTTAATACTTGAATATGGTCCACTGTACTGAATCCACTTCGAAATCCAGCTTGTTCTCTTGGTTGAGCTGCATCTAATTTTTTCTGCAGGCGATGTGTTAGCACTTTTATATAGCACTTACTTTATATAGCAGGTAACAAGCTAATTGGTCGGTAATTTTTTAAATCCTCTTTATCACCTTTTTTATGCAAAAGAATTACTGTTGCAGAATCCCATTGGTTTGGTATGTTACCACTGTTGAGGCATTTGGTAAAGAATTTTGCGAGTATGTCTTCTACATGTTCTCCAGCTTCTTTTAAGATATCTAATGTAATGCCATCATCGCCAGGGGATCTTCCTTTCTTCATACTTTTTATTGCAAATGCTACTTCTTCTTTTAAGATTTTAGGAGCTGTTCCTTCGACTATCTCAGAGTCTTCGTTTAATCCACTGTTTCCCTCATACAGCTTTCTGTAGAATTCTTCAACTCTTCTAAGTATTTCTTCCCTATTTCTTGTTACAGTGCCATCCTCTCCTTTTAATGCAATGATGTGTTTCTTCCCAATAGACAAACTCCCTTTAACAACCCTAAGGCTCTTGTTGCTTTCAATGGCCTTCCTTACTAACTCACAATTGAATTTTCTTATGTCTTCTTTCATGCTTTTGCGCAGAGTTTTACAAAGTTCTATGTACTCAATCCTGGAACTGGTATTTTGATTGTCCACCTTCATATCTCTTCGCCTTTTCATGAGCTGTTTCGTCTTCTCAGATAATTTGCTATTGTGCTTTTTACAGGTTACACCACCAATTTCCCCAGCAGTTTCAACTATTGTCTTAACAATGTTTTCATTTGCTTCTGAGATATCAATTTCTTCAATAAGTCAGGTTCTTAAAATTGGTCAACTGTTCGTTCACAAGTTCTTTGATACATTCCCTTGTTATGTCCACATTTCTCAACCGTACCCACAATATTTGCAGAACAAATCTTTCTCAACTCCTGAAACGGAACCCATAGGAAGCTGGTGATAATTTGAGGCCAGGGATGGTATTCTACTCCTCCAGATATAGAAAATGAATAGTTACGTCCAAGCGTGGCTTCCAATGTTGTTCTAATAGGAGAACTTTGATAAAATCATTTGGTTTCTTCCCATTGTGTGTCATTAAAAATGTGTAATTTAAAAATTATTTATTTCGGAATCATTTAAGCACGGCGGCGGCGGTGAAAAAAATATCAGTATCTTTTTTAATTTTGATGTACTTTGTCTTTTTATCTAGTGTATAGGCAATTTTCTTGGGGGGGGGTAATTGTCCCTACTGCCCCCTCGCTGAATCAGCCCTTTCTAAGGTAGTTGGGATTTTGTTAGACATGGAATTTTTTACTCTCAGAGCTGCCATAAAGACCATTTTAAGGTAAAATATTCGAACACGGTACCACAGCCAATAAAGTGATTTGGCGAGGTTTCGTCGTTTTTGGCAAATCTCGTTAATATTACCATAATTTTAATCACCTTATTTATTCATAAAAACAGATTTATTCATAAAGTAGAATAAAAAACTCACAAAAGTCTTTATCAGTATCAGGTCTAAGTAATTAAAAGGGTACAGGGCACGATTACATGTTTCATCGATGTGGGTGGAGGCCTCGCCAGCACTCGGCAGCTTTGTGATTATTGTTTTTAATCAAAACAAAAAACTCATCAATGTCTCGGTATCGGCATTATGTCTAAGTAACCGAAAGGTAGGCCTATAATATAAATAGATAGTCATCAGTATAATACAAATGGAAAGTTCATTTGCAAACAACTATGGCGGCCGGAAATAAAGCGAAAGCTCAAAACAACTCTAAGCTAATTCATCATGACGTCACAGAATGTAAATCGTTGGCGAGAAATCGGTACCGTGTTCTAAAATTTAATCCATTTTAAACCCCTCTGTAAACGAAAAGGAAATAGAGTGTTATCTCCTAGTAAGAGATACTCATGGGACAGGATATTTTGTCTATTTAAAAGAGGTGTCCCGTCTTCGGAAATGCATATGTTGATACATACTCTGTGGTCTGTAGTTTTCCGAAGAGTCCGAACCTGTTGCCACGGGAACCAAAAACCGGACTACAATGGGTAGAAACACGACACACGTTCCGCAATACCATTCAGAGTCGGACCCGTGTATATGGAGCGACAGACAAATGCTTTACAACTACGCCTGTTAAGGCAATGGACTAACATTTTTTCTAGAACCTCTTAAGAATTCGGAAGCCAAATCTCGGAACACAGTTCTATTGTTTGTTTGTTTGTTTGTTTGTTTTCACTGTTGACAGTGGAACCCAGAATTAATTTAAAGCTAATATAATAATGGTTCAGAACGTGATGTCGGTTAACCGGGATATAATATCAGTAGTAGTTAGTATGCATAAATCTAACGTAACGTCCTTAAAGCAACGTTATATACTCATGTTTGTAAAAATTGCAACACCATGAAGGAGTCACGTGACTGAGCTGAAACTTTCAGGAAATGCAAATTAGGGTATGCTATTCAAATGATTAGAATTTCAGAGTCATCACGCATGCGTGGGCTGAGCAGCGCCCTCTGAACTGCTGATGGATCCGTATAAATAGAGGGCTGTAGCGGGGCGTGTATGGTTATCTGCTAGTGGTAAACGTTACATGAGACGTCACTATGCCTCTACGACGAAAGAGGGCGACATTTCAGCAAGTTACGGAGTTTGAACGGGGACGAATGATCGGCCTTCGTGAAGGAGGGTTTTCTTATCGTGCAATAGCAGCTCGTATGGGGCGTAACAGCAGCACAGTGATGCGAGTGTGGAAGCAGTGGGTTCAAGAGAACCAGACAACTCAGAAATCCGGGAGTGGACGCCGAAAGGTGACGTCAGCACGGGATGATAGACACCTGGTCCGCATGGCGGTGACGGACCGTTTTGCTTCATCTGGACAGTTGGCAGAACGTTGGTGCACTGCTACAGGTGTATCATTGTGTGCTTCATCAATTCGTCGGCGTCTACTGCACCGTGGACTGCGTGCAAGAGTTCCTTTATACAGGATCCTCCTGACGCAAAACCATCGGCGCCTGCGGCTACAATGGGCTCATGGACATAGAGACTGGCGTGCTGATTGGCAACAAGTGGTGTTTTCTGATGAATCCCGCTTTAATTTGGGGTACAGTGATGGCCGCATCCGTGTTAGACGCTATACCGGTGAACGCCACCTTCCGGAGTGCGTTATCCAACGTCATAGTGGACGAATCCCCAGCGTTATGGTCTGGGGTGCGATTGCGTATCATGGACGATCTCAGCTGCTACGAATTGTGGGTAATCTTAACAGCAACCGGTACATCAATGAAGTTCTGGAGCCCGAAGTTGTTCCCTTCCTTCAAGGCATTCCCGGAGCTGTATTTCAACAGGACAATGCCCGCCCACATATTGCCAGGAATGTTCAAGACTTCTTTTCATCACAACAGATACAGCTTCTTCCTTGGCCTGCCTATTCGCCGGATATGTCGCCGATTGAACATGTGTGGGATTTCGTTGGTCGGCGTCTCGCTCGTGATCCTCGTCCCATAGCTACTACAGATGAACTTTGGGGTCGCATACAAGCAATCTGGAATGCTCTTCCTCAGGCACACATTCAACATCTGTTTGATTCCATGCCACGTCGTATAGCATCACTTATTGCAGCGCGTGGTGGCTTCACCAAATACTGATTTTCGACATGTAATATTGTTTTTTGCTTTGTAATTTTAATCGTTTATTTGTATCAACACAGGTCGTTTGTACATTAAATTTCATTCAATTCGGACGAGTCCTTCATGGTGTTGCAATTTTTACAAACAGGAGTATATTAATACCTTTTGCTTAGGAACCGCATGTAATATAAGCATGTGGTAAACCACAATAGAAAGGCTATATATTCACTTTGCAGGCTTCTTTGACAGTTGCCACCTGGAATAGCAGGAAACGAAAATTTAATAAGTAAAATTGGCAACATGTTAAAATGTTTCCTTTCGTATGATGTTTCGCAAAGGTGCATAATTTCACTCGGCTTCGGCGATTCGCCATTCCAAACCACGATCAAAAGCAAAATATAATAAAAAATCTAATTCCACTTTCCGCATCTGGCAACATATATTTTGTATAATTATAGTTTCACTTTCTATATTTGGCAACAGTGTGTATAATTGTTTACCATCGAAGCAGTGGATAACGATGATGCCAATGCAACCAATGCAGTTAAATTGGGACCCTTGCCCTTGGGACGGCCTTTAGAAATCCGTGCTCCTTGGATAGCATTATTGTGGGACCCTGATATGGGGCCCCTTTACTAGCGATTGTATTGGGGCCTAAATTCTATACATACGCCGCTGCATCGAAGCATGCCCGTTAATTTTCGAAGGCTCCGCAAAAAAGACGTAATAAATTTCTTTAACAGTGTGTAAAAATTAATTCATTCATTGGCGTGTAGTAATAAATTAAACTAAACATTTAAAGCATTAAATGTTATTTCACCTGGATTTAATTACTGCATTGCTTCAATTTATATATATTTAACTTTGTTATGCAATGCAACTTTTTCCCTCCTTGCGCCATAAAATTCCAAATAACAAACAAAAAACAAATTCAAGGTAAAAAAAACAGCCCCTATATGGCGCCCACCATCGCCACAAACACACTAGGTCTAGCAAAGTAGATAAAAGCGAAAGGTTGCGTTAAGTGTCCCCTCTCTTATGACCCTGATAAGGACAGTGGGTCCCTCGTTGGACACCGGGCCCCTATAAATCCAGAGCCTTATCTCAAATGGCCTCTCCAACGTCCTCTGGGACTCACTCTTCTGCAGTAACACAAGTCTCGGTGACAAGACATCGTCCTGCATGAAGGTCGGGTCAACCAAATAAATAGCCAAAAGGTGAACGAAACGAGAAGAAATATAATCGTCTGCTTCGATGGCCATCGAATATGGAAACACACCGTCTTTCATAAATTTTGCTGTTCCTATATCCTTTAAAAAGGTATATCGCAATTGATCCACCGGAAAGCTTCATCGATTAAAGATACGATTATTTTTAATCGATTTCTTTGTCAATACAGCATCCAATCGCTATAGACCATTCCACTTGTATATCGTTTACCCTGCTTTTAATGGGAGACGTTACGTAGATTTTCCTTTTTTTTAAAAAAGATAAAATAAGCGAATTTTATATTTTTGAACTTCAAAATTTTTATGTACCGTCAAGAGGGTGACTTCGTTTCATTTTCATCTATTTTTTTCTTTAAAATCCTGAAACTGGGGTAAAATTTCTATTTAAAAAAATTATATATATATATATATAAACAAAAATTTCTAAACAGTGGAGACAAATTCACCTTTGGCTTGGGGTGACTTTGTCGCATTAAATAATCATTCAATAAACCTTTAGAGAAGGTCTGGATAAAATTCTACCCCTATACTCATGGTCGGGAAGAGCAGTCACGAGTCTCTAAGCAGTTCGGCTGATCGGGTAAAAATATTATTTACTACCTTTTTACATAACGTAGAACCAAGTTTTTCGAAGAAGTTGATCACAACCAAATTTCGCAATAAAAAGTATAGAAAACAACAGCTGCAGTGATGCCACCTTCAATAATTAAAACTCTAAAATTAACATCTCATATTCGAGCCAATGCTTCTGCCCACCGGAATTAAATTTTATTGAAATACTTCAACGAAATAGACAGGAGTTATCGCTACTTTTACCTTTCTTCATTTGGTGAGACAAAGTCGCCCCAGAGTAGAAAAGGTCACCGCGGTTGACGGCACTTTATTATGTATTGTACATGTGCATCTTAAATGTTTATAGAAATAAAATCCAAGAACATATTCGTCTTACTCATTCACGTAAACTTAACAACCTTAGATCTTCTATTTCAAAACACCCAAAACTCCTTACAAAAAACTGGATACTAAATCTTTCAAATAAAAATCTCACACCACAGATTCTCGCTTCCATAGAAAATGCTCTACAAAATAATCACACTGACGAACGCGTTGCAGCTGATATCCGCTGCAGAGTGGCAGGACTCCTTCGGCGTCCAAAACTCCCTGAGGACAACCTAACGCCTATGCAAAGGGTTGCCCTCCGGGAGCTCGATTTTAAATCGCATCATCCAACATGCCACAAAGCTTCCGTTGTTAAAACATTAAGTCTTAGAGCGAATTCTCACTGCAGTAATGAAACACTTTCAAACACAGAAACAAAACACATACACACGGCACTTAAAAATAATGGATACCCTAAACGATTCATTCTCAGAAACTGTAGACCCAATAGTACATCTTTAAACAATACATCTCACACCCGCATATCTATTCCATATATTCACGGCATTTCCGAAACAATCTCTCGCATCCTTAAAGAGGCAAATATCAAAACATTCTATTCCCCTGTCACAACACTTCGCAAACAACTTACAAAAGTTAAAGACCCAGTTCCACCAGAAGATCTCACAGGCGCCATATACCAAATACCATGCAAAGACTGCAACAAACATTACATAGGACAAACAAAAAGAATGATCAAAACAAGAAAAAAAGAACACAAACAAGCACTCGCGAAAGGAGACATAGCCTCACGTCTGGCAGAACACGCTTTACAACACGGACACGAACCCGACTGGGACTCAACAAAAATACTACACCGTCACATCACAAACAAGAATAGTAGACTCTTCTTAGAATCTTGGGAAACTTACAAACTACACGGGAAAGCCATTAATACATCACAACCACTTCCAGAAACTTATAAACAACTCTTACTCTGAAATGTATGAGACATCCCCAACATTAGGTGCCCCGCAGTACAGGTTTCTCATTGGTCCCTATTGGGGTTCTTCCATGATTCTATTGGAGGCCTCCCATTGGTTCTCATTGGGTTTTCCCATTCTGCGGGACTACTCTGATGAAGGGTTTTCCAGAAATTTCAAGTATAAAAAAGAGACAGAAACATAACATCGTCATTACTCCTGATGAAGGACTGCTGCTGATGCGTCCGAAAGCTTGAGTGATCTTTTTCATTGCTATTTTACCAGTGTTTAACCTTTTGTATGTTAAATGTTTATCTTGTTACATAATGTATATGTGAATCTTATTATGCACTACATATATCTGTGGACCTTATTATGCACTACATATATCTGTGGACCTTATTATGCACTACATATATCTGTAGACCTTATTATGCGTACATATGGGCATTTTTTCTGAACATAACGTATAGAAATTCCATCTAGAGAAGAACACATTTTTTAATTATTCTATGATCGTGTGTGCGGCTACGTACGTATATGTGGAGTGGCTAGGTCATTTTTAACAGTATGTTAATTCATGGATGCCCAGAGGGGTTCAAGGGGAAGCACTTGCATCCTCTTGGCTTATGAAAAAAGGGGGAAAAGAGGACTGAATCCACAAGAAACTACAGTCCAACAACATCGTTTAATTGGGAATTTTTCTTGGATTCACAAACTTGAATATAATTGCGGGGGCGTCCATGTGTCAATTTTGGGTGAATGAATAAATTTTCAGTTTTTTGTTCGCTGTTCTTCTCGTTGTCTCCTTTCTCCTCGAATGCTGCGACTTTTTGGTCTCCCCTGTTTTAGTCAGAAAACTCAGTCTAATATGATGTCTTCATTAATATTGACGAGAGACTAATGAATTTTATTCTCAGTCATAATTATTACAATTTATTATTAATTAACAATAGTATGAGCTTTATAAATAAAGTCACATAACCACAAATTCAACCAACTCACAATTATCTGCCAACCAAGATCAATACATGAATTAGACGTTCTTGGAAGCGTTCCATAACAATAAGAATTTTTCTATCATAGTTAATGAACCAAAATCTACTCCTACTTTTAATCAAGCTTGGAAATGTTTTATAAAATTTTCACATTAATTATTCATCCACAACTGGCAACATAATAGTCACGCAATAACATCATCTCCAGTTTTCTAATATTTATTTTTTCATTTTGTATTTCTGACGAAAGACGGCCAAGTCCGTTAGAAACGTACGTTGAAATAAAACGTTTTAAGGTTTTCTTACGTTCATAACGTTGTCTTTACTTATAAATCCAATCTTCGTAATGGTACGTCAAATTATCTTGCATAGTATTATGAGCAATTTAAATATCACGGGACATGAACGTCGCCGCAGTATTCTAATATTAGCTTTAATTTAATAATTGTAGTTTATAGTAATACAGTTATGTTCTAAATATACACAGGCGTTCCCCTGTTACAACGAATTCAACACCTTAACGACGGTAGTAAAGAAACCCGTCGTAACTCGAATCTAGTTCGATATAATTAGAATTCTCTTCTCAAAAATGCTTTCCGAATTAGAAGATACGACGAAATTCGTCGCTAGAATCCATATCTATGCTTGCAGATCGTCATAGGAAAAAAAGTTCAGTATGCCGTGAAAATCTGCTTACATAAACAATTGATTTAAAATTTTATTTTCCATTTTCCATACGGAATACTCAATTTTTTATACAAAAATACTAATGTGCGTTAAAAGAATTAAGAAACCGTGAAAAGAGAAGATAAATGAGCATGTAAAAATAAAGAAATTTGTGTACGTAATTGGGAAGAAATTTATTTATTTTCATCTTTAGCAAATAAACAAAATGACAAATTACTCTTGATCACTAGAGTTTTTAGTACCTAAGTATGTTTCTATTCAGTCCAAGTACTTTTCAAGGATTCACGAAAGAAAGTTTATTTTCAGTCAACTTGTGCGTGTTTGTGTGCATATATGAATGTTGGAAAAGTTGGCCGAGCGAGCGGCACTGTATTTCCAGATAAGGTTGCATCGATGTCCAATGATCTAGAATAAATGTCAGATTTTCTAAGGAAGATCAAGTGCTTAGATTTAAAGGATCTTCTTAGTAGGTTTGTGAAGCTCTTTGACAGTCAATTTGAACAAGATTTTTCAGTCAACTTCATACAATTTGAATTGCAATACCTTGACGCAGAGCACATAATGTATAATTGACGAACTTACCTGTAACATATCATTCTGTAATTGACACAATTATTATGTAACATATCATTCTGTAATTGACACAATTATTATGTAACATATCATTCTGTAATTGACACAATTATTATGTATATCATTCTGTAATTGACACAATTATTATGTAACATATCATTCTGTAATTGACACAATTATTATGTAACATATCATTCTGCGGTGAAGACACAATTATTATGTAACATATCATTCTGTAATTGACGCTGGTATTATGTAATATATCATTCTGTAATTAACACAATTATTATGTAACATATCATTCTGTAATTGACGCAATTATTGTGTAACATATCATTCTGTAATTGACACAATCATTATGTAACATATCATTCTGTAATTGACGCAATTATTATGTAACATATCATTCATAATTGACACCAATTATTATGTAACATATCATTCTGTAATTGACACAATTATTATGTAACATATCATTCTGTAATTGACACAATTATTATGTATATCATTCTGTAATTGACACAATTGTGTATGTAACATATCATTCTGTAATTGACACAATTATTATGTAATATCATTCTGTAATTGACACAATTATTATGTAACATATCATTCTGTAATTGACACAATTATTATGTAACATATCATTCTGTAATTGACACAATTATTATGTAACATATCTATATTAGCGTTACAGTTGAAGTTAATCAATGTTGGTAATTTCATCTACATTAATCTTTTAATACAGTAAAACCCTCGAATATCATCACTCGCGAGACTCTACAAAGGTGACGGTCCTTCGGAGGTGGCTGTTATTTAGAAGTTCAGTACAAAAGAACAAAATAAATAAAATTAACAATAAAAAATTATAACCATTTCAAATACATTAATCCTCACCTATTTTAATTTATATTAAAAAAATCAGTGATGCGTAATTGTTTTGCTTTTTTATGGCAAATGTCCTTTTCTAAAGAAATAATATTTATACAATAATTTTTTTTTAATATTTGTAGCAATAGCGGATCCCCGCAGGGGGTGGAATTAAAGAAATTTCCCGTTCCAAATCCAAAAAAAAAGTTTGACATCTTTTTAATTGCTCGTTAAATCGGGATCCAAAAAAAGACTCTTTCACTAAATGCTGTTAAATTGTATTATGCTTAATCATTATACATAAACAATTGTACACAAATAAATTAATCAAATTAAAAATATATAAACATTTTACACAAACACAATCAATATTTTCCTCGCTGTATCCGGATATTCGTTAAATGCGGTCTCATTATAAGTGGCTCTACTATATTTTACACCACCTCCCCAAAAAAAAATTCCTCTCTGGATCCGCCTCTCTTTGCAGTCCTTTAGTATAACTCGTCATCATTTTTGTTCAGAGCAAAGTTTTGGATCTTCTGCAAATTTGCCAAAATATCAGAATATGTTTCGATGTTAGAATATTATGGCACAATTCCGTATTTTCTTCCGCTTTCATTTTCTCATCACTTTTTCTCCTTCCATCATATTTTGTAACAACTCCTGAATGATGATAAAGGGAGCAAAAATTTCTAAATCTTCATCCACGCAAACAAACTCGCTTGCTTTCATATTTGTCATTCCTACTAATCTGCGAATGCTATCCAACCCGTCTCCCATCATCATCTCTGCCTGTATTTTCGGGTTCATCAGGTGAGGAAAAATTCTGTAATTAAGAAGTATTTTAATTTTTTTGCACACAAAATGAGCATAGGTTTCAATGGAGTACATTGAAAGAAAGTACAGACAAGTAAATTTTACTTTACACTGTTGACAATTTGGGTTGCAGACAAAATTTAAAAAATTGAAAAAAAAAATATTTTTGTGATGCCTACAGGACGCCCGTTGTTCGGAATTCGTTGTTTGGAGGTTAAATTACTGTTAACGTTATGGGGCGCGTTCGGTTCCATTGATATGTAGTCGGTCTTCGGAGGTGATCGTCAAAGGAGGTTTTACCGTATAAATTAACAATTCTGTATTTTTATTATTAAGTTAAACATTATTTTTTAATACATAGCCTATCAGCAGCGATTCCTCAAAATTTTAACAACTCATCGAATTGCAAAAAAAAAAGTTTCGTACTTGACTTACTGTGAGCCCAAACGACCTCTGTATCAAAGGCATAGCCTGTGGGGGCAGCAAGGGCTCCCCCCCGCAAGGAAAATTTCATGGGGGGGGTATTTTAAAAAGCCTTTAGCATCAGATCTTATTGTTTATTCATAGAAGCCTAAACTTTTTCTAAGATGGTCTCAGACATCTACAGCACCCCTCGTTATACGATGATTAAAATATTAATGAAAAACAAAATGCTTGGCGTATTTTCCGTTTTTACCGCGTTGTAATACTTTTCCGATAAACTACGGAATCTAGTGGCAAGACAGATCATAGCCGTAAGCACCATTTCTTGCGTCACTACGATCTAAATGTGATCAGTTTGTTGTTCATCGATAGTGATCAGATCTCAGCGTTGGAATCGTCTGCAAAACTGAGCCGGGAGTACGGTTGGGCTCGTAAAAGTAAAGCCCCGTTATTGGTGGGGAAGGGACGAGGATAGCGTTACGTCAGCGTTCTACATTATTCAAAGGATAAGTCCAGGACGTGCCAAGTCCGCTGCCCGTCTCACTCGACGATAATTGCCGTCATTACCCGAACTGGTATACTTCATCCGATTGATTCTTCGGTTTCTCCTTCCCACTCGTCCCTCTTCCCGGACAAAGAAAAAATTCGGGAAAAAAAAGGAAAATGTCTATCCGTTAGATGAACTGGGGTAGCCTGAATTGTGAGGCTTACCATTTATGGTACCATTTTATGGTACCATTCCATCTGCGAAAATTTGCCCTGGATGATTGGCTATTTATTTAATATTGAACATGGAATATGTATAAACACATGTACGTCACGTGCTAGCTCATACATGTAACATGCATGTCCAGAATATGTGTCCAATGTGCACACGGCATGCAACACTGATGTGTGCAATGTGTAACGCGTATAAATAGTAAAAATTCGTTGCTAGCCCAAAGTATGAGGAAAGATTTTGAAACGTCTCGAGAACTATTGCACTCTTCATCAAGCGAAGCACGCCGGGAAAGAAATGCTGTGCTATCGTTATTCATTGAGTGCCCCAAAAACACTTCTAATATAACAGTTAATCTAATATAACATCTCTGTTATTTCAAAGCCTTTATTTTCAGATTTTGAATAATACTTTTTAAAAAAGATTAATCACCGAGCAATAGCACCAGAAACTATTATTAATTCATTGTGTGCCAATGGAAAGTGTTTGCCTTTTGATACTCGTTTAAATGGACAGTCATCAGATTTTTTGTTAAAAATTGATAGTAAAAACATCAACGAACAACCTTATGAAAAATGATTGTAAAAAAATTTAACGACTAATTAGTATTTGTGTCACAAAATAAAAGAAAAATGAATACTTTGACAAGTCTCAAAAATTCTCTTTCCTTCTGAAATATTTTTATTTATAAATTTTGTTGTTTGTAATAATGTACTCCTTTTCATAATTCAGGCAAAATTGCCAATAGGTTATTCATATGTTTTTGTGCATTTATACCTACATGTATAACAACAAAAATTAATTTTTCTTGTTTATATTCATTTGGGTATCAAATTATTTCCATGTTAGTGCTTTTTTTATCTTGATTTAATCTGCCAATGTATATAAAAATAATTATCTATGTTCTGCAAATATGTTTTAAACATTTGGATATACATATAACGAAAAAATTCCCTCCAAGTCATAATATCTGCAAAAACGTTCTTATAGAAAGTTGTGATTTGATTTATATTTTATGTCAACATGTAAATACTTTAAATATATAAAATAATCAACAGAAATAGGAAGTGCAGTTTTTTGCATGAATAATAAAGGAAAATTAT
>QLNU02014802.1:71114536-71134996 GCA_006491805.2 Dysdera silvatica | reverse complement strand
CGATGAATTTTTACATATTATGTTCATATATATTATTTTTGCATATATATACAATATGCAAAAATAATATATATATGAATATAATATGCAAAAATTCATCGCATTGCGGGATTATCAGTGCCGGATTTACGTATAAGCCAATTAAGCCTGGCCCTAGGGCCATAGATTCTTGGGTCCCACAGAGGACTTGGTGAGGCCCGTATTTTTAATTTAAACGTTATTTTAATCTATTTACAAGTGGCCAAAAAAAAATCCTTTTTTGATAAACCTAGATGTCGAAAACAATGAACTTAAAAATAAATCGTATGATTTCTTGACAAAATATCGCGAGTATTACATTCTTTAGGGGCCCTATTATATCTTTCCGGCCTAGGGCCCATAAAAACCTTAATCCGACGCTGTAGGTCCCGGGTGTAGGTCCCGCTGTAGGTCCCCATCATCCTTTTGCATACGCCAATGCATGAGTTATAACGCACCCGCAAAAACTTATTTTTCTGACAATGTAAAGAACTTGCAACGTTCTTCTTTTGAAGTTCTTTTCTCGCAATATAAAGAACTTGCTACGTTCTTCTTTTGAAGTTCTTTTCTCACAATGTAAAGAACTTGCAACGTTTTTCTTTTGTTCATGCTCTTAAAGCACAGATCCGCGGGAGCCGTGTAAATGATATTAGATTTTTCAGAAACCCACGTTCTATGGCTCAATCTGTCTAATCTATATATAATCTAATTCTAATCTATATCCCTTAGCCGAATGGCGCACCCAGAATATTTTCAGGTGAGAGGGCAGTAGTGCAAGGAATTGTTGGTGGAAAGAATGGCCAAAGGGCATATCAATTACGGTTGGTTTATTTTGTGTTCATTTGTCATTATTGAATTACTAGTAATTCTACAGTGCAAGATACTTAAATAATTAAAAATAGTAGTAGATTTTGTTTATACAATTCTACAATGGCCAGCCCTTACCTTCTACAAAAAAACTCACTGTAAGCAGTTTCAGTACGTAAGTTTTAATAATAATTTGGAGAAAACCCTATTTTACAAAACTTGCTTTTGCTTGCCCTCTGTCCACTACTTGATCTACGGAAGCCTTTTTTCCTTTTGCGACCTTTAAAAACTCATCGGCTTTGTGAATTGAATTCTTATGATAGAGAAAAGTTCCACGATAGCTGAACTTACCCGAAGAACTTCTTCCAATCAGTTAATTCTTTCGAAACAAGTTGACCTGTGGCTTGTGTCGATCTTAACCGACTTCATGGGGTGAAAAGAAAGCACACAAAATTTGCTATAGGCACTGGCTTCTACCTTTGGGTAAGCTAGATAGTTATGCTTACTCAATTCAGATGAGCAGAACTTCAGACTGTGGTGAGATTTTCCTTGACTTTATACAGCACTTGTGACGGTCGTGGGAAAATTGCAATTTGCATATGGTTCGCAAAGACTTTTTAGCACTGTTATCCTATCTTCATCAGTGAGGTTAGATATCTTGACATAATTAGAAATATTTGCAGTCAGAATTTCGACTAAATTTAATATTGTGTTTTGGTCCTGGAAAGCGTTTGAAGACAGCCCCTACCCGCTTCTTCTGCTTGCCTCATCAATGTCCAGGGGCGGATTTAGAGGTCATTCAAGGGTGGCGATTAATGACGATTTTTGGAAATGATACCTCATTGGACATTTACCTTGTATCTTTTCAGTATTAAATTTTTATTCAAGTGGGGTAGCGATGCCCTCCTAAATCCGCCCCAGTCAATGTTGGGATCGTCACTACTTTCAAGTTTGCTACTTTTAAAAAAATAATTTCAGTGTCAATTGGCGCAATAATTTTTCAGCTTTATTAGCCCAAATGGTCGCCGGGCACTCGCGGTCCCCTACGTGGGTGCACCAGTGCCTTGGCCCATTATTTCTAATTCAGATTGTATTGTCTTCCCCAATGGCAACACATTTACCGCATAAATAGTTAACACATAGAACCATAAATGATAGCTTTTCTCAAGATTGTAGAGAAGAGAAAATACGCCTCAGCTGAGCACAAACCGGCGATTTCTTGGTTGAAACCCAAACGTCTTATAGTCGTTGAAACACTGATGCCAAACTCATAACGCCTTTATCTTCGTGCTTACATTTGTGGATTATGTGCACTTTTAAAACGGGGATAAGGGTAGTGCTTAGGAATTTCGTGCTTAGGGAGACGTGCTTAGGGAGGGTGCTTAGGGAGACGTGCTTAGGGATTTCGAACTGCGTGGCCATCCAGGGCCGCTAAGAAAATACAGTGCAAGCACCAAGAAATGAGCTTTTAGCCGCCCTTATATACTTCGCCAGAGTATTTGATCAATTGACCTTTGGTGTGTGACGTTATATTTTCTATAACGATCATGAAGGTTTTAAATATTGGCCAAAATAAAAATACACGTTATTAGTCAAATGCGATAAACACCAGTAGACTATGCACATTATCATGTTTATTATTGTGGCATTATAGCCACTACAAAGACCCCCCGGTTTCCGACAAAAAAGAATTTATCACAAAATTCTGAGAAGCATAAACTTATAATTACATTGAATTGACTTTTCTTTACGTTTGTAATGCGGCAATAAACCTAAATAAAACACTTCCATTTATCCACAACATCGAAGTTAAGCAAGAAATGCGAAGTCATTAATATATCAATAGCTAATTTTGTTTAGAAATGTCCATTGTTAATTTAACTTCATTGTCTTCTCTTTACCTTTGGCGTTTGGACCAGTGAAGAACTTTATTTTGTAATGCTCAGCTACAGTCAATTTTATTTTTATTTTTTATTTTTTTAGCTGATTTCAATAGACATTGAACTCGCTATTGTTTTTGGTTTTTCTGTGTCTGTCTATGAGCAATAAAAAGGGTGAGGTCCAAGTCTTCCATAAATGCAATAATGATGGCTATTGTTAACGTTGGAAACCTACCGAGTTACTTGAGAATTAGAAAGTTCAGAAAAGAAAGAGAGAGACAGACAGACAGAAAGCCCAAAAGCAATAGCGGGTTCAATATCTATTGAAACCCGCTAACAATTATATATTACACCCTTTACAACCGAAATTAAATTTCTTGGTTCCATACTATAGTTAAGCCCCGTATGGAATTCTCATATTCATAATTCATTATGCACTAAAATTAGCATGAACTTTTGGTAACATCTTTTTCTTTATTCCAATAAAAATTCTTATTGGTCTTTACTGCACTTTCTTTTTTCTTGTATTTATTACTGTCTTCTCTCACCTGGGGTACCACAACTGGATACAGTTTTCTTCATATCTCCACATTACAAAATAAGTTCCTCAAATTGCTTAACTTTAATAACGATTATCCATCCATAAAAATTGCTCGTCAACGCAACTTATTGACAACAGACATTTTTTTTTTGGACTTTAAAACCGCAATTTTCATGTTCAACTATATTAAAAATGGAACCTGTATAAATACTACCATGTCGACTGGGACATGAACCTCGAATAGAACAATACTTCAGACCTAATTTTACAAGAACCAGCCTTGCCTTGAAACGTATTATCTTCTTAGGGCTTTGGGTGTGAGACACACTCCCTAACGAACTAAAGGAACTTAACTTCCTCTCTTTATTTAAAAAGCGTCTACGTACTTACTTACACAAATTACGATTTTCTTCTTCTTCCATGAACGATAATGAATTTTTTTACTTTGAAACTTGCTTGTAGAGAATTTGGACACCATGGGCTTCGTCATATGTCAGCCTTTCCCATTGCATCCCAGGTAAAATGTTACCAGAGAAATGTTAGTCTGTGATTTAAAGTAAATGTAACAAATGTACATTTTACCTTAAATATTTTTTTACTTATATATTATTTATTATTATAAATTTACATGTTCCTTTCCTTCCCAGCTATAGATTGAACTCCAGAATACGCGTATTGGAAGAATCTAATCTTATCCCGATATTCATGGGGTGATAAGATAGACGTTATGGATAATCGTACTTTGCAATTTACATATTGCTTAGTAGAACTATAAACAAAAAAAATTTCCAGCACAACATAACTCTTGCTGTCTTTGAACAGCAGAACTCGCAAAATAAACTTCTTGGACAAATTTTAGATATAGTCTGGAAAGTTCTAATGAATTTTGTATTCCTTCATTAACATCATGTTCAGTCTTTATTTGTTCACTGCTGGAGGAAGGTATCTCCAAATGTTTTCTTTCGTGAAAACGTTTTAGAGGCAATGATCTCATACTCTCCCTGTAGGACAAACATGTTGCTAGCTTACTAACCCGGCCTATTTCGCCCGTAGTTTGTTAAAATTCAACTTCGGGGACTACTACCAATTAAAGTCACCCTTTTTTTGGCGGGTTTCAATAGATATTGAACCCGCTATTGCTTTTAATTTTTCTATCTGTCTTTCTACACTCAATAAAGGGTAAGAAAACGTCTTCTGTAAATGCAATAATTATGGTTGTTGTTAATGCTGAAAACCTACCGAGTTACTTGAGAATTAGGTAGTTGCGGATTAAAAAGCTGCGGATTACAGAGTGTCGGATTACAGAGTTGTGGATTAGAATTGCAGATTACAGAGTGTCGGATTACAGAATTGCGGATTAAAGAGTTGCGGATTAGAGAGTTGCGGATTAGAGAGTTGCGGATTAGAGAGTTGCGGATTAGAGAGTTGCGAATTAATGTTAATTGAAACCCGCTAAATTTAAATATCGACCTTAGGCGATTTTCTGCCATTTACTTATCGATTATTGTAACTAATGTTTTGCAATGTAATGTAATGTGCAATATAAGCGGTCTTAATGTAAAAATAAATATTACGTGATTAATACGTCTTGTGAAATTGATACAAGTATCCATCACTCCCACAAGCAAAAGTTTCACACGAAAAAAGAGCAAATGTTTAATATAGGAATAGCATGCATACTCTATATAATCAGGACGGGCCACAATCTTACATAGAGCGAAAGCAAAATGGAAGACAAAATAAGGAAATTATTCTTTAAAAATATAATCTTCAAAGTAAGAATATATAAATAATATTCTTTATATGTTATTGTACAATTTTGCGATCTACCACTTAGTCGATGACTTATTTTTAGAGGGGGTTTCAATAGATATTGCATCTGCTGTTGCTTTTGGTTTTTCTGTTTGTCTCTCTGTATGTCTGTCTATGCGCAATGGAAAGGGTAAGGTAAAGGTCTTCCGTAAGTACAATAATGATAGCTATTGTTAACGTTGAAAACCTAGTTACTTGAGAATTAGAGTTGCGAATTAGAGAGTGGCGGATTAGCAAGTTGCGAATTAGAGAGTTGGGGATTGGAGAGTTGCAGATTAGCGGATTAGAGGGTTGCGTATTAGAGAGTTTCGAATTAGAGAATCGATATTTTTCCACTTGCTTGTTTAATTATAAAATCTTTTCCAAGTACTTTAGATAATTAGAGATGTCTCCATACAACATCAGCTGATCAAAGACGTGCACCTTCTTTATTGATTTAATGGCAGAATTTTTTTTTGTTTTTTTGCTGTCTATTTTGAGTATGTTGAAGTAGTACTCCAGGTTTTGGAGAATTGCACCCAATGCATACATCACAGTTGGAATAATTGTAGCTTTTTTCACCCAAAGCCTTTGCGTCTTAATTTATTGTATTTGTTCTATAAGAATTTTAAATCTTCAAAGCGCGAAAAACTGCTGCTATTATTATTACACACAGTAAAACCTTTTTTTAACGACCACCTCTAAACAACGTTAACCTTCGAAAACCAGCCATATGTTGATAGAATCAAACAAATTCCATAGAATTTAAGTTATAGCTAACCTCTAGACAACGAATTTCGTACGAAGACCATCCGTTGTATGGCGAAAAAAATATTAAGAGCCATCCAAGCGCGATTTTCAAATTTGTTTGCAACCCAGTGCCAACATTACAAAGTAAAGTTTACCTGACTTCTCCGCAATTCAACTAGCCCCTAACTGTTCTAAACAACATTATAGCCACTCACTGGCCAGTAGAAAGCAATCAGGAATTGGTAAAAAGTATCGGGGAAGAGGAAAAAGTGATGATGAAGTGGAAACTAGAAAAAAATGTAGAATGACCACAAAATTCTAATATCAAAGTATATTCTGATGTTCTTTTAAACTTTCGGGAGATCCAGAACGTTGATAACGAAGGCTTGACAACCCGAGCTACACGCGCCACAGGGGGTATATGACTAATTTCTAATAACATGCAGAGTAATTTAAAAGTAAAAACAAAATTCCGAATATATATTTGTTAAAAAAATTTTTAAAAAAAAGTGTATTTTTAAGGGAGTGATAGGAACTTTAAATTTTGAAAAAATCTATTTTTTCACAATTCTATTTCCACGTCCCTTAAAGCGGAATATCGCTAGACATTGGCAAGAACAATGTATAAGACAATAAATCTGCAGCCAAGCTGACTGACCTCTTAGTCGACCTGATGTCTGCTCATCTCACTGCCACACAACAAGGTATGATGGCAGTGTTTGTGGAAGGTTTATGTGGTGAGTAATTATTACTGTCAAAATGTCTGCTGTAAAAAAACAAACATTTGATGTTCGTTCTTGCCAAAGCTCTTGGAGTAGCCAATAAGAATTCATGCATTGCACGGATGGTGCAGTTGTTCAACTTTGTATTATTCAATCCTTGTACATCAGAATTTCAATGCACAAAGTCATTTTCAAGAAAGGGATTCTCTTAACGAACGACGAATTCAGTGAAAGATCTACTTAGTTTTTGTTAATGATTGAGATGGTAAACGAACATTCATGATTTGGTGGATTTAGACCAAGCATGTCGAAATCGCGGTCTGCAACGAATGCTTTTGTGGCCCAGCTAATAAAATGATATGCAAAAAAAAAAAGTTTCAATAAAAACTTCGTTACTTAATTTTACAAATAATTTTAATGTTCTTAAACAATTATGGGACTTGAAAAGTCCTAGTGGTAAGGCATACTTGGCAACGATACTCCAGGCTAAACGGAGGGACCCTGGTTCGAATCCAAGATGGGGACTGCATTTCTTTTCCTCTTAAACAAAAAAAGCTCTAGACCTACTCTTATTAAATATGATATGAAATAGGTATTATTGAGTATTCACCACGTCGAGCACCTCAGAAAAAGTGGGCCATTAAACATTAGTCTTGCTTGTCTATATGATAATCTGACCCTGCTGACAGAACTGCAATAGTTGGAAACACATAAAATATAAAGTACACGTATTCATAGTTGAATATTTAAACCAGTAACTCTCCACCTTCTTTCGCTCGGGGGGACCCTTCTGGGCTCCCCCTCCCCCGACATTTTAAATTATAACGAATGTTTTATTTTTATGCATTTATTTTATCAATTACACCTCTTGTTTATTAGACACTATTTGCTTACAATATAAGAAATATTAATAATAAAAACGAGAAATTTTGTATCAAAGGTGGACATTTCCATTTTTGTTTCAAAACTAAGTTATTTATGCATTCTTATATGATTTTTTACGCTGAATTCAAATTCGAAGCCCTTTAGTTTCAAAAACGGCCAGAAAAAGAAGAAAATTGCGTTCGAAGATGGGCCTAGGTGCAAATAACAATAAGTTACAGTTTTTCGTGTCTGTTGAAAAGAAGAATGCAAAATGAAGTTGTCCGTCTTTGATACCAAACTCCTTAACTATAACTACTTAAAATTATTTCATAATGTAACCAAAGTAACTATTAACAACCTATTAAAACTTTTTTATATACTCTCTGATAATAAACAAGCGTTTTGTCTTATAACAAACATGTGCTCAATATTACAATAAAAATGTAAATAAGTATTATAATTTGCATCACACGTTGCATTCTTATTTCAAAATCTTATACCAAACGATTTGAGAACCGAAATTTTACAAGTCATATGGCAGTCTCCCCCTACCGCTAAATATTAATTATTTTCAAAATAATTTCTTTTGTGGCGCTTATATGATAATAATAAGCGCCAAGATGATCAACTTGGATTTTACCTTGGATATGTACCATTTTGTCACACGCACCCCCACTGGCTTGGCGCACAGTGCAACGGCACTGCTCGCACCGCCCTTAATCCGCCACTGCTTCTATTCATGCAAAGTCATATCAAAAGTGTACCAGCCCGCGTTATTAGTATTTTGCAGCGATTGATTTTAGTACATCCCAAAGGGAGGGGCCAGCGAATTGTTTAAACCAATCAGAAAGTGAACTAGCACTTTGTAGGCTATCAAAAATCCCACCCTTTTAGTTTCAATGATTCTCCCCCCGACCACTGAAATTAAACAGTATGTGTGGGGGGAAGGGCCCCCGTATGGGAACAGGGGGCTCGAGACCCCTAGTCGTTCAAAAATTTTATTTGCCTAATTCTGCTATGCATTTAGTTTCAAAGGTTTTACAAGTACATTTTAAAGTAAGATACTTTTTAGCTCATTACTAATTGTCAAACAGTATCAATTATTTTTGTAGCATTTTAGTATTTTGTACATTCACTAAAATTTTTGACAGTCTTGAGAAGAAAGTAATAATTTTTCTCAGCCACTCCCTAGAAGTACTCATATGGGCCCTCATGGGGACGGGCAGGAAGTACCATAAATGGTAATGCCTTGGGGTTACGTCATTCACTTGCAATGGCATCCTTGTCCTATTTGAACAAACAGCTGACCAATCTCCTCCCGACAAGAAGGAAGTTCTTACGTAACAAACTTTCTAGATAATACCCATCGTTGTTGAGCAACATGAGTGCAACGACACTCTTCTCACCTATTGACATTGAGGGTTTCATCTTGTCATTTATGGGAATACAGAGCTGATACTTATGGCCGCAACCCAATAGTTACATCCATCATCGTCTTCGGACCTCGCTGAGTTTGGTTTTGACTTCAAAGCAAGCATGGTTCGATATAAATGTCTCGTGAGGTGATGTCCGTTTCCTACCATCATACCCCTACGCCAAACAACTAAAAACAACTGCTTCTACATACAGTGAAACCCCTTTTAACGGACACCTCTCAAATATGGTCACCCCGTTTTTAAGATCAGATAAAAATTCCTGCGGAAACTGATTTACATTAATATATTTCAAACCTCAGCGTAGATATGGACACGGACGCTGTTTTCATGATTCATTCCATTAGATAATATCCCCTGTATGGACAAAATAAAATGCGTTTAAACTTCGGCCTTCACTAAGGGCAACAGAAAACTAAACATAAAGCGGACAAGAGCTAAGGAGAATTTCCACTCCCATTAACAAAAAAAATGCAATTGACTCGGATACGTTGATTCAAATGGCTAATGCTTAATGATGAATGAATAATAAATAAATTATATAGTGATACACTGCGCGAAACTAGTAAACAATTACCAGCACAAAACTATTGTAGTTCAAGTTTATTATTATCGTTTACTCGCCTGCCACAGGGACGTGGGAGCTAGTATAAAACTGAAGGCATTTTTACATAAGCTAACGACGGAAAAACAATAGATTTAATCTCGCAATTAAAAATACATTTCGGGGGAAGGGGAGGAGTGAGTAAAATCCATCAGACAGCTATTGATAAATTTTTTTCCAAGGTAAATAAATTTTAATGTTTCGTTGTAAATTTACTTTTAAATTTACTTTTGTTGTAAATTTACTTATTATATTCAACAAATGCTTATGTTCGTTATTTTAAACTTGTCTTATGTGCTCAAAAAACAAACGTAAGTTTCGAAATGAAGCGTTTAAATGAAGAAATATAATATTTTGGCTGTACTTCAGAACAATCCCCTCTTTTACGGACAATTTATTTTGGCCGGCAAGTGTCCGGTAATGGGGGGTTTCACTATAATAGTCCAAAATCTCAGATACCTAACTGGTAAACTCTAGGGGTGTGGGACCAAGGTCGTCGAGAGCCAACGCCCCAACTGAAAGTGGCACAGATATTTTTTCTTTTGTGGGAGGAGGGAGGTTAAACCTCGAAATGAACAAAAAGATGGAATTAGAACACATTTTTTTATTTATTACTTAATTATTTTACAAGATCACTGTTAAAAAAGGAAACTAATGTAATTTACTATTATTGTTTTCATTTTCAATAATTGAAACAGGCTAATGAATAATTAAAAAACTGTACCAAATCTTATTAATCTGTATTTAGTTAATTTTTCTGACCTTCCGACTAGCAAAATTAGTCTGGCAGCTCCAAGCTCCCCACAACATAGGTCCTGACCACCACGGGCCCCTGGGCTCGCTTCAGCCCATGCTGCCCCCCCTCTCGTCGGCCTGTGTGGACCTACTCGACTAACCTTGTCATATTCACTTACATAGAACATAAATGAAAAGGGGTATGAGTGACTACATTCCCATATATATTCGATATTAATTGAATTCATGAATTCATGTCAGGCATATTATATTTTCTGCTTAAAACTACCGCGAACTATTTCTTTATCTGCGCAAAGTCACTACGTTATTTGGTTCACGCTACCGTCGGGCGGAGAAGGTTGAATCGATCTCCACTTACTCAAGATTTTTTTTTTCAATCGAGATAATCGATTTATTTATAATAGCTCTCCATTTCCAATGACAGGATCTAGTTTCTTGCCACGGTGGCTGTTATTAAATCCATAGTAATGGATAATCGCTAATTTAATTAACTAATAAAATTATGACTAATTGTTACGTGACATTACGCTTGATGGTTCTTCCGACACAGCTGAATGACTAAACAGCGAATTGGCAGATGGTCTTTGACGGTTGTGCCAACCGGTTATGGAAGGACTCAGGATCAGCAGCGAAAAATAAAATAACTGTTAACCGTAACTGTCTATCGATGTTATCAATTAATCGGTTAGGAAATTGATAAAGTCATGACGCAGCTCCGTGCTTATAAACCATTAAAATATGAAGGAAGGAATGTTAATTTCATGTTGCGGTTTGATAATTAGTTATTTTTATCAAGTTCTGATCAGATTTTCAACTTTTCACAGTCTTCCGAAATAGTTTTGTGTAAAATTAATTTGGAATGGGAGTAAAAGTAAAAATATCAACATGTCGAATTCAAACACAAATGATAAATGTAAACAGTACTAACATTTGTAGAACTTAGGACAAGTATATTCTTTTTGCTATTTAAGAAAAATCTTTTGAGACAATAATAATCAAGCAAAAGAAATTAAGTGCCGGATTGGTTAGGTTAAACTAAATTCAATCAAATGAATGAAGTATTGCGAGCGGAAATAAAATATGCAATTTAGGGTCATAATTCTTAAATGCTATATTTGGCCTATTTTTTAAAATAGTTGGGACCCAATGGAAAAAGACGCCGGGAAAAAAATTGGAGCTTTGGAAATATGGATCCTTAAATAATTATTGCAAATAAATTGGACTGATACGATCTTCAGTCAAGAAGTCCTGAACAAATCACCTACAAAAATAGCTGTCATAACTAAAATGCTGAGAAGAAAATTAGCATACTGAGGACGCATAATGTGGGGAAAAAATAAACACTACCACAATTTACACCAGGGGAAGACACCATAGGGAAGAGACATAGAAGTAGAAAAAGAAGAGGATAAATGGACGATTTAAAGGGCTAAGATTGGATTAAGAGCAGAATGAGTTACCCGTTTAAACAGAAACTGGCAAATGTGATGCATATTGGTCACCAACCCAAAAATCAGAAAAGGTAAGATGATAAATAAATTTGATAACCAATGACAGATTTCTACGTAGGCACAGGCCTAGGGGCAGCACTTATCGGAGGGCGGCATCAATGTGCTTAAACATAAAATTGTCCAAACTCAACAACGTTGAAAAACTAACTTTTCTTTTAATTATTGCCCTGTTTCCCCAATAGCGATGACATATAAGCGATTACTTTAACTTGCCTGCAAATACAAACTACAGAATCGAAAGACGAAGGGCCCTGAAAATTTTGCGCCCTGGGCAGCTGCCCAGTTTACCCACATCTAAATCCAGGAGGCCCTGCGGTGGCGCAGTGTGGTAACGCGTTCTCCTAGTGCGCCGCTAATCCGGGTTCGACTCCCAGCAGTGCAAAAAGAACGCTTACTCAGAGATCTCATAAAGATCGCACTGCTCACTGTAGTCCGGGGTTTGGTTCCCCAGGCCTTAAGAGGTTCGGATTCCTCGGAAAACAGTAGGTCCCGGCGCAGCATGACCACTGTAGTCTTTGAGCCGTAAAACCAAAAAACAAACAAACAAACTAAATCCAGGCTTAGCACGCTTTTTATACAGGGTGGTTAGTAAAGTCCTTATACACGCAGATAACTGTCGAACGGAGAGAGCTATATGTATGAACGTGATGTGTAGGTATAGTAAAGTGACTATGCACTACAAGATGAGACTGCGTGCAGCGCCCCTAGCGGAAAAATTCAGAATTTAAAGCTGCTATCTCCAAACTATTCAAGATAGACGAAAACGGTTAATTATAAAGTTGTTAAACACCAGCTAGTTAGTATGAAATGACTTTTTTTCACCACCTTAATAGGGCAAAAATCGTAATTTAAGAGGTTTTAAAGGTATCCGTCCAGCAAACGCCATTGTTGGTCAAAATTCCAATTTAACGTCAATCATTAACTTCAATTTTCAAAATTCATGTTAACTTCAATCATTGGTTCATGTAATTCCGTAAAACTTCATTCATTATGTAAATACAGATTCATGTTACGTATAGTCCGTTCGCGCAGACCTGACGCCTGATCCCGTTACCAGACGGGTTGTTCCATTGCAGTTTAGGGAAGGGCGTCTTGCCGTAACTGGTTTTTCCCGCGCGAAAAAGCAGTTCGGGCAAGACGCCCTTCCATAAACTGCAATGGAACAACCCGTCTGGTAACGGTATCGGGCGACAACTGAGCGCGAACGCACTATACTACGCACAGTATGGTGGAATAAAATCGATATTATGAATGCTGTCGTAAAAATATTATTGTTTTGTGTTCTCATGATTATTTGGTATGATGCGGTTGCGACGACAACCCAATTAGTTTCCAGGCTAATGCCTTAACCAACTACGCCACTGGTACGCCTACAGCAGAATGGGGTTATCGTCGCTTCAACAGCATACCAAATAATCATGATAACACAAAAAATATTTCTACAACGGAATTAATAACGTCGATTTTTTCCACCATACTGCATATAGTACGTAACGTGCCATCTGTACTTATATAATGAATGAAGTTTTACAGAATTACAAGAATGAATGATTGAAGTTAACATGAATTTTGAAAATTGAATTTAATGATTGACATTAAATCGGAATTTTGACCAACAATGGCGTTGCTGGACGGATACCTTTAAAACCTCTTAAATCGCGAACTTTTCCCTATTTAAGTGGTGTAAGAAAATCGTTTCGTACTAACCAGATAGTGCTTAACAACTTTGTAATTGACTTTTCCCCCGTATCTTGAATAGTTTTCGAGATAGCAGCTCTAAGTTCTGAATTTTTCAGCTAGGGGCGTTGCACGCAGCCTCATCTTGTAGCGCATTGTCACTTTCCTATACCTGTACATCACTTTCATACGTATCGTACTCTCTGTTCGACAGTTATCTTCGTGTATAAGGACTTTACTAACCACCCTGTATATACTAATAGTAAACGAATGAATAATGAAAAATTTGAACTGATAACGAAAAAATTCATACAAGGATGCGTACGTGTTTTTTTCCCAAATACGCGAAATATACGCAAAAACATCAGAGGTTCCAGGAATCCATACTAAAATTATTGTGGATTCAAAAAGTGTCTCAAATCCAGGAAGTCGGAGACTATGGTAGCAATAATTTCGAGTTGTATCTTATTAGTTTGAATAATTATATGAAAAATCTCCTTTACATATCAAATGTTAAGAGTATGATATGCGGTTGGTTTTTTTTTAACAAATATTCCTTTCTTAGTAAAGGAGGGAGGGGGCGGCAGTACAGGCTGTGCCTAAGGGCGGCAATTTTATAAATCCGCCACTGTTGACAGCGCTATTTAAATAGTATTAAATTACTGACAAAAGGTATTAAATATTGTATAATGTGTGTTTCTTTCTCTGGATACAATAGCGCTTAGTAAATAGCGCTAAATATAGAGGTAATTAATAATATGTACACATCAAAACAAATTATTGTAATCTGACATGTGTGAAGCTTTTTCATTATAGGTGGTACTCTATAATTACGTTAAACTGAATTTGGACACAAGCGGAAAAATCATCAGTTGCTTACCAATGGAAAAATTACAAAGGTCGATTACAAATGACAACATTTCATTCTCATATAAGCCAGTTATTTTACAAGTAAGAAGTCAATAATGCGTATGTAATAAATATTTTTACAGAAATTAGTTTAATATGGCTTAACTATAATTGAATAATTATTTTCAATTGACTTTAAAGTGCTTATAAGTGACTTAAAAGTGCTTACGCATCAAGAACATTTGCGAAGAAGGCGTGGGGTTTTGCTTCGGTAACCATCCGTGCATGTCTTCCGATTTTCACCAAGGTGGTCGAATTTTAGTAGAAAATCTTTGAAGTCGATATATGCATATTTAAGAGGTCGGTGTTCAGCAATCCTTTAAAAATTGTCACAGACTTCTGTACAATCTCTAAGCACAATTTGAAACCACTTACAAAATGCATACTTCGAAAATTTCTTTCGCGATGAATATGGGAACTGTTTTTCCATCACAGGTTCGGCAATGAAAGGGAAGTCTCAAATTATGGGGTTTCAACTAAATACTACTTTGAGGTTCGAACGCAAGACTGGAGACAACGCAGAACAACATCCTTTTTCTCAAAAATGTGAAAGTCTCCGATCCTGAAACCTGCAATTGTCGCAATATTTGCAGCAAAAAATTATTCATAAAATGATGATTGATTTTTGAACGTGCAGAAAATTGCAATTCAAACCGTGTAGCTTCATCATTGGCATACGAATTGAACAAACGAATCAGTATCTTCATTTTCAGTTATATAGACGGCAACCTTTTAAAAGTACGGTGCCAAAATACTACAGAATAAATCGTCTGTCAGAAATAATCGTATTGCGAATAAATCGTACGTCAAATATACAAAGACATTTTCAAGAAAGATACCTTCTTCAGATCCAAACGATCCTTGTCATCTTTGCGCCCCAAAAATTCAACCAATCAAGTATTTTTAAGAAAACAATTCTCTTGATGAATTAGGAACGTACCAAGATCTCTATTTAAACTGTGTTAATAAGCAGACGATATCGAACAGTCATGATTTGACGAGTGGCACGTGGCACAATTCGAGTGCTCTCACTGGCAGTCATTCAGTGTGTCAGTGAAAGTACTCAAATTGTGCCACTAGTCAAATTATGACTGTTCGTTATCGTCTGCTTATTAATACAATTTAAATAGAGCTTTTGGTACGTTTCTAATTCATTAAGAGAATTGTTTTTCTTGAAAATGCTTGATTGGTTGGCTTTTTTGTGGCGCCAGGACAGAAAGGATTATTTAGCTCCAAACAAAGTGCTTTCTTGAAAATGTCTTTGTGCATTTAACGTACGATTTGTTACAATTTAACAATACGAAACGCAAACGGGGCAATCTTTTTGCTTCATAAAACCATACTTTCTATTTCGAGGAGTTTTAAAACAGCGAATATAAATTTTTACTGATTATAGCAAACCTTTTGGTCATATTAATTGCTTATAATTCCAATCTTATTACGAACCACGTTAACAATAATAACATAAGCAAATATTACATATATAAAGACACACAATAAGCAAATACAGGGTGTCTCAGCACCAGGGTTACAAACATCTAGGAGGGGTAAGGTACACTTAGACGAACAATATTTGTCATAGAACCTAAGGTCGCAAACCATTCACAACGCCACCTCTAAAACCATCCAGCATGCACGAATGGAGACAACCAGTGCATGAGAAGCGCAAAATGCGATGTCCTAATCATCTATGCACTTGGACAGCTGACCTGAGTTTTATCTGGCGCTTTTCACGCACTGGTTGTAAATATTTGTGCATGCTGGACGGTTTTAGAACTATAGCTGTGAGTGGTTTGCGACCCTAGGTTCTATGACAAATATTGTTCGTCTAGGTGCACCCTACCCCTCCTTGATGTTTCAACACTGGTGCTGAGACACACGGTAGAGTTGAAGGGTCTTTAGAGAATAAGGCTACAGTTTTTTCAGTTGTAATTTGGGTGCTGTTCCCAAAAATCTGGAGCACCACTTCAACACATTGAAAGTTGACAACAAATACTGCAACCAAATCCAAAAAAAAAGCTACACTTCGAGAAAGAGCTCACATGATGCGTTAGTATCTATAGTTAGCTAAGGTCCTTGGAAATTATTTGATAACTAAATAGATGAAACCAGCCAAATACAACAGGGAGTATTAATTTGCGTGATAATAACTAACAATAGATAATAAAAAGCAAGTGAAAGAAAATCGCCTAATGTCGATATTTAAATATAGGAGATTTTAATCAGGGGTGTAGTCGGGGCCTAGAGCAGCCTAGCGGAGCCTGGGCACTTCTTTTGGAGGCATAGCGGCGCTAAGGAAAATTTTAGGAAATCATACATTTTACGTAAAAAATTCTGTTCAAGTTGTAAATAAAAAATATGTGGATTCTACAATTCTGTTAAGAAAAAAAATTTTTTAGAGCAATAACCCTAAAATTTTGAATAAATCAACTAAGAATCGTGGGAATTTAAAGGAAATTACAGCTTGGAACACGTACCATCCACTCTGTTCCGAAAATAGAAAAATCCGCAATGAGTTGTTCGACACAGCGAAGGCGACAATGTGGATTTTTGGTAATCTTTTTTTCAATTACAGTAAAACATTCCAACAACGATATCCGATATAATGATAAATCCCTCTACAACGATATCCGATATAACGATAAATCCTCTACAACGATAATTTTTCTCGGTCCGTATAATATTGTTATAGAGAGGTTTTACTGTATTTTCTTTATTTTATTAGCTCACTTCAGAGGTCATTCCTGGTTTAGTTTGGCTGGGCACATGCATTTGTGTCACATTATTATTATTTTATGCTTATATGCCCCAGAGCTATATGCTGTAGGCAGTGTCTGCCGGATTCAGAGGGGCATTTGGGGGTCTTGCAATGTCATCTCAACAACCCATACATAATGATAATTTCTGTCCCTATCAGATTAATGGGCTATTGACTGGCTGGAGAGTTCCCTGATCCCCCCCCCATGAATCGACACCTGATTTAAAAGAGCGCTAGGCTACTTTTTGTTTTAGGACTACACCACTAGTTTCAATTAATATTAATTCGCAATTCGCTAATCCGAAACTCACTACTCCGAAACTTTCTCATTCTCAAGTAAATCTGTAGGTTTTCAACTTTAACAATATCCATCATCGTAATTACGGAAGACCTTTACCTTACCCTTTTCATTGCGGACGAACAAACAGAAAGCAATAGCTGGTTCAATATCTATTGAATAAAATATGAAAATGCTTTTCAGTTTAAATCAATTTTAATTTTGTAAGTGGGCATATTTTCTTGTATACGCTTTGTATGTAAAAAATGAGGAACGCAGTTGGAAATCGCAGTGAAATGGCAATACGTAGACACGTATTCAATAATTTTTCTTATGGGGTGGGGGGTCGAAATCTATCAGAAACCATTGATTTGTTTTATTTTGTTTAAGAACTAAACTGAGAAGATCCTCTTTCCTCAGCTTTTACAGCCTACTTTATTTTAGTGAGTTTCGATACCACAGACGGCGCACTATAGCCATACAAATATTCACTATAATTGTACAGCTGTATACTACGGAAGACTGCGCACTAATATAGCAGCACGCTATAATTTACCAGAACGCACATTCTGAATATTTATAATCTAAGTTAAAAGTAGTTTAAGCTCGAAAATAGAAAAGAGGACTTCAGCCTTTGAACTTCCTTTTATCTCAGGGTTGGATATAAAAGGAAGTTCAGCCTTTGAACTTCCTTTTATATCCAACCCTGAGATGCACTCGATATTTTCCTACACTAGAGCGGAATTTTCGACGCTAACGATACTCAGCAGTGTAGTACACGCCAGAATCAGATGCTATATTATCCAAAGCAGGGGCGCCGACTTGAAGAAAGTATTGGGGAGCTGAATGGAATAAACCTCATGGGCAGTCAAGTGTTTCAGGTAGAGGCAGGAAAAAAATAAACGATAAAAATTCAAAACATAATTATTTTATATATTACGTCCTTAATTCTCAACTATATTTCCTGTACTCCTTTATTATTGCCGATTGATTTTGAAAGGCTCCCCAAATATTCTTTGGGGCCGAAGGAGCTTCAGCCATCTTAGAATTGGCGTTACTGATACCAAGATAATTCATAGACGTTGCAGCAAATATCTGTTTAACTGTTAGTAGTAAAATGTTTGTGTAAATGGCAGTTTTGTGGCGCAAGGATAGAAAAAGTCACGCTTGCGCCGGAACCCACAGTTTTCCGCGGAACCCAAACCTCTTAACGCCTAGGGAACCAACTCCTAAACTACTTGTTGATCGTAGAAATGATACTTTCGTCAGCTAACGCATTCTTAATATTGTTACATAATTTGATCCTATTTTCTACCAGAAAGTAAATTTTATACATGTATAACATTACAAAAATTCACTTTTTATACTGGCTTTCTATCAAGAATTTTGCATTGAGAAACATTGCCATATATTCAATTAATCAAATAAAGATTGCACGTTCCCACTTGGAATATTCACTGAGGCATGGTCCATTTAAAATTCACAGGCAATTACCAAGGCATTATGTGTCAATTGCAAATTAAACAAGCAAGTGAAGGAAAATCGTCAAAGGTCGATATTTAAATTTAGCGGGTTTCAATTAACATTAATTCGCAACTCTCTAATCCAGCTCTCTAAATCGCAACTCTCTAATTCTCAAGTAACTCGGTAGGTTTTCAACGTTAACAATAGCCATCATTATTGCATTTACGGAAGACCTTTACCTTACCCTTTTTATTGCGGACGGACAGACAGGCAGGCAGGCAGAAAAGCCAAAAGTAATAGCGTATTAAATATCTATTCTCTTCTATATCCGGTTAAAAAAAGTGAAATAGCACTTGAATTAAATTCTGAGTTCATGTGCCATCCAAAACAAGTTCACGTGCGCATGTGCTGTTGCCCGAGCACATGAGAACTCGTCATAGTCGAAATATTTTTTTATACATTTATATTTCACAATGCAAAATGTGTGTTTAAACCTTATTTTTATAACAAAAGAAATCTTTAAGTATCTTTTTTTTTTTTACATATAGTCCTAAATAGTAGAAATTATTTCGCTAAAAGGAGGCCACTAAGGCAGCAATAATGTGTGTGAATGATTAAAATTTAGCCTTTAACCTGTACGAATACTCCACATATAGCTTTTTTTTTTTTTGATTAATTAAATATACGGTAATATTTTTCTAGTTGCAAGTTTCTTGATAAAGGGCCCGTATGTCGTATTTCTATACATATACAACCCCCTTGTGAAATGAATAACAGATTTGACGTCGTTATCTGATTTGAGCATTTTATCTATCAGAAAGTATTTTTCGTACGACTAATGGGTAAAAAGATAATTGAAGCGGTCATTGTTAAAAGTGGGTATGTGTCATTTTGGCCGAAATTGAGTTTTCGTTGTTTCTCACATTCAGGTGCTTAAAGACATCGTTCGTTGTTAAAATAGTGCAGTTTGCGAAACTGTAAATATGTTAGAAATTCAATGCTCAATTAAGAGCATTGAATTTCTAGTTCATTGTTGAAAGGGAATATATGACGCATATATCCTGTTTCAACAATGAATGGTTCATTCCGAAATTTAAAGCTTTCATATTTATTTTCACAGCAAAAAGGAAAAATATAGTTACTGTTAAAATACAGAAGTAAACTACTGCTATAAACGTAACTAATTTATAAGCAAAGAAAAACGTTATAAGCGTAAGTAATTCACGTTACTTACGCTTATAACGTTGTTCTTTGCTTATAAATCTAATCTGCGTAATGCTACGTCAAATTATCTTACATGGGTAACTGATTGTTTACTAGCACCGTGTTCTAAAAAACAAAAAACCTTGATAGTTGATTTGAATTTAATCCTTTACGCTTACAATGAGGGATAATGTTAGATAGCGAAAGTGAAATTTAGTACTCTCCATTTCTCAAATAGAAGGAAATATAAGGAAAGGAGTAATAAATTCAGAAAAGTATAAGCGAAATGTCGTTAAGACTAGCAGAGTAAAAGGAAAAGAATACACTTCTTATTCCGGAAAAAACGTGAGTGCTGTAAAAACACGTGAAGATTGTAAATGCAGATGAGGCTGTTTTAAGATGTTTGATGATTTAAAACAAATCAATATATTGTCTTTCTTTCTGTCAATAGATACTAAGGGCAATCAAGATACTTACCTGCAAAGTCTTATTCAG